>CAWUFW010018783.1:0-209450 GCA_963921515.1 Calotriton arnoldi | reverse complement strand
CGCCATCGTAATGACCCCCTTAGTGTTTTATAATAACTATTGTTTAATAATTTCTGCGTATATTAGTTCTGTAGCAGGTTGTGGGTTTATAGGGGAATAGGGTGGGAAGTAATTTAATTTAAATTATAAAAATTAATAATTTATTAATTAATAATTTATTGTTTAATAATTACTATTGTTAATTAAGTTAATTAATTTATTATCAAATATATAAAAAGTGAATAATAATCTTTTAATTAATTGATAATTATGTAAATTGTTTTTTTTTATTAATTAGTAATTAATTACATATTAATTATTAAAAATTAATTTATTAATAGGTTAATTGTGTAAATTTTTTTAGTAGTGTGTTCAGTGATAGGGGAGTATGGTGGGAATTAAGTTAAATTTAATTCAAATTTTAATAATTTTTAAATATTATTTATTCAAAGTTATTTTATAGTGTTGTGTTAATTAATTTAGATATGATGGTTATTAATTTCATTGTTAATTGTAATTAGCTAATTAATTAAATGTTAATTAATTATGTTGATTCATTAATATTTTACACTATTGGAGGTGGCGTTTATAGGGGAAAATGTTGGAAGGTAAATATATTTTTATTAATTAATTGTTTGTTAATTAATTTTAATTATATTGTAGGAGTGGGTCTACTCAATTATTCCCCTACGCTACCCAACACTTCCCCTACTGTTGCACTCACTGGAGTGGGAATAGTTATTTTTACACTCCCGCTATCCAACACTTTCCCTACTGTTCCACTCGCTGGAGTCGGAATAGTAATTTGTACCCACCATCCAACACTTTTCCTACTGTTCCACTCACTTGAGTGGGAATAGTAATTTATACCCACCTGCTATCCAACAAATTCCCTACTTTTGCAGTTGTTGAATGAATGAAATGAAATTTGTACTTGTAAGCGCATCCATACCCCCAAAGGGTGTCCAGGCGCTGTACGCATACCGCTGTGGAACCCTTCCTGGCTTTTCCCTGTGAAATGTCCACTCCTGGGCACCCCCAGGGTGAAGCCAGGCATCCCAGCGCTGTTGGGGCCGTTGTGGAGATTAAGCAAGCTATTGCCCAGAGTTGCAGAGTGGGACCCATGATTAGAATAGGCACCGAGGCGAGAATTATCAGGTCCGAGGAAATTGAGCCCAAGACCACCGAGGCGGGAATTGAACCCCTGGTCCCGGGCCAGATCTCTGCATCAGGGTCTGCCGCTCTAGCCCATTGAGCCACACTTCTCCACTGTTGTTGGAGTGTGAATACTAATTTTTCCCTTAGCTATGCAACGTTTTTAATTTTATTATATTTAATGTAGTGTAAATTATTAATTAACATAGTTTTTTAATTTAATTATTTAAATTATTATATATTATTTATTTTTATATTTATATAATACGTTTATTTATATGTATATGTAAATATATTTTAATAATATTTTAAATATTTTATAATTAAGATTAATAATTTTTATTTTTAAAAAAATATTTTTATTGAAGTCCAGATTACAAACATTTTAAAACCCATAAATACATCCATAAAAAAGATATTAAAAATACAAGATCAATAAATAGCACCAATATATACTGAGAAGTCATGAACAATGGAAAACAAAAGAAGACAAAGAACCTCAAATCCAGCCTCTGAGCAAGCATAAACCAGTATCCACTCCCAAGCATCGGTGTAGCCACCAGATCGATTCAACACTAAAAAAAAAAAAAATAATAATAATTCCTAATCAAAATAGGTTGCCCAGATTTTTCAAACTTCTTGAGCCCCTCTACTCGTAAAGCGTAAGTTCGTTCACTCTTTTTAACTGTTTTCATCTTTCGAGCCCATTCATAGACAGAGGGTATCAGATCTGTATGCCATTTTTGCAACAAAAGTGATCTGGCTACCGCCATTGCAATATATAAAATTTAACAAACTTGTCAGGCAAGAAAAGGTCTGGGTCAAAACCCTAAGATTATTAACCGATTATTCAATCCTAACACAATACTGCATTCACATTCCAAATAACAAAAAATGTCTTTCCAAAACCTCTGAATCCTAGGACATTGCAAAATAATGTGTGACCAGTTAGCAGTGGGATGATTAATACAGCGGAAACACTGTGCCGATTGATTGATATAAATTTTGGAAAGAAAAAGAGGAGTTCGATAAAGTTGCCATTTACTGAAGAACAACATCCTTCGCCAGTTCGCTCCTCTTAACGTGCTGAAATTAAGATTATTAATTACTGACCACATACTGGCTGAGATTTCTACTCCTTCATGTTTCATCCATTTTGTTATTGCCTTCTGTCCAAGATCGAGACCCATAACTAAGGCTAAGCGTTTTTCCATTCCCCAGGTTTTTAACAACCGTATCCTCTAAGAGTTCATGGACTATATGATGTTGATCGCAAATTTGGGTTAAGTCTAATTCACTGAGAATTTACTGAAAATGCTATATGACCGTAAAAGAAGAAAATCGTTAATAATCAATTGTGACATATCCGCCATACTCAGCCATCTACCATTCCTCAAAAAATCTGAGACTTTACGGAATCCAGCATTAGCCCACTTTAATGTGAGTTCTGAGGATTCTCTAATCCCCGACAATAACATAGGGCCAGATAACAAAGTTGAAGAATTAATTACAGGGATGGAATATCTTTTATAGAGAGCCTGACGTTTTAAAAAAAACCATTGTAGGCACTTATACCGCACCAATTTAGGAGATTTAAAAATTGATAAAGGGAGTGGATCTGACTTTCCTTACACATTAAATTCATAAAACTATTAATAAAAAGATTTGATTGTTGTTGAGGCTTAAATCTGGATATATATTGTGCAAAATACGCAAAATAGTAATCCCTGAGATTCGGAAGAGCTAAACCTCCCTGTTCCGACCCCTCGTATAAAGTGCTAAGTGCAATTTGCGGGGTTTTTTTGCCCAGAGAAAAGTTGTAAACATAGACTCTATTCGAGAAAAAAGAACCTAATAAGATACATGGAATGGCCGAAAAAGAAAGTTAAAAAGTGGAAGAACAGACATTTTAATCAGTGCAACCCTGCCCAAAATAGATAATGGAAGAGAATTCCAGCGTGAAAACAGATCCTGAATTTTTGTAGAAGCGGGACAAAATTTAAATGATATAAGTCAATTATGCGTTCTGAGAAATAGACCCTAGATATCTCTTGGGTTTGGTGTTTAAGCAAGAGAGGATATCAGGGTGCAAATCCAAGCCCACTCCACCACACTGTATAATTTCAGTTTTCTTTTTATTAATTCTATACCCACCTAGAACTTCAAATTCCTCAAAAATCTTAAAAGTTTTTACCTGAACCTCTATCTCGGGCTTAATAATAAGCATAATATCGTCGGCGTATAATTTCAATTTCAGCCATAGTTGGAATTGGAAGACGAATATCAGCACTGTTCCTAATTGCAATCGCCAATGGCTCAATAAAAAAGCAAATAAAACTGGCGAGAGGGACACCCTGTCTGGTCCCCCGTTTTACCTTAACCTGGCCGGCCACCGAAGCATTAATAATTACATTAGCTTCAGCCTTAAGATAAAGATTTTGGACCAGCCCGTGATCTTGGAAGGTATACCAAAATTTCGCAAGATAATAAACAGGGTCTCCCAGACAACAAGGTCAAATGCCTTCTCGGCATCTAAAAGAAGGACTAATGCAGGTATCTTCTGGGTCTCAAAATAATCCAATGCCTCCGTTAAATAATGTGTATTAGTACCCAACTGCCTACCAGCAATAAAACCATTTTGGTCCGGGTGAATCAAATGTGAGGCATGCAAGATTAATAATTATTTTATAATATTATTAAGTAAATATATATATGTTAAAAATAATTAATACGTTTTTTTTACATTACATTTATTATTTTTACATTTTAAGCTTTTACATTATTTTAACTATGTTTTATTTAATTGTGTTTATTATTTAATTACTTTTATATTATTTTTAATACATTTAAAAAATTCGATATTTTAGTTAACTATATTTTAAACATCGATATTTTGTACTCGATATTTTAGTACTTACCTGTTTGTAGATATGGACTCGATATTCTGTCCCTCGATATTTTGGCATCGATATTCTGGACAGTCGATATTCTGTCCCTCGATATTCAGTCACTGAACCGTTCAAAAACAAGAAGAACATTAATGAGGGGGGGGGCGAAAAACAAGGCGGCCACTCCAAAAGGGGGACACCGAGGAAGGGCAAGTTTACTATAATAGAACAAAGAAGAGATAAGACAAAAAATTAAAGACAAAGTGGTAAACATATGAAACAAAATGGAAGGGAACTTACCAGACATTGGGGAAACAATGCAACGGAGTGAGTCATACATAACAAGACACAAGGAGAACATGGGTATGAACATCAGCAACGAGAACTGTGCAGGGAAAACCTAAAAAACAGGGAAGAGAACAAACAAGAAAACAGTTAAGGCTTGCTCAGTTCCATAGCTTCTCCTTTGTGCACATGGATGAATTTCCGAAGGTCAGCTGGGTCTCCAAAGTAACAGTTCTGTCCTTATAAGTCACTTTAAAAAAGCACGGATGGATAAGACCATAACGGGCATTCATGGATCTCAATGATGGTCTGAGGTCTAGAAATTCCTTTCGCCGGTTGGCTTGGAGACATCCTGACTGAAAAAGACTTTGTGGCCGGACCAAAGCATCTGCTTGTGCTGTTTGGCAGTGTTGAGGATTGCCATGAGATCAGAGTACAGTAGGAAGTAAGCGATGATGCCCCTTGGTTTGGTTGCGGAAGATGCGCTTGGAGGTCCTAACCTGTGCGCCCTTTGAATATTAAGGTCCATAGATTTCGACAGACCAACAATTTGCAGAACTTGAGTCTTCAAGAAGGAGATCATTTCCGAGCCTTCAGAACCTTCCGGAATACCGTAAATGCGTAGGTTGTTGCGCCTATTACGATTTTCTAAATCCTCTGTAACCTTCTTAAGTTGAGAAACTTCTTTAGTGAGGATGTCGACTCTGGCGGCAACGTCCTGTGCATCACTTATTTTTTGTTCCACTTCCGAAAGTCTTGACTCAAGGCGGACCATTTCTCTTCAATTCTCTGAAGTGTAGCAGTAGTGTCCGTCATGAAGGGTCTAATATGGCGCAATTCGTCAATGATGTCCTCTAACGTCAGAGGAAGAGGTGATTTCGATGGGGAGGACGGGTCTTTTTTGGCGCGCTTGTTGGTGCTAACAACAGAATCTTTGCGACCTCCAGAGGTGGACCCAACTGCCCCGTGGGGCTTGTTTGAGTGTGGAGAGTCCATGGCGAGGCAAAGTGCACAGCACAACAGTAGATAAGTACTCGTAGGGCAAAAAACGCTAGGGTCGCAATTAGTACCAGCCAATTAGAAAGGATACCAACAGACCGTATGCAGAGTTTGACTGAAAATTGCTGAATATCCTTAGTGCCTCAATAGAGAAGAAAGAGAATATATAAATGTCTGTTGAAAAAATGTGAGCGAAACATCATTTAGATGTGACGTCCTCTAAAAATGACCCAGGTTGAGGAGAGACATTCTTTCTTAGGGACTTTGCGGCATAATATCCGATGAGGCAAATAGCGGATATTTGAAGAAGACAAAATGGCAACTGCAGCACAGGCCGGCCGAGGCAGAAGGTAAAAGAAAAAAAAAGTAGTCAAAAAAGACCCAGAGGTCTAAAAAAAACTTGCCTCAGCACACAGCACAGCTTCCGCCAGAGGAATTCCTTATTTTCCCCTCGCTCCGAGCAGGAAAGCAAGCCCTTCAGTGAAAAACGCTCCTCCGTGTCACAGAGCCGATTCACGGAGCGGCCATCTTGAATCACCGCCGCCGCGCGCCTTTTCATGTATATCTTTTAACATAAGATATATGCGTAATAACTGAGGTTAGAACGAAAATGGAGACTCAAATGAGCAGGATGTGGAGAAGATTGTAGGGCTTTCGCAGTACGATGTGAAGTCAACTCATCATGACACCCAGGCAGGTCCATGGTCTGCCAAACCTGCATGAATGTCTCAGAGCAGAATTATAGACTTTTGTGCAGATAAGTGTAATTCAAAAATAAGATCTGAACCTGAGCTTTGAAGTGTGTTTAAGAATAAACTAGTGACCGGTTATAGACCATCATTTTTACTAAATGATCTCCTATGTAAGAACATAGTTTATTTACTAATTAATTGTGGTTTCCTCAGCATCACCATGCCCGAATGAGGTCCCTCTTGACCAGTGTGGCATCTCTCTAGCCTGCACTCATGGCTGGCTTTAGCGCTGTTGGCTCCCGGTGCAACAATCATTTTTGGCGCCCGCCCTATTACCTCTTCCTCAGAGTCCATCATGACCACTGGGCAAAGGTGGAACTCATCTCACCATAGACACTCTCTCACATACATTTAATTTGTTTTAAAGAACTGGTGAGGGCTGACTTTACTAATAAGAATGTAAATCTACCCAAACAAACCCTTTTCAATAACATTAGGAATAGATAGGAAAGACTGGGGAAAAAAACATAACATCCTAACCTATTTTATGCAGTTTGCATCTAGCTCTTTATGACAGTTCTTAACAGTCACTATTCTATATTAGGGTTGCATCTTACAAACTGAGGTGACAAAAGGGCATCTGTGACAAAAGCAGTAATCGACTCAGCTATCCACATAAAATACAGATCTGTGATCTGCATGGTACAAGTTTTTACAGCAGGCATAGTAACCCTCTGCGCTACTTCATGGCAAATGAAAACTGCCACTAGACACAACTCTGATCTCTCTCTCTTGCAAGAACTTTAATCACAAGAGTTTTCTAGACACTTTTAATGCTGCCTGAAAACTGGACGCACAAGTAACTCTGCCACATGTGTTTTTAAATCATACCTTATTGCTAAACACAGCGCCCCCCTCCCCTGAGGTCAGTGCCCCCCTTCCCAGGTCAGGGCCCTTGAACTGCCCTAAAGCCGGCCCTGCCTGCACTGCTCCACTTACCCAGGCATTAGCTCAAGTAGGTCAGACGCTGTGACTTCTCTTCTGTGCAGTGCAAGAAAATGCCTCTCTCAGGCTGGGAATTAGCACTGTTAGAAAATGGAAAATGGCCAGGTAAAGAGTCTTTGAGTTCGAATAACACAAGTGGGCTGTGAACGCAAAGCGCAGCAAACATTCTCGTTTAGCCACTGTGGCGGCTGCTACCTGGAAGCAGCAGTAGGGCGGGTTGGGGTGATCGGGTTTAAAAAAAAATATCATTCACCTCCGGGCCAGCGGGGTAGCCGGCTGCCGCTGCCTCTCCTGTGTCCTCTTCCAGGCTTCTTGGAGGAAACAGAAAGCACCAGGGCTCCCACGCTCTCGGCACCAAACACAATGCTGCAATGCAGCATTGTGATTGGTCTGAGCATCGTCACATGGCGCTCAGCCAGGGGCTGGAGGGGTGGGGATGTTCTCCATGCAGGCTGTAATGCAGCCTGCATGAAGAACATGCTATGTGCCCATGACGGTTTGGCCGGCCCAAGAGGACCGGCCAATCACTCATGCTCAGATAGGGAGTGCAAACCACTCCTTCCCCTACTCTGAGAGCAGCCCCGCCCCACAAAGACGCCGCAACGGGAAAAAATAAAATGATAATAACCTCGAGTTATTATCATTTATTTTTGCTTTTTTACACTGCATAACGCAGTGGGACGATGCTCTTCTGCCTTAGTGGAGGAGCCGCCACTGTTTAGTCACCTACCAATGCTACCTTAGGCCTGGGCAGCCCCTCCCCCATGGCCTTTCCCTGTGTGAGGAGTGACACAAGCGTGTGTCAAAAACCTGCAGGTCAACCCGGAATCTGCAAGCATTTCTCAGTAATGCCCATAAATGAATAACGTGTAATGGAGCCACTTGTGCAACTCCTGCGTTACTGACTGGTTAACTAAGGCTCTTTAATTAATTAATTGTACAGCCTCACTGACATAAACTAAACGACCATTTTTACGTCAGGAAGGATCTTCAAAGCATATTTTAATGATGTTGGTAAAAATACACAATCAACAAATACTTTTATGTCGTTTTAATTTAGTCAGGATTACAAGGTTTACTTTTCAATGCTATCGTGTCGATGTAAATGCATTTGACAATACAATGCCAGGCCTTGAAGTAATTTGCCTTTTTATTCATATGCCTTGGAATTTTTAAATGGCATTATGATGTGTTCTATGTCGTATTCAAAATGATCGCATACCCATTTTACCTTGTATCTTACAACTCAGCAGTAGCAATTAATTCAGCTTAAAAGGGGTCAGCAAGGGCACTGCTTTGCCCTCCACTCTTTTGTGAGAAGTAAAAATGGATGCAAATAAATTCCAAAACAAATAAACAGAGAAAGAGAAATTAGTGATTTGTCTTTCACCTTTACACTCCTGCTTCATAAACAACTTGGTTTAGAAATATGTTTACACGTTCTGATACTCTTGTCTACAACGAATATCCAGTCTATTCTATTAGAAAAAGATGCTGGGGCAGATTTACAAGGACTGGCACATCTCTTCATATTAGCAGGGATGCGCCAGTCAAGATGCGACACGCAAAAATACCCCTTGCGCCACCATGGATGCGTCGCATTTACAATGCGGCGCACCGTGGCTGCAAGGATAGAAAGATGCGTGTCGCATCTTCTGTCGTAAGGGCAGCGCATTGCTGGAGTCGTGTCGCAAGCGCAACGCAACTCCAGCAATGCTCAGGGGCGGCCCATACCTATCATGCTGTGTCACTCCTTACGCCTGCTTCAAGCAGGCATAAGGTTTTGACGCAGCGGCGTCGTAAAAGTGACTCAGTGAAATCTTGTAGATTTCACTGCGTCACTTTTACAAGCCTTTCTTGCGACGGAACGCCCACCCTGCATACATTATACCTGACGCACGTATAATGTAGCGCAGGGATTTACAACGTGACGCATCTCCTTAGATGAGTCACGTTGTAAATATGTTGCAACGTGGTGCATTGTTTACGACGCCGCTGCGTCACAGAAGTGACGCAACTGCGGCGCAAATGTGTCTCAAGGGGCTTGTAAATCTGCCCCGCTATGTTTATAGTAATTAATACATTATATTGAGCCCAGTTCATCTTAATGGGCCATCCAGTTTAGAGAAAAAACAATTCTCTTTATTTAGTTCTGCATCCTAGAACGTTGCTTTGTTTCATGAGGTCAATTTTGATTTTCAGATGCATTGACATCATACACCAGATGTTTTAAAAGATAAGTTAGATATACAAAACGCGGTGAGAAAACCGGTGATTGAAAGGTTATTTAAAATGCATACATTAAAAAAATGAAAACACGGAAGAAGAAAGACATGTGGTACCCTTCAATTTATCACGTACTCTTCAGCTGGCCTTCCCTCCATCATTTTCAGTCCAGAACCGCTGCCCAATCTTCATGTGAACTACAGTAAATTACATCCGCTCGGTCAATCCTACAAAACAATGTTCTTGTGGGCCCTTCAAAACACACTCCAAGTCTGAGTCAACAAAACATCTCAGAAAACCTAAAGATTGAAATAGCACCTGTAAGACTTGAATGCACGTCCTCCACGGAAAACCCAGCAAAACAACTGTAACGTTGATATTCAAACAACAGGAGCATAACAATGTTTCTATGAGACAGACTAAAAGAACTGCAAGAATCAAACTAACACCTAAAGAAGAAAATACAGTGAGAGGAGATCGTGTTATTTGCAAAGTTACACATCTTGGATTTTTTTCGTTCATTGAGAGGGCTAACTATAGACGCTCTCAATAACTGTGCTACATGCTTCACTGACAGACACTAACAAAAACATTCTCATACTCTCACACACTACCAACAGCAATCACCCCTCACAGAATAGCAGTGTAACACTACCAAAGTATACTCTTTCACCCCTAAAAAAAAGTAGTCTCAAACTGCCAACAGCATGCTCACGGCCATCACATATTTATTTATTTTATTTTTATTTAAAGAGTTTTATATAGCCCTGGCAAAACTCTGGGTATCAGAGCGCTTTGCAAGCGTATGTACAAGGTCGGTTCGGATGGCAAAGGTTACAAAGTATAAACTAGATGAGGGACAGGATACAGTAGTAAGCAATTTACAACTGTCTGTTCGGCCACTGTCAGGCGGTATCTCTTCCCCCTTTTTTATCTAAATTTAGCACAACATCAAATGGCGTCCCCCAGGGCTCTTCCCTCAGCCCTATTTTATTCAATATTTATATTAAACCTCTTATTTCGCTGATTAAGTCCCACAAGATGAAGTTGATTAACTATGCGGATGATACCCAGTTGATTTTGTCATAAAACAAAATTCAGGGTTACACTCAATGCAACTTTCTGTCATGTATCCTGGACATCTTTAACTGGATGATTGTAAATTCACTTAAGATGAATGGAAGCAAAACTGAGTTCCTTTGCTGTCCGTCTAATAAAATTCTGGTTTCTCTATCCCCTAACTTCTGGCCACTGCCCACGGAAACCACGTTGGGCACCTCAACTGAGGTACGAAATTTAGGTGTTGTTATAGATGAAGGTCTTTCTATGGAAAAGCATGTGAACTGACTCACCGGGACTTGCTTTGCACTGATCCGGGCCCTCAGGAAGCTATACCCTCTGCTCAATCTCCCAGCTAGATCATTGCTCTCTAAAGGTGTAATATTAAGCAGGCTGGACCACTGCAATGCCCTTCTATTAGGAGCTCCCAGCTATATATTAAAGAAGCTGGAAGGCATCCAGATAATTACAGCAAAGCTAACACTAAACAGACCTCAACACTCTTCTGCCACAAATGCTCTGAAAGACCTTCACTGGCTGCCTATCAAACAGAGGATCATATTTAAATCACTCTGTATTGTGCATAAGGCACTACACAACAAAGGACTAAAACCCTTACGAGCCAAACTAATAAAATACACTCCTGGCAGACATCTCCGATCGGCTACATGCAACTATGTCCAAGAACTCAGATTAAAAAAAGTCCGACAAGGAGGGCGTGCTTTCACCGTGAAAGCAGCTCAGATCTGGAATAAACTACCAGCTCCACTAAGATCTCACGCTGACCTGTTAAAATTCAGAAGATCTTTGCAAACCTGGCTCTTTCCTCTTAAGTAGCCTATTTTAGCTTCAGATCTTCATCAGTTGATTTCCCTACATAATGGTCTAGCTAGCGCCAGGATACCATTTTGGTCACAGTGCGCTTTATAAGTCTTATCTACTACTACTACTACTGCAGACATATATGTAGATGAGGTTGAGTTGGTAAATTTAGTAAAGTATAGTTTTTATGAATGACGGGTCACAATAGTACGAGGGGAGGGGATATACATATAGTCTGACATATGCAGAAAAGAGTCAAGTCTAGAGTTAGGTGTTGAAGTCCAGATGGTTGAAGTATCTGTTGAGGAGAAGATCCTTTAATTGTCTTTTGATGCTCATGAAGGAGGGATTTGTTCTGATATGAACTGGGAGGGAATTCCCGATTTTAGGGGTTTTAGAAATGGGGTTTCCGGTTGGCTAGGTTATGCACCTAAGCCAGGCAGAACCCACCACTCTAGTCAGGGTAACAGAGTTACACACACAGGATTAAGCCCTGCTCACCCCTTTGGTATACAAAAGGGGATGATGGACGGAACGTTTGAGCCAATCAAACACTCACCCCCAGTCAACTGATCTGGGTTTAATCCATCATCATTCTTTAGCTCACTCCACCACCCCAGTTCAGACATGGCCATATGCAAATCAGTCTGACCCTGTGCCCGAACTGCCAAGCCATGTCTTCCCTGGACCGGAAACAAGCATCCTAGGACCGGTTTCTGGCATTCCAGCCGTCATCAGCCAGGCTTGCTTGAATCCAGTGGCAAAGTGAGCAAGGGACCCACGTCTGGGCATACCCCCGCCAACTTAGGGCGAACAAAGCGATACAAAAGGGGATGATGGACGGAACGTTTGAGCCAATCAAACACTCACCCCCAGTCAACTGATCTGGGTTTAATCCATCATCATTCTTTAGCTCACTCCACCACCCCAGTTCAGACATGGCCATATGCAAATCAGTCTGACCCTGTGCCTCATGGGAACAGTCCAGCCCGAACTGCCAAGCCATGTCTTCCCTGGACCGGAAACAAGCATCCTAGGACCGGTTTCTGGCATTCCAGCCGTCATCAGCCAGGCTTGCTTGAATCCAGTGGCAAAGTGAGCAAGGGACCCACGTCTGGGCATAACCCCGCCAACTTAGGGCGAACAAAGCGATACAAAGGGGATGATGGACGGAACGTTTGAGCCAATCAAACACTCACCCCAGTCAACTGATCTGGGTTTAATCCATCATCATTCTTTAGCTCACTCCACCACCCCAGTTCAGACATGGCCATATGCAAATCAGTCTGACCCTGTGCCTCATGGGAACAGTCCAGCCCGAACTGCCAAGCCATGTCTTCCCTGGACCGGAAACAAGCATCCTAGGACCGGTTTCTGGCATTCCAGCCGTCATCAGCCAGGCTTGCTTGAATCCAGTGGCAAAGTGAGCAAGGGACCCACGTCTGGGCATACCCCCGCCAACTTAGGGCGAACAAAGCGATACAAAAGGGGGGTGATGGACGGAACGTTTGAGCCAATCAAACACTCACCCCCAGTCAACTGATCTGGGTTTAATCCATCATCATTCTTTAGCTCACTCACTGGAATGCCAGAAACCGGTCCTAGGATGCTTGTTTCCGGTCCAGGGAAGACATGGCTTGGCAGTTCGGGCTGGACTGTTCCCATGAGGCACAGGGTCAGACTGATTTGCATATGGCCATGTCTGAACTGGGGTGGTGGAGTGAGCTAAAGAATGATGATGGATTAAACCCAGATCAGTTGACTGGGGGTGAGTGTTTGATTGGCTCAAACGTTCCGTCCATCATCCCCTTTTGTATCACCCCTTTGGTAGGTTGGTAGAGCAGTCAGACTTATCCCAGAGGCAATGTGCAAAGCAGTGACACTCTAGCCACACCACAAAAAGAGACTCCACACAAGGTTATATAAAAAATTCTTTGTTTTGTACATAAAACACCTTAGACCACAATCACCTAAATCAATTTGACAACTAGGCAATTGTTATAATGTCACATAGATCATAAAACCACCTTGCCAACCAGGCAATTGTCATAACATCACAAGGTAGTGCAATCAAATAAACACGTATAGGTTGCACATGTTATAAAACCACCATCACAGCCCATATAAGGCAAATCCTGGAACAAAGCTTGTTATCCTGACCAATGCAGGGCAAAATGACATATATTAATAATCCAGCATATATCCTTTGACAAGTAATGGATAAACACATGAATCACCACATATCACATTTCAAAAATAGGGCACCGCACACCGGTGCTCCAATTATGCTTTATACAGTAATTTAGGGAATAAGTGCAGGGCGTAGCAACATCTACATGCCTATTAAGCCGTAATATAGTAATTACCTACACTTGGGGGGCAGGAACCTCTGCCCACCTCTCACTGGCGTTATGGTAGTTTTTCAGGAGCTGCGAAAGCGCCCATATACGGTTTCACAATGACCCTTCGGGACCGGGAAGGCAGGGCGGTAAAGGGAGAGCCCAAGGTATGCCAACAGCCTCCCTGTGAATACTTTGAGCCCGGCGCACCGGTACTCCAGTGAGGTGGTATCCTCTGGGCTCGCAGAGTGTACCCCACCCATGGCTAACCTCATTCCGGGTGCCTCCACTGAGGACTTCCCCGGAATGCCATAACTCGGGGATAGCTGCCCCCATGTGCGTGGGACCTCACCCACCCGCCCGCTGACCAAAAGACCCCAAAAGCTGCTGGGGCCTGCTGGGCCGTGTGACTTGGTCCGAAGCGAGACCCGTGTCTCCTGCACCGGCTCAGTGGACTTGCTCGCCCCACCTTGGTTTCCAAGGAGGTTCGTGGACCAAGGGTCACCCTGCTGCCGTTCCTCACTGGTGCAGCAGATGAAGACGCATCCTCAGTGCTGGCTCAGTGGGTCTGCTCCTCCAGCATAGGCTTTCTCCCAGCGTCACTCCACTAGCACGCTCGTGAGAGAGGCCAAGGCTGAAGGGTTCTTGACGTCCAGCCAGCGGATCTCTTGCCCTGCTGGAGAGGGCCACGGGACTGCACTTCTCTCTTCAGCAGCGGCACGTCGGCAGCCCCCTTGCCTGGGAGGCGGGCACACAGGAGAGTTCCCTGGCAGTGGGAAACCCTGCTCCTGTTCATTGGAGGCCCAGCGTAGCAGAGCCTCGTGTCGTGGGTCAAAACCCAGCACCAGCCCAGGGAAGTTTCTCCTCTCTCGCAGCACACATGGGACTTCCCGGTAATAAAGTGCTCATCTTGCGCTAGCTGCAGGGAGAGTAAACAGCGCTCTCCATGCTGACAGAGGTAAATCCAGGGCACACAACTGCACTGCCACGCACAGCTTGGAGCCAGGAGCTAGTGAAAAGTGCAATTGAAAAGGGCGCACCACATGCTAAGTTGTCAAATCACTCAGGGCATGCCACCAATCCCTGGGAGGTTGCTGGGGGCACCAATCAGGAATAGGTGTAGCAGGTCAGCACACAGAGTCCTTGTAGGGAGCAGGCAGTGTTTCTTGTAGCCCAGCAGGACAAAGGTCAGCACAACAGCCAAGGGAGTTCAATGGTGGTTCCTCTTAACAGCATAACAGTTCCTTCTGGCAAGGTGCAGTCTGTCGAACCAGCAGCGTCTGGTTACAAGTCCACGCCGTTTCTAAAATCATGGGGTCACAGCCCCTATACTTATACACCAAAAGTCTTTGTTCTGGGGGCACTTCAAACAACTTCAGAAGTGCATAACAGCACCCCCATTCAATCCCCAGCCCTGGCTCCAGACACACTAAAAGGGGGAGGAGACAACATTATGAAAGGTAGACACAGCCCTATTCAGGTGCAGGTGACAACTCCTCCACCACTGTAAATGCAGACTAGGCCTATTCAGCCCAACTATGAGTCACCCAAGAAAGGCAGGACACACCTCAACCCACCTTGTGACGTTGAATACACAACCAGACAGGGCACAAAGAGTCATAAGCACACAGAAATACCTACTCCCAAAAGTGGCATTTCTAAAACAGTAATAAAAAATCCGCTTTCACCAATAAGCAGGATTTATCACTACTCTTCCAAACATACCAAATATGTCAATGCTACCCCTTTCATATCAGAAATTACCACTGAAACACATGTCAGGGAATTCCCAATGCAAACTTATGAGAGGAGTAGCCTCACAGCTGTGAGAAATCAAATAGACTGTTTGTCACTATCAGGACATACCACACGACAGAGGCACATGTCCTACCTTTTAACTACACAGCACCCTGCCCATAGGGCTACCTAGGGCCTACCTTAAGGACGATCTATATGTAGGTAAAGGGGTGTTTCACACATGGCAAACACTTTAAGTGCCACGTCACTGTGGCAGTAAACTGTGCACTCAGGCCCTGCAGTGGCAGAGGCCTGAGACATGTTTGAAAGGCTACTTCGGTGGGTGGTGCAAGCAGCGCGGCAGGTTCATTAGTAATATTTAATTTCCAGGCCCTGGGTTTACCACTGTACAAGGAACTTACAGGTAAATTAAACATGCCAAACAGGTGTAGACCAATCTTACCAAGTGTACAAGAGAGAGCACATGCACTTAAGCAGAGATCAGCAGTGGTAAAGTGACCAGAGTCCTAAAACCAACAAACACAGGTCAGAAAAAATACATGAGGAAGGCAAAAAGTTTGGGGATAATGCTGCAAAAAGGGCCAGTTCCAACAGGGGGCATTGGCCAAAAAGGAGCATGTGAGAGCTTTTTGTTCGTGTTTTCTTGGCGGGATGAGAAGCAGAGTGTTGGTGCTCCTTAGAGTTGTTGTCTGGCCTGCCATAATCAATTAGACTAAAGGTAGGTAGGTTTCCCAGTGTGCAGGACTTTGTGACTGAGGCAGGCCGTTTTGAAGCAGCAACAGGCCTCGACTGTGAGCCATTTGAGATTTTTCAGGGAGGAGAGATGTGATTGTGTCTTTTTGCTCCAGTAACCATCCCTGCTGCATTTAGTGTGGCTCTTAAAGGGGCTAGGAGTGATTTTGTTGTGTCAGTAAGGGTGGCATTCCCGTAGTCCAGTCTAGACAAATGAGCAGTCTCACTATACCAAAGTACTCTCATACCTCTCACAGACAGGCAATCGTGCAGTACCAACATCTCACTCGCAACCCTCAAAGGGTAACAATAAAGCGAAAGCCAATATGAATGGGTTACAACTGAAAGTGTCTCTTCGTTGATTATTGAGTTTGTTGGAGAGTTAATGTGGATGTGTAAGTAGATGAATGCTGGATGTGTAAGTAGATGAATGCAAGAAAGATCCACTTCATAAAAGTATACATGCATGAGTGCAAAACTAAGGGGCACATCACGATACAGGTGGGTCCACCACCGACAGGCCGTTGATGGTGGTCCCACAGAGAAACAGCCCTTCTGGCCAACCGCCGCATTAGGATGCAGGCAGTCGTACCCTTGTCTGTCAGGGAACGGACCACCACCTACACCAGGATCTACTGATCCCGAAGGGGCGGCGGTCAGATTTGTAATCCTGAATGGAGGCTGTGCCTGCTTCTGCACCGTCATTAGGATCACAATGTCCATTTCCCACAGCCTTTTCATGGTGGTCCCACCACCATGAAACGGCTGTCGGACAGGGACATTGGGGGCCCCAATCAGGGCCCCCATTCCCCATGGGACACTGCTAAGTGGCCGGGTTGGCACAAGTGGTGCCCCCAATACATCCATGCACCACATGGTGCCTGGCATATGGTGCATGGATGTATGAAAAATGCCTTTTTCTAATGCGTCTTGTAATGCGGCCCTTTTCTGGGCTGCACCACAAGCCGCAGTATAAGATAGAAGTTTCGGACATCTACACGGCGGTCATGATCGAAATTTGGTGGATGGGACCGCAGACCCTTTGTCAGGCGGTCTCAATCCTGCTTCGATGGTGGTCAGGCGCTCACCCAACTGCCATCATAATGAGACCCTAAGTGCCTGAGTGCATGGATGATGCATATTTAAGTATATGTTCAATTGGATGAGTGACTGCATGAATGGGCGATTCCGACTACTTTCAGTTATTAGTCAGACATGCTGGCTTTGTCAATACTTTTATTTACATGACATTGAATACTACTTACTAATTTTCTTTCAAGTAATACCAATGTTTGTAGACTCCCAAAATGCACAGATTGAATTGCTTTTTTTAAGGTAAATAGGTTTTCACTACAATGGCATATCTGTTTTGAAATACAGGTCAGGCTACAAGGAGACATCAGGATTCCTTCAGACACCCCCCCTCTTTTGGTACAGTTGTATCACCAGTTTCCTTGTTAATGATACTCTCTTTTGAATGCTGGTACATCCCACTTTTTCTCAATAGTAACTTCAATATAGAATGTCAGTGGTGTGTATGAATAGTAACCTAAATATCACCTACTTTGATGACAGATGGACCTCAATTTATAGCAAACCATGAATCAGGAAACAAGGTGTGGTGTGGAGACGACAAATGTGGCACAGAAACCTGTCCCATATTAATAGAAACAACTTTGAGAAGCACAAACCTCAATGAAGAACTGAGCTAATTAGAGTATTCCCCAATTCTATAAATTATAGAGTATAGGATATTTGTCAGAGAAGGGTCAACCAAACATGAGGCATAATTTTATTGAAATTGCTCTGGGAATGCAACAAGTGTTTGTGCCCATTTCTATAATTTTCTAATCCCAAGTGTCAAATATCAAACAAGCACTGGTAGCAAGGTAGTTGAAGCGAAGTGAATATTAGGGTAACAGAACTGCCCAGGATCATGCAGTGGGTCAGAGGTTCATAGGGATCCAATAGGGAAGCTCTGAACAAGGATGCAAGCAAGACAAAGCTCATAATTAAAGAATATGTACTTTGGATTTAAGACTAACTAATACCCAGGGCGTGTAAACCATACAGATAATAACATTAAACGTAAAGGAGATGGGGTAAAGCACTGAGGAGCTCTACAAACTAAGCCTGAAGCTCAGTGCATTCATCAGCCACAATTGCTTTTACATATAGAGACTGTGAAATATGAACATGTAAGAAATATATGTGAGTGAAGGGTCTGAGAGTTGATAATTTTGTTGTGTTAAAAAAAGGGAATGTAAAGACAATACTGACAGTGGATGAGTAACACCGCCTAAGTTGTTAGCTGTGCTAATATAACCTAGTGATCAAAAAGGAACATGCAAGGCAGTAACAGCAATAGTGGATAACTAAATACATAGATATAATAGACAAGGAGCTAAAGATGAATAGTGCTTAACAAATCTAATAAAAATGTAGGCAACACTTATAAAGAGGCAAACATACAAATCACACTAGGAAACCAAGGCAGCAGAGAAAGAAAGGCAGTACACACTGCAAATTTGGAACTAAGGAAGAGGGAAAGGTAGGCACAGGTTGACAAACGTTAACTACAAAAGTAGTGTACGTTAAGGAATCAGGTTTAACTAAAAGTGCTAACTCAGAGAACAAATAAACAATGCAGAGTAATGCTAGCTCTGGAAACAAGGATACTCTATATAATAGGGCAAGATCAAGAACTGAGGCTACACTGATAAACCGTGAAGATCCCAGAAACTAGCATTTGATAGTGCTCAGGAATCAGAAATCTTTTGAAACAGAGGCTCAGTCATACAGAAGCACTGCAACAATGACCAGTCCTGAACTGAAACAAACAGAGCTCACTACTGATAACATGCCTTCATTGTAATCAAGCTAGCACCTGCAGCCATAGATGTGGTGATAACTCCACCCATCCTTGCTCTGCAAGATTTTGAAGGTTTGGTAATAAAACCATAACACTGCCACAAATCCAGAAATGGATCAGATATTCAGTGCAAGTTAAATACCTAAGGTTTTCCAGGAAGCTGGCAAATATTCTTAGGAAATACCACAAGATCAAGCCTTCCAGGAAATGTAGGAGGGACAGTATTCTGGCTATAACAAAGCCCAACATGGATTTAAAATTGAAGGCAAGTTAAAGAAATTGCCTAAGAGGCTATAAGTCAGTACATGAATACAGCACAAGGTCATTGACCTTAGTTCAAAACTGGAAAGTCCAGGAGGAATGCCCACTAGTGGTGGACATGCAAGCACAGGGAGTGATTCATGAAACCATGGCACATTGACATTAAGGGATATGCCTCCTTTGCTTGAGCTGGCAATTCTGATTGTGATTGACTGGGTAAAGAACTTGTATTGATGAACTTATATGGGGACACTTTCTTATTTACTTGAACCTGCAGGATGATATCAAAGAGCGAATGCCTTTGCTTGGCTGCATGCACCAAATAACTGATGGATGTTAATGTGCAAATTGGCTACATTAATTCCACCCAGGAGGTTGTTAACATACAATGCATCCAAATGCAATCCAGAAAGTTTTGATGGACCTTCCAGGGAGATCGTCCATTCAATCAATCAATCAATCACTTATTTGTAGAGCTCGCTAATCACCCGTGAGAGTCTCAAGGTGCTGAGCGGGGGTGGGGGTGCAGCTACTGCTCGAACAGCCAGGTCTTGAGAAGTCTCCTGAAGGTCAGCAGGTCCTGGGTCTGTCGCAGCTCTGTGGGGAGGGTGTTCCATGTCTTGGCAGCGAGGTAGGAGAAGGATATGCCACCGGTGGAAGTCCTGTGGATGCATGAGACGGTGGCGAGGTCGGCGGAGCGAAGCTGGCGGTTCGGGGTGTAGAAGGTGAGACGCTTGTTGAGGTATGCTGGTCCGGCGTTGTGTAGTGCTTTGTGGGCGTGGGTGAAGAGCTTGAAGGTGATCCTCTTCTTGACTGGGAGCCAGTGCAGGTCTTTCAGGTGGGCAATGATGTGGGTGTGGCGAGGGATGTCGAGGATGAGGCGTGTGGAGGCGTTTTGTATGCATTGGAGCCTCTTCTGGAGTTTGACCGTGGTCCGTACGTAGAGGGCGTTGCCGTAGTCTAGTCTGCTGCTGACGAGGGCTTGTGTAACCGTCTTTCTGGTTCCGGTGGGGATCCATCTGTAGATCTTACGGAGCATGCGGTGGGTGTTGAAGCAGGAGGAGGAGACTGCGTTGACTTGCTGGGTCATTGAGAGCAATGAGTCCAGGATGAACCCCAGGTTGCGTGCATGGTCGGTGGGTGTGGTGGCGGCTGGCCACCAAGAGTCGTCCCAGGCGGAGGGCATGGATCAAAGGATGAGGATCGCTGTCTTGTCTGAGTTGAGTTTCAGGCGGCTGGTCTGCATCCAGCTGGTGACGGCCTTCATTCCTTTGTGGAGGTTGGTTTTGGCGGTGGCGGTGTTTTTGGTGAGTGAGAGGATCAGTTGAGTGTCGTCGGCGTAGGAGACGATGTTGAGGTTGTGCGAGTGGACGATGTTGGCGAGCGGTGCCATGTAGACGTTGAAAAGGGTGGGGCTGAGGGATGACCCTTGGGGCACGCCGCAGATGATCTTGGTGGCTTCGGAACGGAGAGGGGGGAGGCGGACCCTCTGGTTTCTGTCGGTGAGGAAGGAGGTGATCCAGTCCAGGGCTTTGTCGCATATTCCTGCGTCGTGTAGGCGAGTGCGTAGGATGTGGTGGCAGATGGTGTCGAAGGCGGCCGAGAGGTCCAGGAGGATGAGGGCCGCGGTTTCTCCGTTGTCCAGTAGGGTCCTGATGTCGTCTGTGGCAGCAATGAGGGCAGTTTCGGTGCTGTGATTGCTGCGGAATCCAGATTGGGACGGGTCCAGGATGTTGTTCTCCTCAAGGAAGTGGGTCAGTTGCCCGTTGACGATCTTTTCGATGACTTTCGCCGGGAACGGAAGAAGGGAGATGGGCCGGAAGTTCTTGAGGTTCTTTGGGTCTGCTGTGGGTTTCTTGAGTAGAGCGTTGATCTCGGCGTGCTTCCAGCTTTCCGGGAAGGTGGCGGTCTCGAAGGAGCTGTTGATGATCTTCCGAAGTTGTGGTGCGATGATGCGGTTTGCTTTGTTGAAGATGTGGTGATGGCAGGGGTCGGATGGTGAGCCGGAGTGGATGGTGTTCATGGTCCATTGGCGGTGTAGTCCCCAAAAACACCATCTCATGGGAGACAGACTTCACTCCCTAGAGAACCTGGAGGGGGGGGGCTCTGAAGTAACACTGATACAATAACATGGTCTGCAGTGACATTATTTGTGCTGGTTCACCATATGCCAAACCCATTATGGATTAAATGAATATCATAAAAGCACCAACATGTGTTGGGATTACACACATAGACACCAAGAGTCACAGGAATACTGTTGCTGCATGTTTTAGTTGTGGTCTGTGCTATCTACAGTAAATGGGCAAACACTGTCCCAACAGTACGCATCTCTACATCTAAACTTGACACCCACTACTTACTGCACCTATGCAACCCATCACTTAGGGCATAATCTGTAACAGATGGTGGAAGCACATCACAGCCACAATCCTCCATATTTCATATCTAATCACAAACTCCTTCAGTAAATTGTACCTCAAACAACACAACTCAAGTATTTTTCCATGCCCAATATAACTGACTAATGGCTAGAGCGGTCAACCTTGAAGCTGGGGAACCAGGTTCGAGTCTCGGCAGGGACGCTCAACATCCTGTGATTCTGGGCAAATCACCTAATCTCCCCGTGCCTAACAAAATAAAACAAAAAAAAAGGAATGTGTCCATCTGTAATGCAACTGGTACTCATGTAAAGCGCTCTGATAACATTGGCTCGATTTCATGCTATAAAAAACTTCCCAAAAAAAAGGAACAGATGTAGGAGTCCACCAAAGCTCATTCAATGAATGACTTGCCTTGGCATCCCGATTAAGCTAAATAAAAACATAATTGGCATAAAAGAACTGTGTGCTGCACATATGAAGACAAGTAAAGTACTGCTACTTACAACATGACAAAATTATTATTATTTGGTTCTTGTAGGGCATGCGGCTACTCGCATGACTGTCCTGGTGCTAAGGTCCAGTAACCATTAGTCACATGAAGATAAAAGTTAGAAGGCCTGATTGAACAGCCAGAATGTTAGGCATCGTTTGAAGGAGCTTTCATCTTTGGTGGTCCGTAGATGAAGGGAAAGTGCATTCCAGCAGGAGGTGGCAAGGACTGAGAAGGAAGAGCCGCCCCATTTCTTCCCCCTGGTTTTGAGCACAAGAGCCAGCAAGGTGTCTGAGGAACACAAGGCTCTCATTGGAATGTAATGAGTGTGTCTCTGTGAGCAATCACAAGCCCTTTGAAATGAACTCTTTGGTGGATAGGTAGCCAATGCAAATCCTTGAGGTGCTCATGAATATGGTCATATTGTCAGAGATTTCGGAGACGTCAGGCAGCAGCATTCTGCAACAACTGGAGTCTCTTGAGTTGGTATGCGTGGAGACCCCAGTACAGTGCATTTGCGTAATCCAGCCATGAGTTATGAGTGCATGAATCACGATTTTCTGGCAGGGAGCAGGAATAAAAACATTTTAAGGGATCTTAGGAGGCCGAATCATACTCCTACCACACTATCTACCTGGGAAGTAAAGGATAGTTTATTGTCTAATTTTACCCCCAGGTTGCAAGCAACTATGACAGGGGTGGGGGAAGAAGGAGCAGAGCTGGGCCAGAAGTCACCACCTCAGGAAGGAGGGGGGGTGCTGAAGACTAATACTTCGGTCTTACTTGTGTTGCATTGGATATTGCTTTGTCCCATCCATTGAAATACTGCTATCTATCCTGCACGTTGGGGGTGTTACTATCCCAAGTGAGGAGGATTTGTGTGTCGTCAGCGTAGGACACAACCTGTTCCCACAATCAGTTCTACTAGAATGGCTAGGGGAGTCAAATACACATTAAATAGCGTAGGACTCCAGGTAGAGTCCTGAGGGACTCCAAATCTTTGTGGTTTAGGTACAGAAGCAATAGGTGGCATCCAAACTGACTGGTTTATGTCAGATAGAAATGATCCAAACCCTGCCAAAACACATTTATCCACACAAAGAACTTAGGGGCATATTATCAAGGGGCCGCGATAAAATTATCGCCGCTTTAGCGTCTGTTTTTCGGGCGAAAAGCGGCGATAATTTTATCGCATTATCATCAAGGGCACGCTAGCGCGTGATTCCTTGAGTTAGGGCCCGTTTTTCACACTCCTCGCCTCGCATCTATAATGAGATGCAAAGGAGGCGTGGCTGTGAAACAAAATGGGATAATATCGCGAAGGCAGCTTCGCGATATTATCAAGGAGGGGTAGCGATATTTGAAATCGCGTTAAGTATGCCTTAACGCAGGAATTTAACGTCTGTTAAATTGACTAAGGCATACCTAACATGGGGGGTTGATTGTGTGGTTAAGACCACAGGCCCTATCATCAAGGATATCGCCGTTTTCCATGGAACATCGCTGGAAAACCAGCGATGTTCCATGGAAAACACCGCTATCGCTGGAATAATTATCGCCATTGCGCTATGCGTTGTTAATACAGCACTAGCATGGTGATAATTTCCAGCGATAGCCGGCGATAAAAATCCTCATGCTAAGAGCGGCCAGCGATAATTATCGCTGCCACTTGATAATATGCCCCTTAGGGTCTGATTATGGTCTGGTGCTCCATGGACTGCCAGACTTGCGGTGGCAGTGTTCCATCTGCTGGATTACGACTCTCTGAGTCATTCCGGCAGTGGACTGCCAACTGCGCCAGGGAACCACCATTCCTGGTGGTGTCGCTGAGGACGGACTACAGTATGCTGAGCGGGACTGGTGCAGTCTCGCCGAACATATTACGAGTTCCTCTCACCGCCAGCCTTTTCATGGCGGTGAGCCTGCCAAGAAAAGGCTGGTGGTAGGGGAACAAAGAGGGCCCTACAGGGCCCTAATGCTCCCCTCCCACCATGGGGATGCATTCAGGGGGGCACAACATGTGCCCCCCTGTCTGCTTGCACACCCAGTTAGAGCACGGCATGGACTTCACAGTCCATGCCGTGCTGGAACATTTTTGTCATTCCCATTGTGGTGCCCTTTTTTCAGGCCACCGCCATGGGAAAGGCAAAAGGACTGTCTGCATGCATGAGTTGAACTCATAATCAAGCGGGCGATCCTTGCGTGGCTTTGGTGCTGCTGTGCTGGCGTAGAGCTCTCGCAGCACCGCCAAAGTTGTAATCGGGCCCATAGTCTTTGTATTATGATTGATATTGTCGTCAGAATACTATCTGCCTTACATTTTGTGTCCTAAATATAGTTTACAAAATTATTGCCCCATTGAAGTTAATACTAACCAATCTGCATATAATGGGTTATTTAAGCAACAATATTTATATCAAATGATATTTCTATGTTTGGTAGTCTGACATACAACTGTCTGCACACAGCAGATTATGAAATAAAATGCTATGCCCTTCTACCATAAATCCATCTCAAACAAAATCACCACTCCTTTATCCTCATGTTCTGACATCCCAATTGAAACCCAACATTTGAAAATATCCTCAGTCATGCAATTGCAATTATTATGCTCACCCACGGTATTCTAAAAAGTCTCAAAGACATCAAAAGTTCAAGCCTGATTTCTAACCTTAAAATGTATCATCTATGTCACCTGTGAAGGAACTATCCCTCTCAAAAGTGTCACATACCTCTTTATGCCCTTTCCCAATTCATTGAATGAGTAAGCCATTTAGGCTCATTTGCATATTTAGGACTATTATGTTAGCCTGGTTTGGCAGAAGATCTTCCTGATACTTGATTCCGCACAGTCTGGCACCTGCCTTCCTACAGCCCATCTTCCTACTAAAAAGAACAGCAGTATGCCTGGAACCTCACATGGCCAACCACTAGTACTGCAACACATTCCACAGAAAAAATGCCGATTTTGCAATTAAAATAAAACCCCTTTGGAAATAGTGTTAAATGAATGTAATAATAATGTTTATTTAAACATAAAAATATCAATTTCAATTAATTATATGCATCACATTTAAAACCTAATTAATGCATAATACATTATAATAAAACATTCATTTAGGTGGGAATTTTATCATTTAAATTTCAGAAATATAACTACAATTTAATTGCATATATTTTCATTTTTAAAGATTTATTTAAAAAATAAGGGGTCGATTACGATTACGATGTCGCATGGCGGTGGCGATCCGCCCGCCATTTTCGTCCGTCCGCCACCAAATTCCCCCGGCCATATTACCATGGTGGAGGGGACCCCGGCGGACGGAAAGACCGTCCGCATGTTTTCCGCCCGGCCGATCAGTCGACCGGGCGGAAAAGGGATTAATATGGTGGCGGTGTCTGCAAGACACCGCCATCCACATTATGATGCCGGCGGTGGAAAGGCTCGCGGTCCCTGACATTGGGGGCCCGTAGCGGGCCCCCAGGTATTTTGGGGGGTGGGGGGTGCACAAGGGGGGTACCTATGGTACCCCCCTGCATTTGCATATACAACATGGCAGGCACCGCGCGGTGCCTATCACGTTGTTCATACAGATGCACAACATGCATTTCCAGCACTGTGGCGGGCGGTGTTGTGAGCACCGCCCGCCACAATGCTGGAAATGGGGGATGCCACCGCCACCGTGGCGGTGGCATCCTAATCACATGTGCGGGACCGCCGCACACATAGCGGGCGGTCCCATTTACCAGGCGATGGCGGGCGGACAAAGTCCGCCCGCCATCATAATCGGCCCCTAAGTTACTAGTGCTGTAGCATTTTTCTAAATTTTGTTCTGCATTTAATGTACATTAATATTTAGCATACAAATATCTTTTATATTTATTTGTAAGTTAAATAAACGTTTTTATTTTTTGCTATACTTTACTATGTGGAGATCTTGTCCAACTTAGGAGCCTCCCAATGGTAGAATACAGAGAAAATTGAATGAAAAATGAACTTGAACAGGTATTGAAAATATGTATTGTTAACTAATAATGTAAATTCATTTTATATGCTCATTTAAAAAATGCTACAGTACTATAACCTAATTTTGAAATAATTATTTAGGTAATGGAAATAAATTAAATGAACATTATTTTTCTGAAGTTTGTATCAAAAAATTAAATGCCACCTAAAAAACCAAATATTTTTTCATATGCATTAATAATAATTAAAAATGATGTCTAGAATTAATTGGATGTCATTTAGGTAAAAGTTATTAAAAAGTATTGTTACATTAATTTTTACATTCAAAATAGGATAATAAACTATTTTATAATTGAATAATGAATAGGTACTATTTTTAGGTCGAGCCTGAGTCAGCGTGCATACGCTGCTCTACGAGAATGCTGTAGTAGAGTATGGAAGAGAAGCCCCGCCCACTCTCCGCCCATATTTTTCATTGGGTTGTGTCTTTGTCCTTCGTAAATGCTGGCTTCTGATTCCTTAATAGGCTTGTTAGTCCCTCCTTAGTACCGCCTTGTCTTCATTTGTAACCTCCCATGGCTACTAGCCCCTTTACTTTGGTTGTTAACATGGAACGTGTTATTTAGTCTTGAAAGCACTATTTTCTTTATTGAGTTTTTTTTACTTCGCTTTACAGTGGCGGCACCCCCGCTTTAGCTTTAAATATCTAAAACTAAAGCGAGGGTGCCGCGATTGCTTCAAATGTAAAGCAATCGGAAAAAAATGCACACTTTTTTCTGATTGCTTTACTTTTGAAGCAATCAAGGCACCCACACTTTAGCTTTAGATGTTTAAATCTAAATCGCGAGTGCTGCCATTGCAATGTTGTATTTACACGGGTGCTTTCACTTCACAGCATGGCGCCCGCTTTCACAGATTCCGAGGGTTGCAGCAGCTTTCCACTTCCAAAATGCATTTTCGCTGAGTTTTCTCTCTCGTTTTTGCCTCCATATGCCCTCCCACCCTCATCATGGCGGGTCACAACGTGGTCAGCACGGTGCCCATTTTACAAGCGCCTCGCTTTAATTTTATTTGCAGCTTCAAAACTGCATCTGCTCCCCCTCCAGCCACCAAGGATGTCAGAGTACAGGACGAACAGGAAGCGCATTGATTACCACAAAACACACTGGCCTAGGCCAGTCTTGGCATTGCTCTGCGCGCAAGCTTGTCCACAACAGTTTGGCACAGAGCGAAGGCCTGAAGTAAAGTTTCAAGCCTGGCTTATTTAACCAGCCGCACCTTTCTTTATTGGTCGCTCACCATGTTCAGGTTTACAAATTAATGCTTTTTTTTTTTAAAGTGCCACGACGTCGCGCTTTAACATTTAATATTCTTTTTTTTTTCTATGTGCGACACGCGCTGCAGATTTAACATGGTAAGCGTGCCTGTCATTTGTGCTGGGGCTCGCCAAAATCAACTTTTAAAAATCCTTTTTTTTTCCACAACACAAAATTGCAGCACATTAACAATGGTGCCCGTGCGTTCATTGTCAGCAGTTCGGCGGCTTCTAACATTTCTGCCCGCCTTCCCTACATGACTGTTTTGGCACTGGTGTGTTGCTAAGTGCTGAGATCCCTACTACAGCCCCTGCAGACATGACGGACAGCTGCAGGTTTGTTTTACTTCACATAGATGGCCCTTCTCCTTTCATTCGAAAATAATCTGGGTAGCTTGAAGGCCAGGAGTCAATTAATAGGCAGGGGTGGCTCGGCTTGTTATTGGCGCTTTGCAGATCTAGAGCGATACCAACCGGAAAGTATTGGAGTGCTTTATCTGAGCAGCACTTCTGTTCCAGTGGCTGCTCGCCGCGCTTTGCTCCTCAGCTTACTTGACGAAAATCCTGACTTCAACAAACGGCTCGCATCCTCTTTCTCCTCGATTTGTTCCCCTGTGAAATGGATCCAAAAACAATACTTTGGCTGCAAATGTCTTCAGACATTTTCGTTAAAACGTGCAGCTGTGGATTTAGAAGTGAGGTGGGTGGTAGCTCCTTGTCCCAAACATGCAAACTTTTACATTCTCCAATATTGTAGGGAATGAGTACTGCCTCAAAGAGACTTTCCTCTACACCAAGGCACAGCGGGGAGGGAGGAAAAGCACACCCAACTCTCACTCCTGCTCTTTCAGGGATAGCTCGGGGAGCTCCGCGCGGGCAGCGCCACCCTTCACAATAAATATATCAACAAGTGGCCACCAGTCGGCTCGCTCCCCTTCTGCCTGGGTCCTAATAATCGGAGGAGGATTCCCAGCTGTGGCAAGAGCATCAGTCCCTGAAATCAGATTAAAACTATTTACTTTAGTACTTGTTACATATGCTCCTAGATTAGTGCAGGGACGTACACCAGGCAACTTGTCTGCCGTTGTCCCTTCACTTCTCAAGTTTATTTTCCTTAAACCGGAGAAATAAGGATTCTTCTCTAAATGGCGCCTTTGAACTGGCAGACGCTTTATCGAGAAGGGGGTTGCGGAAGGACAAAGGCTTTTATATACCACATCGATTGCGTGGGAGGGGCATGTGCAGTAAAGGATTACAAATTCTTAGTGAAAAAGATGCTGCTGCTGGGACCCAGGATGTTGTTTGAAGCTGTATTTGTAAATTAATAAAACACTGCTTAACTTATGCCCTAAAATGTCATTACAGTTAATAATTTCAAGTTGTCATTTGCTTTACTTGTCTATAAACAGATGAGTATGACACCAGGTAATGCTTTCCCCTAGAAGCCTTACTCGAGCAACTTGGGTCTGCTTATGCAAGTCCTCAACTTTACTAGTGCGAACTATTATTTTTCAATTCAACTACTCCTGTTGAAGCAAAACAAAACTCCAACTCCCAGAGTCCTGTGGGTAGTTCAAACGAAAGCCCAGCAGTGGCACATCTAGTCCCCTGCCACATTAAGCTATGCTGTGGTCGGACCAGCACTGGAATTTCTGGTCTCCAGTGACCTGGAGCTCTCTACTGCTTCTTGCCCCTCCCCCTTCCTTGGAATGTCAGCAGCCCAATAACTGCAATAGTACATACAACTCAGCGGTTGTAAGAAAAGCAGCTCTGCTAAGGCATTACTTATTTTGTTTCTTTTAGACTCTTGGTCATTTCAGGACCTTAAACCTTTTCTACACAGCCCGCAGGTGTTCACTGCTGAACTCTAGTGACTTTGCACTAATAAATCATTGAGGGAATAGACGTTCAGGGTATGTTGAGAAAAACAGTAGAAACGTCTTTTCCACCAGAACATATCATTTGTTTAAAATGAACAGGAAAACAAATAACATGTATTTAAGATGCTCAAAGAACAGAACAGTTTGTCGATCCCCACACTCCACACTTTCTCTATTATTATTTTTTTACGACTTTTCTTTCTTTCGTTACTCTTTCTTTCCCTCTTCCTTACTGTAGTTTATTTCTTTTCTCCTTTCTACCCTTAGTTTGCAATTATTACACCACATCCAGCCTCAACACTACAAACAACAAGCATTTGCAATGCAATAGGTCTCTCATTTACGCGAGTCTGAGCTATAGGCATTGTAAATGACAATGCTTTTTATTTATGTTTTGGTTTTTAAAACATAAATTAAAGGCATTGACATTTACAATGCCAACAGCTTAAACTCATGTAAATGCGGGACCTATTGCATTGCAAATGCTTGTTTTATATATTGTCTAAACATGACATTATATATGTTTAAATTTCAACTATTTTAACCATTGAGAATGAAGGACTTTGCTCAGCACATTATATTTGTTTATATTTTTAACTATGTTAACCATTGGGACTGAAGGACTTTGCTCAGCACCTGCCTTTCATGACTGGGAGGAGGCGGGCCCCCAACCTGACTTGCGCTACAAAGTGCTGGCTGCTTTCCCACTGCTCTGGACCCAAGGTCTTTGCTCACCACGGGGACTACATGTCCCATAATTTCACCTGCCTTTTGTGACTGGGAGGAGGCAGGGCCCACAACCTGACTCGTGTTACAAAGAGCTTGCTGCTTTCCCGCTGCATGGGACCAAAGGACTTTGCTCAGCGGAGGACTATGTGTCCCATAACTTCACCTGCCTTTCATGACTGGGAAGAAGCGGGGCCCGCAATCTGACTCACGCTCAAAGTGCTGGCTGTTTTGCCACTGTGTTGAACCCATGGACTTTACTCAGCACCGAGACTATGTGTCCCATAACTTCACCTGCCTTTCATGACTGGGAGGAGGCAGGGCCCGCAACCTGACTCATGCTAAAAAGCACTGGCTGCTTTTCTGCTGCATGGGACATGCCTGGGAGGTGCCCGTGTGTCGACCCGGGCGCAGACCAGGCAAAGAGCGGGCCAGTCTGTGCAAGTCAGAACCTGGAGGAGAGTGGGCTGGGCCACTTCTTGGCCCAAATTGTTTCAGAATTTTGAGGTACTGTTGCTGCTTCTTACCATTCTTTGCCATCTCATCATTGCCTCTCCCTTCTGATAGTAAAATGCAAAGTCTCCTTACTAGTTAAGACTGGCTCCAATCATGCCCGCCTGAATGGCTATATCAGAGGGGTAGTGGATAATTTAAACAAGGAAATCTAGCATGCTGAGCGTCATTTATCTGCCACCATTTCAACAGCTCCTGTGATAACTCCTCCTATTGAGATAGTGCCTCAGTATGTAAGCGGCTCTGCTGTAGCATCTGTTCAGGGCACATTACCAGCGACATCGCCATTGCCTTCACATACTGTCCCTTCCATTGACACTGGACGGGATACTAGTCTGTCCTCACCCCATAATAGTGCACCTCTAGCCAAATGTAAAAGATGTCGGAGGGCAAGAAAATTACATCCCCCCTCAGACTTTCATTTGAGCTTTCTCACCTCCGGCACAGCGAGCTCTACCACAAATTTTACTGTGGAGCTGGACTTACTCGAGGGCAACCTTCTGGACTGTATGAGGGGGTGATGAAAGGTTTTCTTTCTCCTATTATTGTTCAGTTGTGGCTGATCGAAGAACTTTTACATAGTATTAAGGCCTCAAACCCTGCTAGCCCAGCCCACTGGTTCAATCTAGTTATCCGACGGCCCCTAGGGCTTTGTAATCAGGCCTGACCAGCCTGCAATTGACCATAATCCCCTCTTAATTGTCCTAGAGATAGCCATCTGGGCTCATCGCATCATGACCCCTCACAAGACTGTCAAAACCGAGTTGCCCCTGGGTTCTCTAGTGTGGGAGGGCCTCTAACATTAGCGGGGGAACCAATTCAGACCAATGCTGCTGGCCCTGTGAAGGGCCTGCCACCTAGTTAGACCCAATTGATCAGTACTGACAACCTGGTAAGGAACTCTGGCAGTATTTGGCTGCCCAGCTCCCTCACAGGAGGCCCCCCAAGTTTTCCGGAAACAGAAGGATACAAAGTAAAGAGGGCAAGTATCCCAATTTGGTGACCATCAATCTACCTCCCCGACCCTCCGTTGTCCTTATGTGGTTGTAATGACTAATTTCCCCTCCCAGCCCCTGGGCTTAACTGAGTCACCTGCCCAGTTAAGAAATAACTTCCTCCATTGGCTTCAATCTAAGTTTGTTTTCCCAATTTCCAAAGCTGACCACATTTTTTTGACACAAAGGGTTGGGTGGATTGATCCAATTAAAAAACTTTTATGGGGGAATAAGTATTATTAATTTTAAACATCCCAGGTTTGCAGGAGAGACACTGTCCAGGTTTTTGTCTCATATCCCAAATCCTGGTAATATTACACTTCCCCCCTTGGGCTATTTTTATCGCCATCAGCACCAAGCCCCACAAGCGTTTAATGATCGATCACCCAAATAGTTATCTATTGATGGCTGTTCACCTTATACCTCCTCATCAAATAGGTTCCAAGTTCTGAGTGACTTGCAGGATTTTGATTGACTGCCTATCCTTGAGGAATCTCCCTTATCCATCTGTCAGAATGATTTGATTGCTCAGAGCATTTGCCCCCCATGCCCCGACTTAGAGTTCACAGTTGTACCCATTGTTCCTGCTCCCATTAATCCCATTTTCCCAGGCAAGAATGATCAGTCTAGTTTGTCTAGTACTTCTCCTCCATCGCCAGCATTAATACATACTGGCTATAAAGGGATTTGTCACTTCACTTCATGGAATATTTTTGGACTTCAAAACAAATTAATGTCACCGGATTAGTACAACATTACCTGTAATTCACATGTAATATCATGGGCAATATTTGGGAGTAGTCAGGGGTCGCAGCTCTGACCTGTAACTTGCTCCCTGCTGCTCCTGCCAAATAATGTCCATGGGTAATATGTTTAAAGGAAACTTGGTGTGTTGTTGACCCTCCCCATCTAGAAAGGTTTTCCTCCTTTTTAACTGCAGTCGTACCATCCTTGGCAGGTCAGGCTAACAATGGCTTGCAGATTTTAATTTCTAACTTGTTACCTACCATTATCAGAAGGTATGGTTTTGTTTCTCCTTATTATTAGTTTGTATAGTTGTCATTTAGGGGCGGATCCGATCTGGTGATAATCACATTTACAAGAATATGTTTGATTCTTCACGTAGTGATGTCGTCTCTGCCCTTGATGCAGACTTGGAAGTGTTTTTGTGTCCAATTCACTCCAATTGCTTCAACTTTTGGGATGGTGATTTTAACACACAAAAAAGTCCTTTTCTAGCGAGGCGCGTGTGTGGCATAACTGATTCAATGGGTGCTGTAATCATACATTTCGAAACACAACGCCTATTGAAAATTCCTATATTCTCTAATTTTTAAATCTGACCTTTTACTATAGGAGAGTGGTAACACAAAGGGTGACGAACAGACCTCTTCTTTTATTGGTAGAGGAGCCCATACTACAATTGATCACATCCTGATATCCTCTGCTGCTAGTGCCCTTGTTCTTAACCTTAGAGTCACTCCTATTGTAGTGAGCGATTATAATCCATTAGTTCTATCCATGTCTTTCTATGCGGATAGCCTTACAGTAATTACTTGTGCAGCTAATGCTATCCCGGTCAGGCCTAATGACATCCGTATTAAATGGGCAGGGGTCAATCCTCTCTGCGTATTGCAGAAGTTGTTAACTATGAATGCAGCTGAGTTTAATTTTTGTTTGTAGGAGTGGGTGGAACTCGCTGAGTTTTATTCCTCAGAATTCCACAAAGTTAGGTAAAAACTGCACGAGAGTGCGTGAAGTTCCATGAGTGGTGGAATTTTGGCATGTCAAACTGCTCACACTGTTTTTTTGTGCCGGGAGCTTGTTCTGCACTGTAAATGCAAACGGATTGACCTATCACTCCAGAGGATGTTGCTTCTTTCTGCCGCTCGAGTTGATTTTCTACTCGAGCTGTAGCATTCACAACACGAACAGTAGCGACCTGAAACTCTGCCACACGAAGGTTTGCAGATTTTTTCTGGAACTCTGCACTCCAGGTGGAGTGCGGAGTGGGCAAAACTCTGCAAACTCTGCCAGAGGAGCAGTCTTTACCCTGTCACAGCTAATTGTCTGGGTACCAAGGTGGACCATGGCTGGCTGTTGTACACTTTCGAAAGGTCCCTTAATGTCCTACTAACACGATCCCCTAGACCAATGACTTTTAAGAGACATGGTTGGTTTGATCATTTGTGTACCAAGGCATCTAAGCTCCTACAGATTGCCTTGCATAACTCCCCCAGGGACTACTTTGTCATCAAGCACCAAGGACATTACTCTGTGTAAAATGTACCTTTTCTAAAAAATTATACCACATGTGAATTCACCCCTTTGCTCCTCTGCAAGCATGGGTTGATCATTTGTTGTGAATTTGTGACTCCCTCAAAGTTGATGTTGTCTCGGATGTAGGTAAGAGGGTTAACCAATCTTGCGGCTTGTCCCTTGATATTTCCCTGGATGAGGTTCTTCTTACCCTAGAACATAACTCCTGGGGTAAGCACCCAGCCCAGATGGTGTTCCGGTTGACACTTACAGAGCAATGGGTGAATTATGGGGCCCCATTTTGACCAGAGTGCTTAACGCAGCTGCAGAGGGCACAATCCCTTCTAGTTGGGCTGAATCCATCATAGTGCCTATTTTTAGGAAGGGGGATAGTTCTGACCTGAAGTGTTATCGACCCATCTCCCTCCTGGATTCCTCTGCTAAGCTGATGGATAGGGTCCTCCTACAGAGACTAGAACAGTGGGCAACAGACAATTCTATTCTTTCGGAGGCCCAGTATGGTTTCAGGAGGGGGTTAAGGGCAGTGGAGCAGCTCATCAGGAAATACACCAAGGCTAAGTCAGGCTCCCTCTATCTATGTTTTGCTGACCTTAGCAGAGCCTTTGATTTGTTTGATCACTCCATTCTTTGGCACATATTGCTTTAACTTGGGGCCCCAGGAACTTTGTCCTTTTTTTGTCCCAGTTTTACGGGAACCTGTCTGCTAAGGTCCATTAAAGCCCCAATGGGGAATGCTTCCCATCATTTGAAATCAAGAGATGAATTAGACATGGTTGCGTTTTGGTCCCTTTCCTATTTTCTCTTCATATTAATGGGGTCGATGATGCCCTTCGGGCTCTGCATGCCGGCTAGCCCATCATTGCTGGTCATTCGGTCCCAGTGTTGTTGTATGCCGACGACACTGTGCTGATGTCGAGGACCCCTGTTATGGAGGCCAGATATCTGAAGATTAACAATTCCAAAAGATTTACGATGTCATGTGGGAAGAAAATGTAAAATTGTAGGACCTTTCAAATTAGGTGCTCTCCAATTGTGAGGGTTAATTCATTTTATTAGTTGGGTATCCTTTTTTCCAATAATGGCTCATGTTCTCTTCACATACATAATGCTCAATCGAAAATGAGCAGAGTTTGTGAGGGAGTGTTCAGGTTCTCCCACAAACTTGGTAGCCGCCCTATTAAGGAAATGATTACTAATTACAAGGTAAGAGCATTGTCAGATGCCATGTATGGTGAGGGCCTCTGGGGATATATGCCCTGTGCCCTCTTCAGGCTGAGGAGAATGTTTTTTTCTTAGGCCGTTTGAGCCTCTGTACCATCTTTTATTGTTCATTAGGTGGTTGGGCTAACTCACCTGGAGAATGTATTTTCACTCAAGCCTTTACTACTCAGGCATTGTATTTGGGCAAAAGCTGAAACCACTTTTATGAAATCAATCATTCTGGACTGTCTAGCACTAGACCATGTTTTTAACATTCCTTGGCGTTCGTACATTGATTAAACTTTTAAATGACTATCAGGTCTCTCTGTGCCCCAAGACCCACATAGTATGCTTGCTTTTCATAAGAGTGATGTTACGGCCTCTTTCCTAAGTGTTAAGTCCAAAAATAGACCACTTGTTTAGCAAAAGAAATCTACTGTTGTCTTTTATATGTTATAGGCTTTCCTGGAGGGTTGCCAACTATATTTGTGCATGTTGACTAATACCCAACATCGCTTTGCTTTAACTAGGTTGCAGTTGAGTATAGTAAGTTTCCTTGTCACTTTCCGCACTATGATGCAACGGCTCATGGAAATTGTTCTATGCCCATGTGATGGCATTTCGAAGCAGAGCACTCAGCACTTTATTGTATTTTGTAGCTTTTATGAAGGCGTAAGAAAATATTACCTGAAACCGATCTTCCTTGCACATAATGCTAGGGATTATAATGCTGCTTTACAATTTTTTGTGTGCACTGGGTGATCCCTTTTTATGCCTTAGTATTGCTTCTTACATTTGGAGTGCGATTCAAATTGGGTGCAAATTTACTATTCCTACTCCAAAAGGTGCTTGCCTCAGGGAAAGGGTTGGATGGTGGTGGGGCAAATGTACTATTCCTACTCCAACAGGTGCTTGCCTCAGAGAAAGTTCTGGATGGTGTTGGGGTAAATTTAATAAACTTAAATTAAAAATGAATATGTAAACAGCGAATTTCACATTTGCATTTCTGTTCTTTTTCAAGCATGCAATAAAACTGTGATTTTTTTACAATTCTCTACAGATAAAATTATATTACCCCACCAGTGTGGAGGAACACATCCATAACCACAAAAAACAAATCAGCCTATCAACACAGATAAAGCCAAACTATACAAGGTAAAAATGAACAAAAACCAAAATAATAACTTTTTTCGCAGGGTTCAAGTTAAGAAACATTTCTATGGAAAAAGTAAAATTGCATTAAAAATTAAGGCCTCAAAAACAAAAAGAAAATGATTTTTTTCTAGTAAATAATGACTAAACTTTTTCTTTGCAGCAATATTTGTAAAAGTATATTTTTCATAGCAAAGAACAGTTCTGCACTTTTTTAGAACCAAAGAAGCTAAACCACAAAACACCCTTGAAAGAACAATTGAAAGAAAAATTCAAAGAAACCCAGCATCATCTCCAGGACTTTCCGGCCACACAACAGAAAAACCTAACAGAGGTAACCTGTTTCGTTCTGTCAAGTCTCTCCCTAAATAACCTTTTTTCATTAAAGGTATCAAGGCAGCAAATAATTCCAAACCAACATTGCCAAGCCAATGCAATTAAATCCTGGTTCAATTTTGTAAAAAAACTGTAAAATAATAAATGTACACTAATTTTATGCTTGCAGGCAATATATTTTTAAAAGCAATCATACACAAAATCACTAAAACAATGTTTTCTTTTTATCTTCTTTCTACAGAGAATGGCAGCAAGAAACCAAGCCAAATATTTGAAATCAAGCAGGGGAAATAGACTGTTAAGTTACAGTGGCTACGTTTATTGTAAGGAGAGATTAACTGAGCCCAGGTGTCATTGGAGGTGTGTGCATTATTACTCATTCCATTGCACAGGCAGAGCGGTTACTCTTGGTGACACTGTTGAAAGGACCACCGAGCATAACCACTCTGCCTCTGCAATGGAGATAGAGGTAAGAGAAAATATAAATGAATTGAAAGACCTGGCATCCACCTCCAATGAACCCTATGGCTCAGTTTTGAGAGAGGTATCACAAAACATTCCTATCCATGTAGCAAGTTGTATGCCCACAATCCCCAACCTACGCAGAATTATACAGCGTAAAAAACAGGCAAGTAACCCCCTACGTGTTACACCCCAAACCTTCTCTGAAATTAACATTCCTCCTGTGCTTACTGTAACTGTTACTAATGAAACCTTTCTTTTGCATGACAACAAAAACCCTCTAAAAAGAATTCTAATCTTAAACACACCCCATAATCTTGTTAAGTTAGAGACTAGTGATATTTGGATGATGGATGGGATGTTTAAATACACACCCCACCCATTCACCCAAATATAAACTATTCACGCCTACATTAATCATACACTGGTGCCCTTAGTGTACAGGTTACTCCCTGATAAACAAACCTCAACATACACTGAATTTTTGTCAGTGATAAAAGCTAAAACCATGAACAAAAGTCCTAGAAAAGTGTTAATTAACTTTGAAATACCTATGGTTAACACAATTACCAAAATGTACATGGATACCCAAATTCAAGGAAGTTTTTTTCACTTTTCACAGGCTTATTGGAGAAAAATTAAAAAAACATCCTTAGTTGGGGATTACATATCAGACAGTAAACTGCAATTTGAATTGAAGAAACTAACAGCACTTTGCTTTGTTTCTCCTGAGAGTGTAGATGAATACTGCACAGCTATTACTGAATCTGACTATTTTTCTGCAAACGAGGACAAATTGGCACCCCTTCTAAATTACTTTGAAGACACATGGATTGGCCATCTAAGCAGGTCAGGTCACAGGAGGAAGCCACGCTTCCATTTGAAGTGGTGGAACTGCTACACAACCTGCTTAAAGGGAGGAGCAAAACCAAATAATGCCATAGAGCAGAGGTCTTCAAACATTTGGATGCCGAGACCCCCGTCAAAATATTTCAGGCATGAGGACCCCCTCCTTACAAAAATTAGTACTCCTCATAATCCACAACCATGACTGCCCCCAGTTGTCATGGCAAATCATTTTTATTTTTACGGTGACTGTGGTTCGCATTCACAGGCTTACTACACAGTTCAAACAAAAAGTCTCCAAAAAGAATTGGCCAAAAATGCACAACAGTACTTTATTTTTCCCAAAAACATAATTTGACAAAACCTATTTGGAAGACAACACATTTCTGAACTAATGTGATGGGTGGGCCTGTTTTTCTCCAGAGAGACGGTCAATTTGTGGATTTATTCTTGCTACTGCCACCCAACAGTAAAAACAGCCCACCAGATCATAAAACAGGCCAACAAGCAGCAAATATAGGCAGGGCTACTGGAATTATGAGGCAAGGGAGGACTAAATTATGCGGTGGTTTTAAACTTGCAAAGGCTGAGCTGTAGAGGTATTTTGCAAGGTATGGGAGACTCCATGCACTTGTGCTTCCTGCAATATTTGTGGCAATAGCACTGAAATCAACAGTAAAAACAGCCCACCAGACCATAAAACAGGCCATCCCTTTGGGCACTGCCAGGCTGCCCTATAGGCAGGACTATTGGAATTATGAGGCATGGGAGGACCAAATTATGCATTAGGGATGACTAAATTGTGTGGTTTGAAAATGTAAGTAATGCTATGTGATGCGGCATATTTTGGGATAGTATTGCTTCATTATTTTGACATTCTTTACACATGGTAACACTAGGCAAATAGTTCACCTCATCAGTACCAGTTATAACCAAAATACAGCAATAAACAACAGAAAGATGTCAAGTCAACCTTTGTGAAGGGCCTAACACTCCGCAGGATTACGTGTCCCTTAAAACCCTGGCGGTCCTGTGCAGAGTTAAGCAGTTCACCCGTGCCTCTTTCCTCCCACCCCCCCTTCCATCCCTCTCCTCTATAAGGACTACACAGCAGCAGTATTTGTGTCCACGGATCAGACTGAGAAACAGAGTGAACCGATCCGTGACAGCATGTTACATGGATCCGAAGAGATGTAGGTGTGTAAAATTCTTTATTTCTTTTTGGAAAATTTCACAAAAATGCCTCCACTTACAAAGAAATTTGCTTTTAGTTTGAAATGTGGCTTGCTGGTATGTGACTTTTTCAGATGAGGACATAACTTGACTAAAAAAAGTCATGAGATACCGGCAAGTGACTGGTTTGAGTAGAAAATGTTTCTCAGCAATTCTTTTAAGCATGGCCCACTCTCCCACTACCCTCCTTTAGCCTCACTGCTGCAGGTGAAACCTGCCTCCTAGTCCTTACTTTCTCTGTCTCAGGGTTGCTACCCTCAGAGATCAGGACCTGGGCCACAGCCCACAAGGCATTCACAGACAATGCAGTACCTAGGATAGACTCACCTACCCATCTCTGTTCCTCAGGGTCCATGCCAACTGCCACTGCTTCTTGCCCTCCCCCAGGTTTCATTCTGCCCCATCAATGAAAATTGGGACGCAAGCCACAACCTCCATACTACCAGGGGGTGCTATGGAGCAGACCACCCAGTTCCTGCCTCTTCAGGTTCACACCTTACCTTCTCCAGGGAACCACATTGCATCACTCTTTACTGAGAGGTCAGGCTCTGAATCCAGCCTTAGAGTTCCGCAAAGAACCCTAGTTTGCATAGGGACGCTAAATTACACTATGCTACCAGGTCACTATGGATCTAGATCTCAGAATGAAGGCCAAACACCATGGCATTTATTTACTAAAGTATGCATTGGCGGGTACATAACACAACGCAATAAAACATACAGGCCTTTAAAAAGTAAGTAGATTGACACTAACTTTTGTGCAGCCTTTCAGCGTGCAAGCGCCCTTACAAAACATTAGTAAAAGAGGGTCCATGCATCCACTCTCAGGCCTTCATTTTTACAAATTATTGTTATCAGGTGCAGCAATCCAACTGATCTTAAACATTGGAGGACTACAATTCCCAGAAAGCAATAGTTTGTTCAAATAAACAGGCAGGACAGGAAACACAGTATTCCTCTCTACAGAGAGACCAGGTTCTACATGAGGTTTGAGGCAAATTAAAAAATTGTTCAATCCACCTGTTCTCCAGAAAACCATTAATGTAAAAGCATAGTTTCCATGGTTAATATGTTGGATAATAATGGAAGGGGAGAACTTGTGGAACAGAGCCAGGGCCTGGCAGCCCCAGTGGGAGGGGTGAGAGGGCAGGACCCACCAAGAGAGCCCCAGTGTGAGAGAGACACTCCTTACACCAGAGGGAGACTGTGTGGAACAGAGAGTCAGGCCCTGGCAGACCCACTGGAGGGGTCAGAGGGCAGGACTCACCTGAGAGAGCCCCAGTGTGGGAGAGACACTCCTTACTTAGAACAGAAGGATAGACCTTGTCTAAGACAGAGCCAGGTCTTGACCACTGGAGGGGTGAGAGGACAGGACCCACATTATCCTGATTGCGGGAAATGCACTTACATAGAGAAACAGAGAGCCATGCCTGCCCTGGACATGATGGCAGTGGGAGGAGTGGGAGGACAGGTGCAGAGAAAACAAAACTGGAAGTGAAAAGAAGCCACCAGAAGGAAATTAAGGGAGAGGAGATAGGAAGAGAGATAGGAAGTTCGACAAGGAGGCGGGAGCGGAATACACCCTCCACCCCCCTGCCATGGACAATCTTCCAAACAGAAATAGAGCGAACGGACCTCCAGGGCTTTCTATGGTGGAAGCTGCACATTTGACAACATTATATGGGTGACGTCAGCAGCAGGACAAAAGTGAAAGAAAAGAGTCTAATATATGCTTGACGACTACATCAGAGAAAAATGTCTATTTCCTCTGATGTAGTCGTCAAGCATATATTAGAAGCCAAATCCGGCTCACCAACAGACCCCTGTCCATCTGAAGTCCTAAAAAGATTGTGGAGGTAGTAAGTCCCGAACTGACTCAGATTTTTAATACCATGTTCAGCTCGGGCACCTTCCCATCTATATGGAAAGATTGCTCTATTCTCCCTTTGTTGAAGAAACCTAATCTAGATGTGGCTAATCCAGCGAATTATCATCCTATTACCCGTCTACCCCTTCCGGCTAAAATAGTCGAAAAGATTATGAATAAGCAATTATCTTGTTTCATCCAAGACAATGAATTGCTCGACCACTCTCAGTATGGATTCCGACAGGAGCATAGTACCGAAACTGCCCTGATCAATGCTACTGAGGAGATCAGAGCAGTGATGGACAGAGGGGGGACAGCCGCCCTGATCCTCCTCGATTTATCAGCCGCATTTGATACGGTGGACCACAGCTTATTACAGAAGCGACTGGAATCGGTGGGGGTACAAGGAATGGCACTGACTTTACTAGCCTCCTTTCTGAAGGAAAGGAGACTAACAGTCACTATGGGCAGTTTTCAATCGAAACCATACGTTTTGCCCTGTGGAGTCCCTCAGGGATCCTCCCTGAGTCCAACTCTTTTTAATATTTATGTTACGGAACTTGCCTCCTTGATTCAAAATTTTGGCTTTTCCTTGACGTCCTACGCGGACGACACCCAGATAGTCGTGGCAGCATATAGGAAACAAGCCTCGCCCGCCCTGGAGTTTCAGAACTGCATGAGAGAGGTAAACAAATGGATGGGAACACATTGTCTGAAGCTAAATTCAGATAAGACCGAAGTTATTATCTTCGGTAATCTGCAACCTAGATGGGACAATCTCTGGTGGCCAACTGAGATGGGGGAAGCGCCCAAACCGGTACAAAAGACCAAAAATGTAGGAGTGTGTATTGACACTAAATTAACACTATCACATCAGACTAATGTTATTGTCTCCGCCTCCCATTTTCTGATAAAAAAGTTGAAGAAAATCCTGCCATACATTCCGATAGATTCAAGAAAGTCAGTGATCACTGCACTGGTACAGTCTAAACTGGACTACTGCAATGGTCTCTATCTTGGGATGCAAAAGCAATACCAAAAAAAACTTCAGACAATCCAAAACACTGCCGCTCGGCTACTGGGCAACTTTTCCAAGTATGACTCAATGTCCAAGGAGATCCGTAGACTCCATTGGCTCCCGGTGGGTCAGCGAATCAAGTTCAAAGCCCTCTGCCTATCCTATAAGGCTTTGAATAACACAGGACCTTTTGCTCTTAGAAGACTTTTTGACTGGTATCAACCAACCAGACAGCTGCGATCCACAGGCGCAAGATTGATGAAAGTTCCAAAATACGAACCACAGGCTGGGGAGGCCGAAGTTTATCTTACGGCACCGCAAAACTGTGGAATACACTGCCGATGGAGCTCAGGGGGCCACCTCCTCCTTACTTTTAGAAAAAAGTTAAAAACATGGTTATTCCAGAATTGATCTCCAGGTGATGAATACTGCATCCATAGCACCAAGACACCTTCGGGTATTCGCACGCTCTACAAGTCTCACTAACATAACATAACATAACAGAAATGGGAATAAAAGACAAAGATGTGTGAAAGGAGAGATGAGGTTTCGAGCAGAAGATGGAAGAGAATGGGAATGTGTGAAAATTGTACTTTAACAAAGAAATACAGTATCACCTCAGGTACTAATAACATATTTAGAAAATGTTTAAATAGTCATAAAACACAGTGCAGAGTTTTTGGTGATATCAAGAAAAGTATAAAAGGTCTGAAAGCACAGCCAAGGCAAGTCAGCTGGTGCCTGGCTGAACCTATGAGAAATGCTCTCCAGCCTGCGTTCACTATTCGAACCTCGTGCTATTGGTTATGTGACTTACTTTAGCAGAGGAATCCCAAAGACAGCAGTGGGGAATAGGTGGGTGTGAATTTTTGGAGATAAGAATGTGTGTGTGTGTGTGCGTGCGTGTATGCTTGTGTGTGGGTCTGAGGGGTAAAAAGCCAGGGAAAGGTGGAGGAGGTGGGGAAGAGGCAGCCTACTTACAAGTTCCACGAAGCTGCGGTTGCCTTGGAAACCAGGAAACAGCCAGGAGATTGGATTTCAAAGGCAGCCACGAAGAAGAAGCAGGAAAAGGACACCAGCTGAAAACACACAGCAGCAGCAATGACGACGAGGAAGTCCAGGAAAGGCAACAGGAGTGCAAGGCAGCAGCAACAAAAAAAACATTGAAGCACTCCAGACCCTTCCCCAGGTGCATATTTATGTACCCAGTTCCCGGCATTTCCTGGTGTTCAATCTGCAGTTTCTCTGATTGGAGGACAATCACCAATGACTCTGTATGCTTTCACGATGTCCTCCAATCAGAGAGCGCCTGGGGATGCCACTATTCGGAATCCAAAATGAAGAGCAAACGTTTTGGATTCCGGATCCAGGCAGTTCACGGCAGAAGTGTGACCAGGAATACGCGACCCCCTTCCTATGTCTCCACGACCCCCCTGGGGGTCGCGCCCCACAGATTGAAGACCCCTGCCATAGAGGGATGGCACAACTCCTTCAACAAATCAATAGGTAAACCACATCCTAACTTCTATCATTTTTTGGAAATTTTGAAGAAGGAGCAAGGTTCCCAAGAAATGAGAATTGCTCAATCATTGACTGGTAGTCTGAACCCACGAATTTCAAAAAGAACAACAGAAATGTCCGAGCGACTATTGGGTGCAATTCAACAATTTTCGTTGCTGGTGGCTTCAGACTACCTAGACAATATTGCACACATCCTACATTTCTAATCTACACTAACCCCTAAACCACCTTACTTGCCTGTTTTGAAAATGAATTTCCCTAATTCAATTGGCATTTTTCAAATTTAAAAAAATATATAATTTAAAAGTCGGGTTTCTTACCTTCAGTTGTCTTATTTTTTCAACTCTTGGACTTGTGAACAATCCCACATTTTACCAAGAGTCTTGTGCAGTTCATTGATCCATAGTAAATAATACATAATCCATGATGCAAACCATATCCCGAGTCAAACTAACCAAAATGGACACAGTTCAGCAAAGCCAATTTTTACAGTGAAACAGGGGCTCCAAACTGTACTCTGCTCACCGACAAAAAACGCATCCCAAAAAAAACATCCTGAAAAATAAAAGATGTTTGGCAAAATTCGCAACAAGAAATCCATCACTGCAATCCACTCTTGATCGAAATCCAGCAAAAAAACAAATAATAAAAGATTTTTGCCAAAATTCGCACGAAGAAATCTATCGTTGCAATCCTCTCTCGACCGAAATCCAGCCTAATTTAAAAAACCATGTATCAAAAATTAAAAATTATCCCAAAAGTAATTATACGATCCATGCCATCTGTGTCCATGTTCCTTCCTTCTTCCTGAAAATCCACGATGACGCAATACCTTAATTTCAAAATCCGTCGCATCAAAAATAATTAAAAAATATTGCTTTCATAACAATTTGGTTTAAAAGAAAAGGTAATCATTCTTTTAAAATTATTCTCTAAAACCAAAAGTGTTATGAAAGCAATTAATCTGACGTGGGCCTACAACTGCTACCTGCATAGGAATACATTTTTTGGTTAAAACATACAAAACTATCAAAAAACAACTACGCTAGTTCTTACTACCTCCCTCCTCTCTCCTTACAATAAACTATGCCACCCTTAATCTATTTTAAAAAATTGAAATTTGCCTTACCTGTACGCAGCTCTTCCTTGCTTCTGATCCTGACCGTGACGTTCCTCTCAATGACGAAACTTACGTACAAGCGGCAACATAATTTCTTTTTGTAAAAAGGAGAAAAGGACAATTTCTCTCATTCATTCTAATGGGAAACCGTGAGGAAACCTACAAAAAAATTGAAAAGTATATGTTACAATACAGTTAAAAAACCATGTTTATTTTAAAAAAAATCTTACCTTTAATAAGGTTTTTTAAAACATTTTTGAAATTTTTCAAAACTGTTTTCAATTTTTAAAATGTAATAAAGTTTGCTACAATACTTTTAATGTCTCCATTTTTGGTTTGTAAGATATTATATTACTTATTTTAACTTTTGTAACATTTTCTATGTCTATTTTTGCAAACTTATGTTGCACATATATGCATGTTTATTTTTTTTAAACTAAATTAATAAACTATTTTAGGATTGTTAATTCCCTTAAAGTAATTTTTAAATAAATATTAATTTTTTACATTGGGTTTTTTTCACACCTGGATAGTAAATCACTCCCCCACCAATAAACTCTATTTCCTCCCCCATCCCACCCCAGCGGATGGGTGCCAAACCCTTTTCTTATTCTCTATTTTTTTTATTTTCTAATTTTATTCTACAAATAGTAGTAATTAATAATTAATTCCAGTGTACTAATATTACAAACAGGGTATTAATTCACTCCCCCACCCAAAACCCCTGTTTCCCTAGCATCCCATCCCAGGGTATGGGTGCCAATCCTTTTTATTTATTTTAATAATATATATTAATTTTACAATCAAATAAATGATAAATTAAGTAATAATTAATACTCATGTATTCAAATTAATACCAGAATATTAATACACTCCCCCACCCAAACCCCCTGTTTCCCATGCATCCCGTCCCAGGGAATAAGTGCAAAGCACTTTTAATTAATGTTTTTGATATATATATATTTTTTTTAAATACTAACAACTAAACTAAATAATATTTAAAAGGCAAGTATTAAAATGAATACCTGACTATTAATACACTCCCTACTCACATAAAGAAGGGAAGACCTTAGAATACACTGATTGTTTCACAATCCATCACCTGGAAAACCCTTAGGGTTTTTAATACTCCCTCACCCACTAGATAGTGGCATGCTTCATCATAGAGCAGCTTCTGTTAATACACTCCCCCACCCAAAACCCCTGTTTCCCAATCATCCCATCCCAGGGGATGGGTGCCAAGCCCTTTTAATTAATTATTTTGATATATATTAATTTTTAAAAATACTAGCAACTAAACTAAATAATTATTACTACTCAATTATTAAAATTAATACCTGAGTATTAATACACTCCCCCACCCAAACCCCCTGTTTCCCAAGCATCCCATCCCAGGGAATAAGTGCAAAGCACTTTTAATTAATTTTTTTGATATATATATTTTTTTTAAATACTAACAACTAAACTAAATAATATTTAAATTCAAGTATTAAAATTAATACCTGAGTATTAATACACTCCCTACTCACATAAAGAAGGGAAGACCTTAGAACAGACTGATTGTTTCACAATATATCACCTGGGAAAACCCTTAGGGTTTTTAATACTGCCCTCACCCACTAGATAGTGGCATGCTTCATCATAGGGCAGCTTCTGTTAATACACTCCCCCACCCAAAACCCCTGTTTCCCAATCATCCCGTCCCAGGGGATGGGTGCCAAGCCCTTTTAATTAATTATTTTGATACATATTAGTTTTTAAAAATACTAGCAACTAAACTAAATAATTAGTATTACTCAATTATTAAAATTAATACCTGAGTATTAATACACTCCACCACCCAAAACCCCTGTTTGCCAAGTATCCTGTCTCAGGGGATAGGTGCCAAGCCCTATTAATAAATGTTTTAAGTTAAACATATTAGTTAATATTTTGAAATTAATATAATTTTAAAACTTGTATAATACCCAAGTATAAAATAAATACAGTCAATTGCCCATAAAAAGTAAAAACTTACCTCAAATACTCCCCTTAAAAATAAACACTTACCTCCAATACTCACCTTACAATGCGTTGTAATGGCATGCGTTGTAATGACACATGCGTTGTAATGGCATGGGTTGTAATGACACCTGTGTTGTAAAGGATGCGTTGTAATGGACGTTTCCCTTTATTATTATCTGCTGCTGTATTTTTATTCTTTTTACTTATATGGCCTATCTTGATTGTGCTGAATAAAGATTTTTGAATTGAATTGAAGTATTTTAAATAATGTAATTTATTTTAACATTATGGGGCCGATTCCGATCTGGGTCGGAAAGCTCTCCGACCGAACCGGATCCGGATTGTTTTCCGACCGAGCCGGACCCCTGCAGTCCGAATGAACGAGTACGATGCGGCCGTATGCTGCGGGACTCGGTTCTGTCGGACTCCCATTGAAGTCAATGGGAGCCAGTCGTACGACGTGTACATGGGCTCCCATTGACTCAATGGGTACGTTGCGCACAAGGGGGCCCCTGTAGTGGGTACGCGTTGGTGCCATCCGCACTGTACACGCATGTATAGGGGGACCCATGGGTCCCCCTGTGTCCGACTCGTACGGCTACGGGTGAAGGGGGGTCCGGCACGGACCCCCGAAGTCCGCGTCCGGGAGCTTTTTCGTGTCGGAGGCTCCGACTCGATCCGGCTGTCCAAATCGTGCATCGTACTGGCTCGGTCGTAAAACGTCTCCATTGCGCGCCATGAATCGAGTGCGAACGAGTCGGACGGAGCGGTTCGGACCCGGAAACGAGTCGGTCGGCGATTTCACGTTCACGCGCATCGTACTTGCTCGCTCGGGCGACCGTACGAATCGGTCGGAAACAAAGCCTCCGACTCGGATCCGGTAAAGCCGAATCCGATTTGGAGCCCTACCGACCGAGATCGGAATCGACCCCTATATCCTATAGGGTTTGGTTTTATTTACGTCTCTCCAAAATGTTCTACGGTAGAGTAGTGCAGTACCATTAGTTGCCCATGTTTGGTGCTGAAGTTGCCAGTGTGTTTTTTTAATAGTAAATTAAACTCGGAATTTGTGACTAGCCAAAAGTAATAATCGCACTCAGAAGTATAAATTACTCAAAATTGTATGCTACCTTTGTGAATTGGGCCTGAATTACAAAGGTAACTTACACTTTTTAGTAATATACTCTTTTGAGTACGTTTACTGCCCTTTTCCAGTCCCGTCTGCAGCTGCCCATTCACTCTCTCACCTCTCTATTTGAAGTTCCTCTTCTGTCTCCTCATTGATCATCACCTCTTTTACTGGAACTCCATTCTCCTGTTACATCTCTCCCTGCAACTGTCTTTCATCCATATCAATGAAAACTCCCTTCCTTCAGCCCTCTCTTACCTTTCACTTTTGCAGCTCCCGAGCTTTGCACTCCCTCAGTTGGAGAAGTAGCTATGGAGTACTGAGACATGATTGAAGCTAGCGAAGGCGGGGGAGTGAGGCAGGAACTGATGTCAACACATTGGTTAGTTGGGAGGTTGTTGCTTGTTAGATACTTGTACAGCAAACAACGGGGGCTGATAAGAGACTAGTACAGTGCACAACGGGGGATGATATTGGGTAATAGAATGAGAGGAGATGTGGTCTAGTTGAGAGCAGGTGTTTCCCAGGAGGATAATGTCAGACTGTTTGGGAGAAGTTTTTGGACATTGGAAAAGGGCTGGTCCCAAAATATCCCTCGCAAAGCCTGGTAGGAGGGTGAAAATAAATCCAAACTGTAGGGTGAGTTCAAAGACCTATGAAGATTTTTGGAACTGGAGGGAGAAATTTTAAAAAGTAATTTAAGCCACATTATTGTATTTTTTCTTGCTTTCATGTGAATGCTACTTGGGGAACAAGTAATAGTAGCAAGACCAATCTGTAATAACGTTAGCCATGCATACTTGTTTTTCTAACATGTATTCAATCTGAGCAGATTTCTAACCCATCATCAAGTGAATGTCCTGACAACCGACCAATGAATAACAAGTGCTTCCTCCAAGTGTAAAATTGATTTTTTCTCAGATGTTAGGTAAGTTTCATCTTTTATTTGAACTTACGGCATAAAGCATCTCTTTGCTTACCTCAGCCCTTATCTTCCCCCTAAACAAGATCATCAAAGTTCACATTTCGGAGTGCCTTTTTAGAGCCTATGGCTTCATAGTTTTCCGGCAGACTGTAGAAACGCTAGTGGGGCACCGCCTGGTGGGTATTAGGCAGCGACAGATTCCTAAGAAAAAGTTTAGGCACCTGCACTTAATTTTTTTGTTTTATAAATTAAGCAGAGGCTAAAAGTGTTACGATTTTCAGTAAATCGCTAAATTATTACTCATTTCCCACTGAAATGGCACGAGGACTGTAGAAAGAAGCCTACTTGATTTTATCTGGGTCCCTTAATATCACAATTCTGAGCCACTGAAAAATGTTGAGAAAACACAGAATCAATCATTTGGCATAGAAACTGTTTTCATGGGAAATAATTCGCCAGCAATTGAAACATTTCAGAAAGTAAAGCGTGCTTGATGACTCTTGTCTTAGTGAACTCGATGTAAAAGGAACAGATGATGGGGCATATTATCAAGGGCTTTATCGCCGCTTTAGCGGCACTTTTTGCCGCTAAAGCGGCGATAATTTTATCGCCCTATTAGCAAGCTGTCGCTAACAGGCGTTAGCGACAGCTTTCAGGCGTTAGAGGCCGCGTTATCCATCGCCTTGCATGTCAGCGATAATTATCGCTAATGACATGCAAGGAAGGCGTTCCCTACTAAAAGCGACTGAAAACAGTCGCTAATCCCACTACCCCCTACTAGCAAGGCAGGCGAAGCGATAAAATAATTTGCGCTAAGCGCGTTTATCGCTAGATTTTATCACCTGCTAGTGAGGATGACTTACCTGTATAAAGTATAGGAGGTGGATTCTAATGCTGAATCCACCTTAGCGATAATGCGAGAATATCGCTGCTTTTCCAGCGATATTCTCACATTTTGCCGCTATCGCTGGAAATATTATCGCTATGGAGATAAACCTTACTAATAGGGTGTTATCTCAGCGATAATTTCCAGCGATAGGCGGCGTTAACAAAAAACGCGCTAAGCGCGTTTTGCGATAAATATCGCAACTCCTTGCTAATATGCCCCGATGTTCCCTTAATCTCTAAGGCGAACATTTCTTAACACCTTTTCATATGTGATGGGATGTTAATGACCCATTCATAAAAATATATTTCAGAGCAAGAGAATCAGGAAATAACATAAACATGTTTCAGAAGGATGAAGCTGACATTGCATTTCTGCAGAAATGCGAGCAGTGGGAATTAGAAAAAAATATGCAACTAATAAAAACTCAATGTAACATGATTTAGTTTTCCTAGATATGAAATGGATTGTGTAAACGAAGTTAGAGGGCAGTAATAAAGCTTAAATGATCATTTGATTTAATAAAATATGAAAAGTTTGGATTGTGTTGTGAAAAAAACTTCACAAATTACGGATTTTATCTTCAGTCAAATAAATAGCAAGATTTGTAGGCGCGTGCAGAATCAATAACATTTACAGGGAAACCTGATGGTCCATTTTTAAAAAGCGAGGCCCCTGACTAAATATGAAATATCAATGTAGCAAGTGCATTAGAACCTTGACAGGTACATCGATCTGATCCTGATTGTACAACAAATTTCAAGCTGGGTACACACTCCTGTTTGCCCCTGGGTCAATCTCATTAGCCCAGTGCATATTGTACTGAATCCAGTGGAATCCATATTTATTTGATGCTAAATTAAGTATCCGAGAGATAGCGCTATATTTTCACACTCATGCAATACATTGTACTGCAATGAATCGAAAGGTGCTTCACAAGCAGGACCTTCAATGTCACCCACTTCCAAATCAGCAAACAGTGAAATTAAATCAGAAAGAGTTATGTTTTGTAATTTATATATGATCTAGCCTGGAGCTAGTTCGTTATGCTAGTACACCTCTCAATCAGCCAAAATCACAATGAAAAATACACACAAAAGTTTAACTAAGTGGAATAAAGGCCTTCCTTCTTACGAGTGCAAATTTCAATTCCTGATTCACAGAAATCAAGAATTGTTGCGCTTTTAAATGGGATTTGTCACAGTAAAAGTTAGAATTTTATTATGCGATTACCAGCTCGCAGGGGCCTATTTTGGGCGTTCCTGAGTGCCCCTTACCCGAAAAGGTTGGTGAACACCCACAAACTCTGTGTGGCATCTCACCAGTGGCACAGTTAAAATAGTGTGACAATTGCATGGCAGTCGGAAAGATAATCAAAACCTAATAGTAATCCTGCATGCATAAATTTGCAACTTTTTACCTGAGGGCTGTATGAATCCAATAATGAGCTAATAGTAAGCATTACTGTTTAGGCAGTCACATTCCAACACCACTGCCCATTTAACTCAAAATGGCGCACTCTTGAACCACAGAGACTTCTGGATGGCTTATCATGGCCTCAATTTCTACCAAATTATCATAATCCACTGAATGTTTGCCTGTAAAATTAGAAGCCATTGCGTTCAACACATAAATACTTTTTCATATCAAATCAAGTCCTAGTGAGCTTTGTATTTTTATGGAAACATTGGACTGACATCAGATCGTATTAACAATTAGCTTCATATGATTGCAGCATCTGCTTGGAACTAATCTTACCCGTTATCTTCAGCCTTGATGAAGTCCAAAAGGATGAGACACGTGTTCACTGCCCTGACTGATACATGTAACCAGATACTCATCTTTACCAACAGCACAATCGCAAATACCTACTTCTTTTTTTTTTGTTGGATATTTTTTTATTAGAATTGAAAAGAATGATGAAGATTACAGCCATTGAAAAGAAAAAATAAACAATGTATTCAAACACATAACTTTGAGGGTAATGAATAATACAATAACATTAGGATAAAAAAAGCTATAAAATACGATCTAATAGGGAACTGTAAAAAACATAAACAGTATACATGTCAATACTAGTATCAATTTTATGTTTTATAGAAAAAGAAAGAAAAAGGAAGAAAGAGGGAAAGAATAAAAGAAAAAGGGAAGAAAAGAGGGTAAAGTTAAAAGAAAAGAAAGGGAAAGTAAAAGGGAGAGATATAGGAATTATGATAAAGATGAGTGCAAAGATAAAAAAGTAGTGCAAAGTAACCAAAGTAAATCAGATTTTATTTTCTGAGAAAGTGATGAAGAGGAAACAGTAGATATTCTATGCTTGTCACAAATGAGATTCCATCATGTAACAAACATACTTTAGAATTATCTTTCCAACAAGTAAGTATAACTTAAAAGCAAGTGCGATAAGGAGATCAAATAACATGGGTTTCGGAGAATGGTTTTGAAAATAATCTGACATAGGACCAAGAAAAACATTTTTAAATTGATAATGGGATATACATTGGTATATCGTTGAACATTTAGACCAAATAGATTTCCAAAAATTGAAAACATTAGGACAATACTATAGTAGATGGAGTAAAGTACCATTGGAGGAAAGACACGACCAATACAAAGCTGAAGTGGAGGAATTAAGTTTATGAATAAGTGTAGGAGTAAAAACAGCTCTTTCACATACAGAGAATAAAGATTGAGTAATATTGGCAGCTTTGGAGGTAGTGAAGATTTAATGTCACAATTTATCCCACTGTTGAACAGAAACCAATATAGGGAGGTCTTGCTCCCATGTCAATTCAATAGAGGATTTGAGTCGGATGGAAATAGGAGCGGATAAAAGCTTATATATAAGAGATGCTTTAGGATTGGAATCACAAGCAATATTATATAAAGGTGTCAAGGGGGGGAACGGAGTAGAGACAAGGGGAAAGCTATTGGTGAGTAAAAATGATTGAAGTACTTGTGATAGTTGAGGCTATTGAGGTAAGCAAGAGCAGGGTAAATTATAGCATTCTTGTAGTGTAGTAAAAGGAATAACAGAGTTGTGTGAGATTAATTGAGATTAATTCTTTTTGCAATGTTTAGAATATTGATAAAAATCTAAGCCATGAGTGAACAGCAAATGCATTAAATGTTGGGAATATTTTAAAATAGGGTTTTTAGAAATAAATGTACAGTTAGTCATGTAGATAATATCCTGAAAAGAAACCTCTTGCAATAAAGAACATTCAAGGGTGATCCAGCTAGGTATAGGGGAATCTTGATAATTTCTGTTCAAAGCATACATTTGTTGAATTAAAAAAGCAGTGTGATATAACTTAAATTAGGGAAACATACACCACCCTCATTTTTAGCTCTAGTTAATTTAGTTAAAGCAATACGAGCATTTTTATCATTCCAGAGAAATTTGGTACAAAGGGAATTAATTTGGAGAGAAGTACTAATTGGGAATTTAAAGGGTAGCATAGAAAGTATAAACAGAACATGCGGTACAATCATCATTTTAATAGTGTCCAGTCTACCCCACAAAGATAAATGAAGAGGGGACCAGGTAGAAAGTTAATTTGGGATTTTAAGTTTTAAAACATTAAAATTGTGAGTGAGAGTATGGGAGATGGTGGGAGAGAACCAGGCACCTAAGTATTTGATCTTGGAGCGACACCACATAAAATTGGTATTACAAAACATAAACTAATAGCATAAGGTGTTTATTAGTAAAATCTCAGTTTTAGAAAAGTTTAATCTATAACCAGATATTTTCGAATACAAATCAATCTCCTGCAAAAAGGAAGGTAAGGAAGTCAGGGGATTAGATATATAAACTAAAATATCATCTGCATAAGCAAAAAGTTCAATTTCGAGTGAGTTGTGTTTAAAGCCAGATATAGAAGGATTACAATGAATACGCTCAAGAAAAGGTTCTAGACAAAGAAGAAAAAGTAAAGGTGAGAGGGGGCAAACTTGTCTGGTACCTCTATGTAAGTTAGAATAAGTGGAGGAACATCCATTAACAAAAACACAAGCATGTGGCGCTGAGTATAATAGTTTGATATAGGAAACAAATTTAGGGCCAAAACCAAACCAATGAAGCGTTTTAAACATAGATTGCCAATTTATACGATCAAATGCTTTTTCAGCATCAAGAGATAATGCAGCAAGAGGAAAAGGATATTTTTTCCCCAATGTGAGAATATTAGAGAACATCCTAGCATTACCTGAGGCAAGTCTACTTTTAATAAAGGGATTCTACCATGTATTATGTGAATATATATGCACCCATGTGTGTGCTGCTATTTTTATTTTTATTTGAAGTGTCTAGTCATACGTGAAAAATGGTGCAAAAGGATCAGAGCTCCTTCTCTCAATTTGTGGGAAGGGCAATGTTTAAAAAAAAATTAAAATACCCCTCACACACTGAAACCTGATTCAGTGTCATGCTTCATCATTGGGGTCTTCCCGACCCTCTACGGTACAGGATGTGCTACGACTTACGTAGACGCAGGAGCACTTTATTCAGTGATTGGTGAGTATGTGTGGTGCGTGGGATCGTGAAAAGAAAATGTGAGATGGTTAAAAATTCTCTGGCTAGTGGAACGAAAATACTTTATTGTCTTCCCTGGCTGAGAATAGTAAAAGTGGGGAGGTGTAGATGGTGTACTATAATGAGTCACCTCCTACAAGGTCGACATGTTTCAGAAGCCATCCCCTTGGCTTTCTTCCTCAGGACCAAAAAACCGATCCCTGTTACACCTCAATGGGTGATAGAATAAATGTACATATGCCTGATAGTCACAAACACTGTCCTTTGTTCCCTGTTATGGGAGTAGAAAAATATACCACTTGTATATCTTAAGAACCTGAAAAGAAAAATATTTTGGATAAATCTTATACCGTCCAACACCGCTCGTGTGAGCTCATGGAGCGATAACGATTAAATTCTGAAGTATGTATTATTATTATGGCACGTCCTTTTGAGAGCATGAATACCATTTTTTATATAAAAAGACACACCATGAGATCACAGTTAAAAAGGACGAGTGCACAGACTTTTGCCAAACATCTCCCATTTTTGCCAAGGCTCATTATGGGAGTATCAATGCGAGTGCTCAGTTGCTGTGAACATCAATCTGTAACCTTTTAGGGGCACAATAGGAGAGTACAAATATTTCCTTTATGTATGAATGTATTGTAACATACAAAATGTATCTTGCAAGGAGATACATATGTATGAAAGAATGTTGAATAAATGTGATACTGGGCACTAGAAATCACAAGGAGTGTTCTTTCAGATGATTTATGAGTAGGGGATACTTACCAAATGGTACCATTACCTACAAAAGGGTTGCACAAGAGAAATATATCACAAAAAAGCTTAAAACTTTCAACGTGATGGTGATGTGAATAGATAAAGATAAATGATGAAAGCCATGATTTATCCAAAATATTTTTCTTTTCAGGTTCTTAAGATATACAAGTGGTATATTTTTCTACTCCCATAACAGGGAACAAAGGACAGTGTTTGTGACTATCAGGCATATGTACATTTATTCTATCACCCATTGAGGTGTAACAGGGATCGTTTTTTGGTCCTGAGGAAGAAAGCCAAGGGGATGGCTTCTGAAACATGTCGACCTTGTAGGAGGTGACTCATTATAGTACACCATCTACACCTCCCCACTTTTACTATTCTCAGCCAGGGAAGACAATAAAGTATTTTCGTTCCACTAGCCAGAGAATTTTTAACCATCTCACATTTTCTTTTCACGATCCCACGCACCACACATACTCACCAATCACTGAATAAAGTGCTCCTGCGTCTACGTAAGTCGTAGCACGCCCCGTCCCGTAGAGGGGCGGGAAGACCCCAATGATGAAGCATGACACTGAATCAGGTTTCAGTGTGTGAGGGGTATTTTACAATTTTTGAAACATTGCCCTTCCCACAAATTGAGAGAAGGAGCTCTGATCCTTTTGCACCATTTTTCACGTATGACTAGACACTTCAAATAAAAATAAAAATAGCAGCACACACATGGGTGCATATATCTTCACATAATACATGGTAGAATCCCTATGTTGGATAACAGTATCAAGAGGAGGACGATTCTACCTTTTTCCTCTTCACTCCCTCTTTTGATTTTTTTGATTACTTTTAATAAAGCCAGACTCAACAGGTTTAATAAGAAGAGGAATAACATCTTCTAGCCTGAACGTAAGAATGTTTGCAAAGATTTTACAGTCGTAGTTAATTAATAGAATTAGACGGTAACTTTTGCAGAGGGTATGGTCTTTATCTGATTTAGGAATAATAACAATAAGGGCATCTAAAAAGGAACCTTCAGGTTTTGAATACAATAAATAAGAAATAAGAAGTTCAAGCAATTTAGGAGCAAAAAGAGCTGAAAAAGAAGAGATTAGTTCAATAGAAAAACCATCAGGTCCAGGGGCTTTAGCTTTCTTTAAAGATTTAATAGCATCTAAAAGCTCCTGGAGAGTTATGTCCTTCTCAAGAGTAGCCATAATGTCCGGCATAGAGAGAGGGTTGGGAAGCCTGTTAAAAAATGTTTGGTATTATATTGAGAAGGATAAGTATCTTCCTTGTATAATGACTCATAATAGGATTGAAAAACCTTAACAGTAACAGTATCAGAGTCAGAGTGCAATATATTATTTGTATGGTCATTTCGAATAGGTCAAATATTTTTCTTTTCTGATTTAACTTTTAGATGATTGGCAAACATTTTACCAGCTTTGTTTTGACCTCCATGATATTTAGATTTAATTTTGAGGAGGATATTACATGCATCAACAGTAGCCAGTTTATTCAGGGTGGATTTGGCCTTGATTAGGTCCAGCAAATGAGAGGGGGATTTAGAAGTAAAGTAAGTATGTTCAAGAGTCTTAATGTGCTGTAGAGTGGAGAGGTATTGGGAGTTCAAGAGTTTTTTCTTTTTAGCAGTATAAGTAATAGCAAAGGCTCTAAATGAAGCTTTAAAAGCATCCCAATTATTGTGAATGGAAGTGTCAGTAGGTTGATTAAATTGAAAAAGTCTTTAGTAGCTTCCAAAATAAAAGTGTGATTGGATAATAAGGAATTGGCAAATTTCCAACGAGCATGTTGGTAGTGTTAAGAGATAAATCAAAAGAGGATAAAACAGGGGCATGATCAGAAATGAAAATAGAATCAATTTCTGAAGACTGAATTGAAGAGAGTAAAGATTTGGAGACCAAAACATAATCAATTCTAGACATAGTATGATGACCATTAGAAAAAAATATTAATTCACATATATCAGGATTACAAGTTTTCCATAAATCAAAAAATGGCCGAGAGGCAATAGCAGATTGGAATGCTTTGTGTGATTTATCAGGTTTAAATTTACATTTAGATTTCCTATCAGAGAAGGGATCTAACCAATCATTGAAATCACCTGCAACAATATTAGAATTAGTGATGGAAGATAAGTTTTAATTTAACATTGTGGCAGAAGTCAGGGTCTGATTTAACAGGGTCATAAATATTGAAAAAAGTAATTTGTTTTTAAAGATAGTGGCATTAAGCAATGCCCATCGTCCATTCATATCACATTAAGTTGATAAAATTTGAATATCTAACGATTTGTGATATAAAATAGCTACACCACCCTGGCGATTAACAGCAGGAGAGAAAACAACTTGACCCACCCATTGACGTCTAAGCTTGAGCGATTCAGCATCATTACAGTGAGTTTCTTGTAGAAAAGTGGCAATTAAGTTTCGATAAATGTGAAAGTACCTTTTGACGCTTTACGGGGTGACCTAGACCACGAACATTCCACGAGACAACATTAAACATGTTGTTGTGAAGAAACAGGGATACAGGAACAATGATGACAAACTGCAGAAACAATGAGGGAAACAAAAAGACACCATATATCAACAATAAAATAACATGAAGATACTGCCAATAAAATTAAGAGTAGAAACAAATAAACTCACATATCATTATAAAGAAAAAACGAAGGAATATTAGGAAAGAGAAGAGTAGAATAGGAGAAAAAATAAAAGAAAAAAGGAGAAAAAAGAATTAGGATAAAAAAAGAGTAAAGAAACAGATCAAGGGCAAAAAGCCAGATCTGACGTAAGAAGGAGAGAAAATTAGTACAAGGCATGTCAGCACCGAAAGCAAGAACGGCAACGGATATAGACACAAGCGAAGAAAAAGAATATAAAGCCATATAAACTTGGATAAAGAGACAAGAAAAAAGAGAGAGAAGCCATGCATAAAATGAACATTTTAAGAACATTGCGCATTTATATCCATAGGTTGCTTTGTTATATTTTGAAGGAACATTTTTAGTTTGACTGGATCATCAAAGGAGACCCCCTCATAGGTGATTTTACAGAGGCAAGGGTGTAAAATGCCTTAGCAATTGTTCAGATGTCTGCGTTGAGGACGAAGAGCCAAGAATTCTTTACGTCTAGCATTTGTTGCATTGGAGATATCTTGGGATATAAATATGTTGTGAACAGACCATACTAGACAACACTTTTCCCTTGTGATTTTCAAGACACGCATCAAGTCAGTGAATTAAAAAAAGAGCATTATGATACCATGGGGTCTAGTGAAATTAGGTTGAATACGGCCTTGATGATGTGCTCTTTGAATTTTTAGAGGAGAAGAAGACTGAAGGCCGAGAAACGCAGGTAGAAAGTTCTTCAAGAAGGTCAGGGCCTTCAATGTTCTCAAGTAGACCATAAAGGCGAAGATTATTTCTTCTATTTCGGTTCTTGAGGTCTTCAGTATGTAACTTAAGTTTTAGAATTTCTTGCTCCAGCATGGGGATTTTGGTAGCCATATCTTGAAGGTGACCAATAAGTTGTTCTATATCAAACATTTTGCCCTCCATAATAATCTAACGATCCTCAATCTGATGCAATTTTTCATTAGTGGCAGTCATGAAAGGCTTAAGGGCACATTCCTCATCTAGAATAGTGTCTATAACAAGATTGTGAGATGACTGGATCGGAGATGAAGGGTCATTTTCGGCCTTCTTACGTTTAGTGCCAGAAGAGGATGGTTTAGTAGTAATATGAGAATCACTGGCAATTCTGATGAAATGCACTGAGCGTTGAGATAGCTTTTGAGAGGGTTGGAGCCTGCCCATAAAATGTAGTAATAGTGAAAAAAACTATCAAAGGGCTACAGTCATGACATTACCTTAATAGAGAGTATGCTAGAGGACAAGTACTGATATATAGAAAATAATATATATAAATATATCAGTACAGTGGGTATGCTAGTAATACATCCAAAAGAGCAAAAGGATAATGCTGTATAGAAGAAATGCAGATCTCCATAAATAAATTAGACAATTTGATCAACACACTTGAGGAATGAAGTGTTGAATATGTGTTGAGGTTATGATGACCAAGATACAAAAATGGAAGCGGAGCATTGAAAAAATGGTGGTCAATTGCGTATGATTGGAATTCAACACAACAGCAGGTTAGAGAGTGTCCGATAATTCCCACTGGCTTACAAACGTGTAAGAAAGCTAGGGAACAGGAGATCTCCTGAAGACCATCTCACAATTTAGAGCTCTACTACAAAATTACCACAAATGCATTGGCAATGCATGCCCCTGCTCAAAATGAGGAACCAAATACTCAAAGCAAATGCTGTGAGTGACGATGCGTAGAATCAAGAAGAGCATGAATATCTGGAGGAGATAGCTTTGCCAGTCAGTCTCACAAAATTGCACGTCACTACCACAACACAGTTCCCATACGAGTAAGTATCTTCTGAATTGCACAATTTCCATCTTGAATTCCAATATATAGGGCAAATAGAGACAACTACATTTAATAACAATTCCTGAAATGGTCTAGGATAAAACTACTTCATTAGGCTGGTATTCCATTAAGTGCTCCAAGCATACATGCACTCCAGCTGACAAGGTGCCCAAAAAAGAGAGCCATAGTTGAATAAGCCACTCACTGAGACCATATAGCAAATACCTGAGTACGGAGATTTGATACACGAGCAGCTCGCCGAGAAAATGGCAGCCGCTCGTGTGTGACAAGAAAAAAATGCCTCAGCAGCAGGACTAAAGAAATGGTCTCCGGAGGTTCCCACAGGCTTGTGAGAACGCAAGGAGGAAAGGGAACTAGAGGCTGTGTCAGGAAGCACCAGATATGGCCATGTAGGGCTTTAAGAAAGGACTTAGCTCCATATACGCGATGGAGCTCAGCAGACCGCCGCATCTTGATTCGGCGCGTAAGCCCTTTTTCCCTATGGCCATGTAGAGCTCTAAGAAAGGACTTAGCTCCGTGTACGCGACGGAGCTCAGCATATTGCCGCCGTCTTGCTTCACTGCATAAGCCCTGTCTCCCCTGAATACCTACTTTATGAGGAAAAATAAATTGAGATGTTCTGGACTGAACTTCAAGCCTATGATAAACCTTGTGATCATTTTGTAACTGTTGTAAAGTGTGCTCCAACCATTTTGTTTTCATAGTTGGGCAGGTCCCTTAGTCTTAGATGGACCCACACAGACCACCTCTGGTAGCAGGGTGTTTAGTTTGTACAGTGCACTGCAATGGTACCTCACATTTTTGTGATGGTGACATTCTACTTCATATTTTTCAACTGTGACACATACTTGAGGTGGATGTGCAACTAATATTGTCACTAATATCAATGTAATAGCAAATGTTTATGATCTTGTTTGAGTGAATTTTAAAAAGTTATCTGACATTCACCAGCCTATCATGGAAAGGGAATTGCAGTAGCGGCTCGCAGAGGGAGTGCTGCGGGGCGGTGGGGCGGGGTGGGGGAGGGGCAGGGTGGGGGGTAGTGGACTCGGACATACGACGGACAGGAGTAAGGTAAGTAATTAAATAAATAAAACTATTTACCTTGCGCTCGTTGCATCGCCAACTCGGCGATGCAGGGAGCGCAAGGTAAATGTCCGACTCCACTACCCCCCACCCTGTCCCTTCCCCGCCCCGCCTCACCGCCCTGCAGCACTCCCTCTGCGAGCAGCCACTGGGGAATTTCTTCTGTAAATGTAATTGAGGATTAGTCTGATTGTTTCTGCAAACTCAGAATATCTTTATCATAGGGTGCATTATCTGAAACTGCATGCAAGGAGAGAATAAGGCATCGTCTGTAGATAATAAATACAGATTTATTTTACAACTGTGCAGTTGATGATTATACGCAAAACATGACAAGTAGTAAACACATTATTTGTTCCAAAACCACAGTACTGAAAGTTACAAAAAATCTATATCACATCAATCTATGGTTAGAATCTCAATTAAAGGCAGTAAACAACGTACCAGACACATTTAAACAAAAAATATGCATAGGAAATGCTGAATTAGAAGTGGAGGTAAACTAGAGACAAATGCAACATTGACAAATCATAACACATTGTGCATTTTGCAAAATTTTTCATTATACAGATCCAAAAACTGATTCCAGATTCATTTTATTGGCCTCTTAGGACACAAATCTTACATACTACCATCACTACGTTTACCATTTTAGTAAACATTCAATGTACTCATTCTACATGATTTACAGATCATGTAAATTGACTTTTTATCTACCCTCATACTTTTATTAGCCATTGTTCTTCAGATCTAGCCATGTTCTTGACTGAGGAAATCTCATTAAAGGTAATTATTTGAAGACTTGGGGCCACTTCCCGAAATAAAATAAAAGTATAGACGATTAAAGATAAGGCATAGCAACATTTAGCTCTTGAATTTACTTGTAGAGCAAGAGAGTGTAACTTGTCTCAATACTTTTTTTAAATAATATTTTTCTCCATTTGCAGTTTTTCAAATAAAGCATACACACAGAGCATATCAATGTACAAAAAAAGAAGGCTACAGAAATAGGTGAACACTTTGAGTAAGCGGATCTAGCATACTCACACCTTGTTTCATAAAAAATGTTGCAGTGACTACATCTGGCAAAACAAATGCGGATATCTACCCTCAATTGTAGATTTTTATTTGAAGGAAGTTGTCCTGCAATATGAACCATTAACAACTAATTCAAGCAACTAGTGGTATGCAGCTGTACAATGAAGCCCAGGGTGGGGGGGTACACCTGATCTCTCTGCCCCAACGGGCCTGCTGTGCTTGGGGAAGGCAACCACTATGCACAGCTGTTGGGGGAACCCAGCGGGGATGGGAAAAGCAGGGCAAGGAGCACACTCTGCTGTGAAGAGGGGGCCCGGTTATTGGCCCCATTTAGCACAGTGTAGCCCTCTGGTGTCACAGGTCAAATCCACCTGTTAGGAAGGGGCTGGGCAACCCTCGGGGGGGCTATGTATACCCCCCAGGGCTGGCGGTCGATGGTGGCGGATGTACGTCCCGGGATTCAGAGAGGTATCTTTTCTGACCTCTCCTCAACTGCAGTTAAATATCATTCCCAGTCAGGGGGTGTGGTCGGCCCCAGGAATGCGCTGAGTTAACGGAGCATGTCTCGCTCAGCAGTATCCCTGATTGCAAGTTCAACAGCCATAGTCGTGTAGGGGGGCAAGAGCTGATGTCCAACTCATTGCTATCCACCTCTTAGTGAGAATCAAGGCCAGATCAATAAATGCATCCATAGGCTTTCATTCTGCCGTGCGCGGGAGAGCCCTAGTAAACAATGCAGTGTATTCTCCGGTAGGGTGGAACTCAGGACTTTTGATATGTGCATGAGGATGTCGTCCCAGTAAGGACCAATGGAGGGGTAACTCCATACCATATGGATAAAGCCAGCCCCAGTAATAGAGCAGAGGGGGCAAGCATCCCCAACATCAAGGTACATTTGAGCTATTTGCTGGGGGGTTAGAAAGTGTGATGGAAGTAATTTAACTGGGTGTATTTGAGTCTTGAAATAGTAGAAACAAGTTTAGCCTGCGCACAGTACCCTTTGCCCATCTGTGAGCGCAGTTTTCAAAGTAGTCTCCCAATATGTGCGAAGCAGTTGAAGTGGCCCACCCTTCTCTGTACGTAGTGAGCTATACAAGCAGGTAACTGCCCGTCTGCTCGCACAGTGTATAAATAGTGTCTGCAAAAACTGTGAGGTCTCGCGCTCGTCATGTTCTACGCCAAACTAGGCACAACTGGCATGTGAGAGTTGCATAAAGTAGGAAAGAGCCTGGTGGAATACCATAGTCAATTATCAGGGCTTAAAATGTACAGAAGACCATCTCATCAAAATATCTCCCTAGGTAGTGAGATCCGTCTCTATCCACTGAGTCACTTGTGGATGCAGCTGAAGTGCAGAGCACCCTGGTATTGCCCAGAGAGGCAACTCTGGTGCAAAGGAGAAAAATGTGCAATGCTTAAGAGTGTAAGTGCTCCAGCAGGCCCTGGCCATTCGCAAAAGGACGTTCCCGTCTCCCCTAGGAACCATCTCTTTGGAGCCTAGCAGCCATAACAATATCACAAGTGGGGCCACCCCGCCGAACCAATGCCCCAGTTCAGCCATATTATTCCCAGCATGTAGGCCACTGTACCTGGGCTCCTGCATAATAATATTCTCAGTTTGGTGCACCCAGGCCGCCCTCAGCCAGCAGGGCATGCAACTTGGAGAGCGCCACCCTACGTCTCCCCTACCCCAGACTGAAGTGATCAGAAGTGAGTGTAACTCTGTGAGAACCTCCGAGGCAGAAAGACAGAAATGATGGAGAAGAAATACAGTAGCCGCAAAAGGACCAGCATTTTAGAAATGCCCATAGTCAGCAGAAATGATCCAGTGCTGTACAACTTTCAGGACTTTAAGACAACATTTTTGAGAATATTCCATCGCCGTACAGCCTCGCTAGCTACGGATAACGGTTTGCTGGATCTTTGGACAGGGAAACTGAGACCTTGTGGCCTACATAGCTCAATTTAATAAGCTAATAGTAGAGACAAATTGGCCAAATGAAAAAAGAGCAGCAATTTTTTATCGTGGATTGAAAGATGATTTGAAGGATGCATTGGCACAAGTCCCCAGCCGACCCACAGAAATGTCAGAACTAATAGATCTGGTATTACAGATTGACCATCGTCAAAATGAACGTAGGTCAGAAAGGAGGAGGGATTTCCGACAACTTCCCCCCAAGTTTGACAGAATCAAGAGTGAAATCCATAAGGCTTTCGACAATGTCCAGTCTGAAGAACCTATGCAAATAGGAGCAATTCGTGGTCCTCTTTCTAAGGAAGAGAAAGATAAGAGAAGAATAAATCAATTGTGCCGGTATTGTGGAGTGTCAGGACATTTTTTCAAAGAGTGTCCAAAAAAGCCTAAGAGTGGACCATTGGTAAAAGGCAGGCTCCCTCAGTAGGAGGAGTTGCTCTGATGGAAGCTAAAGACAAGTCAACTCCAATGATACGAGTTGCAAATACCTTGCAGTTCTCAGCTCCACATTTAGTTCTGTCATTCATGATCCAGTTACAAGACACAAAAATTCCAGGGGTTTTGGTTATGATAGATTCAGGTGCCATGGGCAACTTTTGTGACATAAATTGTGCCAAAAGAATGGGAATCCGATTTGTTAAGAAGAAGATTTTGGAAGCAGTCAGAGCTGTAGATGGGACCAACTTATCATCAGGCCCCATTACCCATGAAAATGAGTCACTGCTCCTCATGGGATTGAATGGTCATAGAGAACAAATTGCCTTCAGTTTAATTGACGCACTCCAATTCCAATTCATCCTGGGGCTACCTTGGCTCACCAAACACAATCCCCAAATAAATTGGAGTCAAAGAACCGTTGTGATGAATTCAACGTACTGCATGGAAAATTGTTTTCATGAAAATCCCAAGAGTTCTGAAAGGTCTCAAATAAGTTGTTTGGCATCAGTCCCAGTCACCATCTGTACCACCGAAACTGAGGAAATCCCCAGTGAATATCGAGATCTTGCCAAAGTCTTTGACAAGAAAGAAGCAGAAAAATTGCCCCTGCACAGGCCGTACGATTCTAGGATTGAGTTGAAGCCTGGAGCGAACTTACCCTGCAGTCGAGTATATGCTCTGACTGAGGCTGAGAACACACATCTAAAAGAATATCTAGATCAATACTTAGCCAATGGATTTGTACGACCATCGCAATCCCCAGCCTCTTCACCCCTGTTTTTCATCCCCAAGAAGAGCGGCGAACTTCGTACTTGCATAGACTACAGAGCGATCAATCAAGTCACTATAAAGAATTGCTACCCCTTGCACTTAGTATCAGAAATGTTAGATCAAGTAAAAGAGGCCAAAATTTACACGAAACTTGATCTCAGAGGTGCATACCACCTCATCCGAGTGGCGCCTGGTGATGAGTGGAAAACAGCATTTCGAACTCGTTATGGACTGTTCAACTACCAGGTGATGCCATATGGACTATGCAATGCCCCAGCGGCATTTCAGCATTTTGTCAACGACGTGCTACGTGAATTCTTGGACAGATTTGCATTTGTCTACATCGACGATATTTTGATTTTTTCAAATAACCAAGATGAACACGTGTCTCATGTGCGGACCATCTTAAAAAGGCTGTTAGAAAACAACCTTAACGTCAAGCTCGAAAAGTGCGCTTTTCATGTAAATTGAGGGGAATTTTTCAGATTCATATTGTCGTCGGAAGGAGTCAGTATGGATCCAGCCAAGGTGAGAGCGGTTCAAGAATGGCCACCCCCGAGAAGTGTAAAAGATTTCCAAAGCTTCTTGGGGTTTGCAAACTTTTATAGAAGGTTAATTTCAAATTTTTCATTCACAGTCAATCCCATAACACGTTTGTTAAAGAAGGCGGTCAAATTTGATTGGACACCAGAAGCAGATTCGGCCTTCCACTTCTTGAAGCAATCATTTGTCACCACCCCAATCTTGTTGCATGCAAACCCCGAAGAGCCTTATTTTGTCAAAGCTGATGCCTCAGACTCTGCAATTGGAGGGACCCTATCCCAGTGGCACAAAAACACAGGCCAGCTGCACCCAGTGGCCTTCCATTCGAGAAAACTTACCCCTGCAGAAATCAACTATTCAATTGCAGATAAAGAACTTTTGGCTGTGAAAGAAGCTTTTCGAGAATGGAGGCATTATCTGATGGGAACACGTCGCAGAGTTACAGTGTTCACAGATCATAGAAACCTGCAGTTCTTAAAATCAGCACGAACCTTAACAGCTCGTCAGCTAAGATGGTCACTGTATTTCGCAGACTACGACTTCGTGATCAAGTATCGTCCAGGAATGGCAAATGGAAAAGCAAACGCTCTTTCAAGAATCGATACTGAAATGGTGGAGAAAACTTCTAGCAAGGAACTCATCATCCTGAGAGAAAAATTTGTTTTGGCGATCCAATACAATGAGCTAAAAACAGAGATTAAGAAGAACATATCTACAGAGGAAATTTCGACATGGTCAAAAGAAGTCTCAGGGAGAGAAATTAAGGACGGATTGCCATCCCACAAGGGCTTCTTTTTGTTCCAACTAAGGAAATTCAAGAAAAAAATCTTACATGCTTGTCATGATGACCCGTTAGCTGGTCATAAAGGGATACATAAGACTAAGGAATTGATCTGGTGGCCTAGTATGGAGGCCCAGATAAGACTCTGGGGCATATTCTCAAGGAGCTATCGCCGAGTTATCAGCACTTTATCACAGCCAAAGTCACGATAAATTTATCGCCCCATTCACAAGCTGGTGTTAACAGCCGATACCACCAGTTAACTTGCGAAAACATCCACAAAAATTATCGCCACAGATGACCCTGGCCACTATCGCTAATGAGATGCAGAGTAAGCGTTCCCGAGCAAAAATCAGCGACAACTCCACACCTCAACATTCTCAACGACCAGCCACATCGGCGATAAGATCACAAAACAGGCGATAAGGCGCGTTAGCAGCAGGAAATTAACACCTGCTCTGACCTGGTGTAAAGTCGGACGACAACCTGCACCATCAAAGGGAGCCCAGCCCAGAGCCACACATGAAGAACAACAGATGCCATGGAGCCACTCACCATGCATTCTGGAGCCCTGAGAGGGCAACAACACCCACCGCCACCACACCCAGGACCGCCACCCCCCACCCCCCCGGACCACCACAGAGGCAGCGCAGACAAAGACAGCGGACCTTCAGGAAATGCACCAGCCCCACAGACCTAACACCAGACAATGCCAATGCCCACTACAGGCCCAAAAGGACAACCATCCTCCGCATCCTGAACATCATTGCCCACAGGCTGATGGTACCAACACAGCGGACAACCAACATCCCTCCGCAGACAAAGCTGCTGGCTGTGCTGCACCTGTTGGCCTCTGGTATCCTCCCAAACAACAACCGCCCGAGTCGGAGGAGTCTCACAGCCAGCCCCATCCAAGTTCCTCACACCTGTCCTGGATGCCCTCACCAGCTAGGTACCCCAGTACCTATACGTCCCCCACAATGCGCAGGAACAGCTGGTGACCAAGCAAGGACTATACGCCATAGCTGGATACCCGTACGTGTTGGGGGCAATCGACTGCACACATGTCCAACTTGTGCCCCATGGCGACACCGCACACAATTACCGCAACAGAAATCACACGCATCCCATCAATGTGCAGGCAATAGTGGACCACAGGGGACTCCTCACCAATGTCGTAGCCAACTACCCAGGCAGTGTGCATGATCCCTTCATCTTCCGACATTCCATCATCAACCAGCGCTTCGAGGATGGCACCTATGGGAATGCACTGCTTGTTGGCAAGTACCAAATGAACACACCACACACCTCAACCCCACAATCATGCAACTCACAACTCTGGCATGGCACACATCACAAAATCACATACAACATGCCAAACAACATGCCCCCCATCAGACACAACAGCACAACTTACTGTGGCAACCTTGGTTAGCCATGGACATGAGCCATCAACGGCATGGCACCTCGGCCACACAATACCAGAATGTGGGGAGAGGTGGCAACCAGGCATGTGTGAAGGAGGCAAGTGACCCATGAATGAGTATTTACACAATGCCAAGTGTGGCGGAGATGTGCTGGACAGACTGCAGTATGCAGACCACAGACATATCCATGTCTACATGCACTGCTGGTGTTTGGAGTGTAGTGGACAGTGGACGCAACCATGTCACCCCAGCCAGTGGGGAAGATCGTGGAAATGTAGCTTGTGACGTCCCCCCTGTAAGCGTGTGCGGAGTGGGCTGGCCCGGCGTACGCCAGGCCAGCATAGGGGTGTGAATAAAAAGCCCGTAGCTCTGGGCGTGGTTCTCTTCCAGAATGACAAACGTGTCTGCCAGGGTGGCGCCTCCCACCCCGCCACGAGGCCGATGCCATCGCCATGATCGGGGTGGCCTGCAATCCTGTGCGCCTGCTGCACCCCGGGCCGCTGGTCCCCGAACCCGTCATGCCCGCCCCTGTGCAGCCAGGCCTCACTGCTCACCTGCCGACACCGGCGTGTGTCAAAGAGGGCCCACCACGTGCCGGCGCAAGCTCCAAGCCCGAGGACCGCGACCTTCGCAGCCTCCTCAGACCATCACGGCCTCCGCGACACAGGACCGCTTTACTCCTTTTTCGTGAGGTACTCCACCACTGCCTCGGGCCTACACTACGGTCAAGTAGGTCAAACATTTGGAACTGAGTCTTGATTATGCAATGGCAGAGTACACACTTTATGCCAGCATTTATATCACTGTACTCCCTTCGATGTGGTGCCACCAATTCCTTGCATAGCATCCCAACCACACATGTCTGTGGGCCCCTGATGACTACGCCTTCGGCCTACACTGCGGTCGAGTAGGTCACACATGTGGAACTGAGTCATGATTTCTGCATGGCGGAGTTCATATCATACGCATGGAGACGAGTAAGAGGAAGACGTGGTTCAGTCCGGAGGAGAAAAGGACCATTGTTACGGAGGTGTTCGAACACTGCTGACAACTGCCCTGATGTCACTAAATCTGTGCATCGCGGCCCAACGACACGTGGCTGTGGGCCCCTGCTGACCGCTGCCTTGGACCTACACAGCGGTCAAGTAGGTCACACATTTGGAACTGAGTCTTGATTACACAATGGCCGAGTACACATGTCAATGCAGAGTTTATATCACTATACTCCCTTCGATGTGGTGACACAAAGTATGTGCATGGCATCCCAACCACATGTGTCTGTGGGCCCTTGATGACTACGCCTTCGGCCTACACAGCGGGTGAGTAGGTCACACATTGGTAATTCAGTCATGAATCATTTATGGCAGACTTGATATCATTGTACTGGCCTCATTGCAGACTGCATCCCCTTTCAGCTCCGGTGCCACTAAGTCTGTTCCCCGACATCCATGGACACTTTCTGGTTGAACTTTGGTGGCGACTGAGTCTATGGACTGGGGCTTGTCTTCATCATCATGTCGGTGATACTGACTTTTGTGGCAAAAACGAGGCTGTAGCATTCCACTCCTCCTTCCGGCTTCTGCCCTCTGCATCATGTCCTGGAGGACACCTTCCACTGTCCCCGCAAACCTCCGCTACATTCACCTTCGACATCGACAAGGACCCGCTCACCTTGCGTGGCCCTATCTCACTGAACCACAAGTCACCGTCCCGTGGCGGTGTGCCTGTGCCGGCCACAGTGCATCCGGGGCCACTAACTCTGTGCAGCTCAAGCCATGGCCCCTGTCTGATAGCATATTGGATGGCCTCTGGGTCGATGGACAGGGGGTCATCAAGGCCATGTGTCTGTGGCCCTGCGCTGTCTGCTGCCTCCGGCCTCAACTGCGGCCCACCTGGGCTCACACATCAAATCGAGTCCTGGCCTGCCCGGACGTCGCATCACCGCAGGATGCACATGCCACCACTGCCAGGACCAACTCCAAACAACAGGTGCCAGAGTCGTAAGTGTTTGACTGCCAGACTATCAGAGTTGCTCACACCAGTCGTGGGTGCCATCATCAGCTTGTTCCCTGCTCAGCTCCTCAGGTGCCGCTAACTCAGTGCACCACAAATCATGGACCATTCTGCTTGCATGTTGGGTGAACACTGTACTTTCTCCGGCTATCACCATGATGCTTCACAGTTGTTTCTGTTATGCTGGTGTTTTCTGTTTCCGCTTTAATTGTGATCACTGTTCAAGTTGTTGCCAGAACCAACGACTCCATGAGGGCTGGCTTACACTCACCCCACACACATCCAGCACATGCGTCACTGTAAATGTGACCATGCCAATAAAGGTGTCGAACGCACGTGCCCGTAGCCAGTTCAACGAACTATCTGAGTGTGTCCGTGTGCTCATGATGTATGCATTTGGGCCCCGGGCCCTACAATATTACAATGTGTCATGTGCAGAGGACGCAGCCATATCACCGCAGACAGCGGGTGAGACATTGCACATGTAGCTTTGTCGTCCCCCACTCAATACGTTAGAGGAGTGAACTGGGCTGGCGTACGGGGGTGTGGATGATTTTCCCGTGGCTCTGGGTGTGGTTCAGTACTGGAAATGTGCAAAGGCATGTGTCTTTGTCGCAGTGTGGGTCTCCATTGGGGAGTGTAGGTGGTCCCTGATGGGATTTAGACACCCATGTATGTGATCTAGTTCGGCTTCCATGAGATAGTACACCACCCGCACATGTTCGGCCACCCCCTTCTGGCAGTCTGACACCTGGCCTTGGAATGCGATGTGTGCTTCGGTAGGCTGCTGGGAGCCAGCCGGGGTGGTGGGTGCATCCAGCTGTGTTGTCTGTGCAGGGGGTGGGGTATCCTCGATGCAGCGGTGCTGCCCTGCTCCTGGAGGTGGATTCTTTTGCTCACCATGCCACCCCAGTTTAGACCTAGCCATATGCAAATCAGTCTTGACCCTGGGGTGGCATGGTGCGCAAAAGAATGATGGATTTAACCCAGATCTCTTGACTGGGGGTGAATGTTTTGATTTGTTCTGCATTCCGTCCATCAATTGTGTGTCTTTTGCTTTCTCGCCCTAAGTGCGCCAGGTATGCCCAGATGTGGGTCTTGGGCTCACTGTGCCACTGGAATCAAGCTATCCTGGCTGAAGAGGGATGAAACCCCGAAACCGGTCCTAGGATGCTTGTTTCTGGTCCAGGGAGGACCTGGCTTGGCAGTTCGGGCTGGACTGTTCCCATGAGGCACATGGTCAAGACTGATTTGCATATGGCCAGGTCTAAACTGGGGTGGCATGGTGAGCAAAAGAATGATGGATTTAACCCAGATCTCTTGACTGGGGGTGAATGTTTTGATTTGTTCTGCATTCCGTCCATCAATTGTGTGTCTTTTGCTTTCTCGCCCTAAGTGCTCCAGGTATGCCCAGACGTGGGTCCTGGGCTCACTGTGCCACTGGAATCAAGCTATCCTGGCTGAAGAGGGGTGAATCCCCGAAACCGGTCCTAGGATGCTTGTTTCCGGTCCAGGGAGGACCTGGCTTAGCAGTTCGGGCTGGACTGTTCCCATGAGGCACAGGGTCAAAGCTCTTGGGGGTGAATGTTTTGATTTGTTCTGCATTCCGTCCATCAATTGTGTGTCTTTTGCTTTCTCGCCCTAAGTGCACCAGGTATGCCCAGACGTGGGTCCTGGGCTCACTGTGCCACTGGAATCAAGCTATCCTGGCTGAAGAGGGGTGAAACCCTGAAACCGGTGCTAGGATGCTTGTTTCCGGTCCAGGGAGGACCTGGCTTGGCAGTTCGGGCTGGTCTGTTCCCATGAGGCACAGGGTCAAGACTGATTTGCATATGGCCAGGTTTAAACTGGGGTGGCATGGTGAGCAAAATAATGATGGATTTAACCCAGATCTCTTGACTGGGGGTGAATGTTTTGATTTGTTCTGCATTCCGTCCATCAATTGTGTGTCTTTTGCTTTCTCGCCCCAAGTGCGCCAGGTATGCCCAGACGTGGGTCCTGGGCTCACTGTGCCACTGGAATCAAGCTATCCTGGCTGAAGAGGGGTGAAACCCTGAAACCGGTCCTAGGATGCTTGTTTCCGGTCCAGGGAGGACCTGGCTTGGCAGTTCGGGCTGGTCTGTTCCCATGAGGCACAGGGTCAAGACTGATTTGCATATGGCCAGGTCTAAACTGGGGTGGCATGGTGAGCAAAAGAATGATGGATTTAACCCAGATCTCTTGATTGGGGGTGAATGTTTTGATTTGTTCTGCATTCCGTCCATCAATTGTGTGTCTTTTGCCTTCCTGCTGGCAGCGGGTTTCTGCTTGGTTTGGCTTTTCACATCGTGCCACCGCATCTTGGCCTCCTCGACACTCCAGATGCATTCACGATGGAATGCCTTTTTTCCATCTGTGTTTCCAATTACATGGTGGAGGTGATGGACAGTTGTTGTTGGTGCTCTGTCACCTCCGTGGCGACGATCCGGTTGTCATGCGGACTGTACCCCGTCTTCCTCTTCCTCTTCTCCTTGGCCTTCCCAGATCCCGAGGTTCCTTGCTGGTGGTCTGTGGGGCTTGTGGGGTTCGCGTTGACCTGTGCACTCGTTCCGGGTGCCTCCATGTTGCTACGCGGTTTATTTTGTTTATGGTGTGTTTTTCTTGCTCAGCTTTTTTAGTGCATTTTCCTGCATGACGCGTGGGGATTGCCGGCCTGTCGCTGGTTATCGCTGATTTTTGTATCGCGGTTGGCCTCATCGCAACTTTATTGGCGTTCGTGTTTTGCATTTTTGCGGCGTTGCGTTAATTTTAATGCGGTCATTTGACGCGTTATCGTGGGGCTATCGCATGGTGCCGCCAGGTTGGGAATACTACGTTAACACGACGTTGTTTTCCCGCGATAGACTGCGATGTGCAAAGTTGCGTTAAGCTAAACTTGCGGTGGTTATCACACGTTCTTGACAATATGCCCCTATGTTTCCACCTGTGAGAGATGTGTAAAAGGGAAACCCAATAGAATGGCTCCCCAAGGGTTATTAATGCCATTGCCCACAGCACCTCATCCATGGCATACCGTCACAATGGACTTAATAGTAGATCTTCCCCTCAGTCAAGGCTATAACACCATCCTAGTCTTTGTTGACACCTTTTCCAAAATGGCACATTTTGTACCCCTGAAATGTATTCCCAGAGCTCCTCAGATAGCAAAGCTGTTTACTCAACACATTGTAAGGGCCCATGGAATTCCAAAAGTTTTAATATCAGATAGAGGGTCCCAGTTTGTTTCTCATTTTTGGAAGACATTTACAAAACGATTGGGAATTGACTCCCGATATTCCACCAGCTACCACCCAGAAACAGATGGACAAACAGAGAGGGTCAACCAAGAATTGGAACAGTACCTACGGTTATATCTATTAGATCAGGAACAAGAGTGGTCCGAATTGGTTTGGACAGCAGAATTTGCATACAATAACTCAATTCATAGTTCAACAGGGTTCACGCCTTTTTATTTAAATCAAGGGAGACATCCAAATGTTTTTCTAGGAAAGGAGAGTGAGTCAGTTCCAGCGGCAGAGGAATTAGCACGGGAGTTACAGAAGTCCTTGTTAGCAGCCAAGAGAAATTTAGTAAAAGCTATAGAAACCTACAAAATTCAGGCCGACAAAAAAAGAAGGGAGAGTCCTATTTTTCAAAAAGGAGATACGGTTTGGTTATCCACTTGCCATTTAAGATTAAAAGGGAACAGAAAATTCCAGCAAAGGTTTGTAGGGCCTTTCAAAGTGGATCAGATGGTAAATCCAGTGGCAGTAAAGATTCAATTACCTTCCTATTTTAAGATTCACCCATTGTTCCATGTGTCATTACTAAAAAGAAACCCTCCAGATGTCAGGTTGAGCTCCCTCCAATCCCAATTCAAATAAATTCTAAAGAAGAGTTTGAGATCAATCAGATTTTAGACTCAAAATTTAAAAAGGGTGGAGTGTTTTATCTAATCGATTGCAAAGGATTCGGGCCAGAAGAAAGGTCGTGGGAGCCCAGTTCTAATGTTCATGCACCAAGATTAGTTAAAAAATTCCATGAGAAATACCCAAACAAACCCAAAAGAGGGGACCCCCTTTTGGGAGGGAGTACTGTCAGGAACCCACAATCCTGTTTGGCGACAATCCCAAAGGATAGGAAAAAAGGTGTTAAATACCGTAGGTTAAGCCGTTATCCTAGGTGGAGGAAGTTGTGCCCATTCCGAAGGTTGCTGGACAAGATGTTTCTTAAGACTCTTCAAGCTCTTCATCGTGAGAATTCCAAGATGGCTGCCGACGTTCAAAGGAAGGTAGGTGAGCAGTCTAGTGTGCCAAGATTAAGGGAAGACAAGTGCACGCGAGTGACTAGCGCTCATCGCACTTCAACTGTGACTTCTGAGGAGGCGGCAGCATTTCTTCAGCGCGCTTGTCAACTTTGAGGAAATCTGTGAGAGACACTTCAGAGTCTTTGCGCATGTGTCTCTGTGAAGTTCAAGACTCCTGTGAGTAGCGTTTCAGTTTATTTATCGAGTGTCAGGAGGTTCGCGTTCCATGAGAAGAAAATTCAGTCAGTCAAGTTCCTTTTAGGAAATGAACTACAAAAAGACTGAACAACCCTAGAATTTTGAACAAAGGAATTGTGACAGTTGTACAATGGCCTCAAGGCATTAATCTGATAATTTAGAATTCAGCATAACAAGACATATATAGCAATTAACCAGTCAATGCTTCGGAAATTGAGAAATCTGAAAATCCGCATCTTCAAAACAAGCAGAGGTTCCAAGCTAGGCCTGGGCGGAAAACTACGCTACGCTCGCGTAGTGTGCGCAACTACGCGCTACGCGAATTGCACGTAGCACAGTGCAAAAACGCGTAGCTGGCATTTTTTGCTTGCTCTCGGTCCTCAACGTCAAGTTGGCGACCGTGAGCGAGCAAAATGACATCCCAGCGAGACTTTTTCCTCGTTCGCGATCAGCAACATCAAGTTGCCGATCGCGAGCGTGGAAAATAAACCTCCCGGCGAGATTCTCAATGCGGGGAGGTCAGGTTTCTCATTGCGAGTGGTCGCGTATGCTCGTGACCGCTCGCGATGAGAAACTGCCAGTCCGCGTTGAGAAAACTGCAGCTCGAGTACAAATCTACTCAAGCGGCAGAAAATGACCGCTTGCACTGTGCAAGGTGCCATTTGCAATGATTGCACAGTGCGGACAAGCATCCGGCACTGTGCAATCATTGCGAACAGCATTTCCTACCGCACTACGCAGTTCGTGTAGTGCTACGCGTAGCTCGCGTAGTGCGAAGTGCACTTCGCGTAGCTGCGCGTAGCGCTACTACGCGGACTACGCCCAGGGTTATTCCAAGCACGTGTGAACTTCATAATTCAGAACCTCAATAGACAATAGGCAGTTCATCACTTAAGAATAAAATTACAATCTAAATATATATATATATATATATATATATATATATATATATATATATATATATCTAGCGACATAACAATAAACCTTTAAAAGAGAAACACAAGCAACAGAGAATTCATTACGGAGTAAAAAGGAACCCAAGAGATATAATCATCTGCAAAAGATATTCTTACTCCAATACCAAATTGACATTCTTAAAATTCATCAGAGAGAAATAATCCTCCGAGAGTAAAACAGGTAAAATGTATTATTGATTTATTGAGTAGTAGTATTGGGGAAAAGACAAGTAGAAGTTGTGTCCCTAATAATTCTTGTGCTAATTCGTTACAGGTGCCCTTTCAACTATATCAGAAATAAGAGTAGGAGAAAATACCAAGAAGCACCAGAATGGGAGGAGTCTCTCTTTTTATCCCATTCCCCTTTCCCCCTGGGTTGGTGCTTGAAATCGAGGTATGTTTGATGTGTGCCTCGGTCGAGGGTACTGATGAAGGGGATTGGAGAAATATCTTTTGCTCCTGAGGAAGTCGAACAGAGGTACCCTGACACCGACCCCAGAACTTTAGAACTCATTTGGACTCAGAAACCTGCCAAGAAGAAGAGCTGGAGAAGCTGTGAGGAGGAACTATGTGCTTTACTGTGTTGGCCTGCAGTGACTGCTTCTGTCTTGGGCAATGAAGGGACTGGACTGAACTCTCTGCAACTTCTTTGTTTGAGTGTCTCTAAGGGCTTGAGGTAGAGCTTGCCCACTGTTCAAGAAGTCTCAGGAACAGCAAAGACTTCAAGTTCATCTGCTACCAGCACTGGAAACTGTGTGTTTTGTGCTGCAACAGAAGAAAAGCAACCCAATGCCATCAACGACGCCGCTGCCAGATCCTTGTCCTGAAGGCACCACAGAGGGCACCGACGCTCTTCGCACCACAACCCTGGTCTCACGACAATGCCGTTTGACGACGCCACCGAACCGCTGCTTGAACCACGACCTGTTGGCACCGCACTTCGCTCTGCCTCGCTTCACACCGCCACCTTCGTATCCCCTAGGACGGCGCTCCATGCCGACATCGATGCCGCTGCTTGCACTGTGGTTTGATGGCACCGCTCATAAGCTACACGATGCACCGTCCTCGCTCCGCACCACAACCTTGGCCTACCGACGCCGGCACCATCGACTCCGGTCTGTCAGACGACGCTGCTTGCACCCTGACCTGCCAGCACTGAGATGAGCACCGCAGCCCTGGCTTCACCGACGCCACTGGACGACCATCACGAGCCGCGTCCTGCACTGCGACCTGAGGGCACCACACGCTGTACTGCTGCACTGCACACCTCAGCCCCGACACCTGCCGACACCGGCCACCCGACTTCAACCGCAAGGAGTTCGATCTGCAACGCGTGTGACTTTAAGGGCCCGATGACTCCTGCACTGACTTCCGGAACCAACACCTGCCAACGCCGGCTCTTCGGAGCTCAACGGGAGGTCACTGATGCCCTGCATTTCTAAAGTTACTGTTTTGTGGGTCTTCCCAACACCGTAGTTTGCCCGCGACGCCACGGTCAGCCAGAACTGTTTGAATTTGTTGCTCACGACACGGTGATACCCCAGGACGGAGCTATCGACTTCAAGGAACTGTATTTTAAGTCTATTTTTGATTATTGAGATTCCTGAAAACTGTATGGTGGATTTTTATCGTTTTGGTCTTTTTTGCACAGATAAAATATTCGTTACTTTCCTAAAACTGGTGTGGTGTCCTTTTGTAGTGTTTTCACTGTATTACTGTTGGTTATGTGTAAATACTTTACACACTGCCTCTGAGATAAGCCTGACTGCTTGTGGCAAGCTACCAAGGGGGTGAGCAGGGGTTATTTTAGTAGTATATCCCCCTTATCCAGACTAGGAAGAAGGGTCACTACTTGCTCAGGGTAACAACCTGCCAACTAGAGACCCCCATTTCTAACAGTGGGTCTCCTACAGACAGGCTATATGGACCCTGCGTCTCATCAGATACTGGTATAGACGATACCTCTTAATATAGCTAGCCATGCATCTAACGTTCCAGGTCCTGAGCTGGTATTCCACCCCAGCTTGTCAATCACTGTTCAGCATAGTCTATGGAATGTAGCCTGGACCCACACACCCCATCTACCCCCACCCCCATACACATCCACAATCCCACAGAAAAGCATACTATAACAAAAATGAAAAGACTAACTAAGCAAAGAACTTCAAAGTCAATCTCCCAACTCCCCTTCCCAGGCTAGGGCGCCAACAGGCACCCAACTAGCACCACTGTAATGCAAAAAAACATAATCACAGAACAGCCATAAACAGATTACCTGAGCAAATAGGGGCTGAGGGTGGTGAGGTGGACATACAATTACCCAATAGAGAGCTCTTGTCTGTGGAAGTGATGACCCCAGCGTAGACCTATAAGTAAGGAGTACTTATGGCACCACCATCAGTGCAGGTCCTCTCATGGCTAGGTCTGTCATCCAGACACATTGTGACCCCACTGTCCCATATCCCACATGGGTAATCTACAGCAGATCATCTGCAGACATGGGGGTGATGAGTGGGCCACCATGCAGCAATGTCTCCGCCAGAGCCAGATCCATCTCTAATTCAGCATTATCATGTTTTTCAGCCTCTTCCAGGGGAGGCCAAGGGGTCGCATTGTTGCGTTCAACCCCAGTAGTTGACTGGCCCTCTCTCATGCTGCCTGCTCGCTGGAGGGGCCCCCTCTCCTGCCCCGGTCTCTAGGGCATTAACACCACTGCATCATCCATCCTGCTTGGCCCTCCTCCCCCTCAGGAAGTGGGGCCATTCCTCGGTGGTCCAGCCAAGCCCGGGTTTCCTCATGGGTCACAACGAAGGTGGTCCGTTTGCCATGCATTATCTTAAGAGTAACAGGGAACTGCAAGGCATACTTCATATCCAAAGCACAAAGTTGCCGTTTCTCCTCCAGTAAGGAGGTCTGCCACCTTTGCACAGCTACAGTTTGTTCAGGAAAAATGTTCACCTGTGATTTAGCGATCCTTCAGGGTCCCTTTGCACATGCCATATGAATTATATGGTCTCTATCCCTGTAATTGAAGGGGCATGTGACCACTGGTCTGGGAGGGGTGCCGGGAGGAGGTGGTCTACCCGCACCCTGTGGACTCACTCCACAGAGAAGAAAGTCATATCTTGCCCCCTAGAATGGTTTGTGCAAGTCATTCTTCGAGGTAGAGTTCCTGCTGTGTCCTTCAATGTGTTCCGGTACACCCACTATTTGCGTGATATTGCTGAGGGATCAGCCCCCTTGATCCTCCACTCAGTTCTTGATGTAACTCGCCTCCCTCTGGAGGGCCTTAATACCATTTTATGAGTCCGCCTCCATGACCGCTGCTGCTGAGTCCTACAGTTGGTCCTTCAGCTTCTTGTGGTCCTCACCACCATATACCCTCACACATGAGGCCCATGTCTATCCCGGGGCGCCTATTTAGGTTTCCAGGGTGGATTTGATGTCCAGGACATTTTCCAGGATTTTGACAAATTTTCTTGTGTGATCTGATAGTGTACTCTCCAATGATGCAACTTTAGAGTGCAGAACCCCATCTTCTGCTCCACCACCTCCCATTCCTGTTGTGGCCCCAGAGGCCTTGTCGTGGTTGGAGGGAACCATGGAAGCATTCAGTAGGGTAGGCGGACTTGCGGGCATGTAATTACTGCACGCCATGCTCCTCACTATGCCCTGTTGTCATAGTTCTGGGAGAGAGCACTCCTTGCCTCCACGCCCAGGTCATCATAAGAAGTGGTCCCTCATTGGCAGCTGCACCTCAACGGGGGAGAGGGAAGGCATCCGCTCAAAAAGTGGTCGCTATGGGAGACGGGGAGCGGGGGACAATCTCCCTCAGTCCGAGCGACAAATTTCAGATTCGACTGAGTGGGGGAGTACGATAGATGCCTGAGTACTGGGTGGATCTCTCACCTCCATTGCGGGATCTGGAAATCGCAACCGTGGCCACACAAGTGATGGAGTGTCCTCAGTCTACAGGGGGGTCCCCCACCCTCTTTCTCCATCCCACATGGGGTCAGCATGGCAGACGGAGGTCTCTGTCACAAGTAAGGTCAGGCCCTAGGACCAGTAGGCAGTAGCCCACCAGGGCCCACCAGGCAATAGCTCTGTGTGCCACAGGTCCTGCAGCGACAGCCACGAGCTAGTTTCAGTTGAATCTAGAGATGGAGCAGAGGGGAGGCACCAGTGGAGTCAAGGCTATTTGGGCCCGCAACCGAGTGCTGCAACCGTGGACAGGGCTGATATTGGTCTGACACACCTGACAGTTAGGCCTCGCCACTCCCCCATAGCCCACGAGGAAGGTTGCTTCAGTCAGGCAGCTCCACTCCCTGCTGTCCTCCAGGAGACCCCCGGGGGCACCAACAATGTACTTTCACTAGCGGGGGAGGGGAGGCATGGGTCAGAGCCACAGCAAGCACCCGCCATCTTCTGTGCAGGTGGGCAAAGCATCCCCTGCAACGGCAGGCCCTGCTCCCACTGCAGCTCATGGCATTGCAGTAGCAGTCAGGCCCCAGTTCATTCGGCAAAACCATGCCAAGGTCCACGAAGCATGCAGGATTATAACACCAGTGGCAGGTTTTCCCAATGGTGTGCAAGCAGCACAGTTTGCACTGGGGAAATCAGGATCCCTGTAGGGTATTGACAGTGTGAGGAAAGTCTCCTCAGTTGGGAAGCTCCACTCATTGCTGGCCTCCAGGCAACCCCCAGGGCCACCAACAATGTACTTTTACCAGTTGGGGAGGTGGGAAATCAGATGGAGCCTCAGCAGGCACCTGCCATCTTCAGTGTAGGTGGGCGAAGAGTGTCAGCAGTGGCGGGCCCCGTGACTCACTGCAGCTCATGAAGTTATGGTCACAGGCATGCCTCAGGGCCAGATGTACGACCCTAAATTGGGGTCGCAAATGGTTGACCGCAATTTAGGCCATGTACAAACCTCATTTTGCAAATTGGTGAATTTTACCAATTCGCAAAATGAGGTTTGCTGACTCGCTATTAGGATCGGCCGTGCCAAGGGCATCTCTTCCTAATAGCGACTCGCATTTGTATGTATGAATGTTTTGCGACCGCAATTGTGGTCGCAAAGCACTCACAATTTACCACCTACTTCAAGTAGGTGGTAAACCATTCGCAAATGGGAAGCGGTCCCTAGGGGACCCCTTCACCTTTTGGGAATGGGTCAAAAAATATTTTTTAAAAAATGAAACTGAAAAGTTTAAATTTTCTTTTTTTTAAATGCATCCCGTTTTCCTTTAAGGAAAATGGGCTGCATTTTTAAAAAAACCTGCTTTATTTAAAAGCAGTCACAGACATGGTGGTCTGCTGACCCCAGCAGGCCACCATCCTTGTGAGTGCTAGCCATTCCTAATGGGGTCGCAAACTGCGCCTGCCTCATTAATATTAATGAGGCATGCAATATGTGACCCCATTAGGAATCGCAACCAGTGTCTGAGACACTGTTGTACATCCCAGTATGCGGGTCACAAATGCGATGCAATTTGCGAGTCGCAAATTGGTGAATCGTACATCTGGCCCTCAGTCTGTTTGACCCAACCACATTGGTGCTGAGGGCCCACAATGTATTGCAGCACTGGTGGTTGGTAACCCCAGTGGTGCACAGAAAAGACAGGTCACTCCGGGGGAAACAGGAGCCCTGTAGGATATTGGCAGCGGATTGGTTGCAAGGAGCCCTGTGCCATGCGACTTACCCGGTTGCCATCTTGGCCACGCTATCTTTTCTCAATACTTTTAGAGGCTTTTCTAACCCAGAGCAGCACAAAACACATAATTGTGACATGAGTGCTTCTTGAAAACATGACAGACAATTTATCAACTGATGTTTAAATTAAGGGTGGGCGGAGTTCACGGAGTCCCACTACGTGGAAATCTGCGGGGTTATAAAAAAACTCTGCTAAGCTACGTGGAGTTCCGCGTTTGGGTGGAATTTGTCGGCATGCCCGTTTGCGTTGTGTTGGGAACACGGAGTACATCTGCGTGCCCCAAAATCACACGGGAATGGTACTACGCGATCCTGAAGTGTGCTTGTGTTCTAAATCATGAGCGAACATCACCATGCGGTCTGCATGGACGTGGCCATCTTATTTTTCTGCTCTCTGTTATGGTGCGGAGTCTAATTTTTAATCTCTTGTTAATCTTTGTGATCCTCCTCCTTTATTACTTTTCTACCCCTAATTTTTACTATTTACAATAGTGTGCATCTTTGTGTTTGTGTGTTTTTGTGTAAACTTTTTCATGTTTTGTGACTTTATTGACTTAGTTTATTTCCCCTTCTTTCCCTATTTCTTTCTTCTTTACTTTCCCTTCCTTTCCCATCTTAGTTTTCTATTTCCCCACCCAGCGCCATGGCAGAGGGGTGGCGTCCATGCAGGCACCACCGCCGCCCAGGTGTGCAGCCCCGGGTGATCTTTGAACAGAAGGAGGTGGCAGCACTAGTTTTTTTTGTGAAGCACCACCGCCCCTCTAATGCTGGTAGCAGGTGGAAGGCCTGGTAGTGGCTACTCCCTGCAGGAGCAGCAGCAGCCCTGGGGGACGGTGTGCTGGTGCATGCGGCACACCAGTGAGATTCGGTGCACCGCCCAGCAGCTGAGGTACTGCTGGGCTGACATCCTTGACCGGGAACAGGACCTGCTCGACCTGCTAGGCGTTGAGATTCCGGGGCTCAGTGAGCATTAATTATTTGTTGCGTTTGTGTTCTACAATGCTAAAAAAAATTCCGAATAGCATGCTGCTCACACTCAGAGGTAAGTTATGTTTAGTAAAGTTTATGCTGGTATATGTTTGTGTGATCCAGTTTCTAGTTTCTGCTAGGCAGGTGCTGCTACATCAGGCGCTCGCTTTGGCTGATTCATTAAGAAGCCATTGCAGACTGTTTCTTCTGTCACTATAGTGAATCACTGAGTAGCGTGTTCTCTGTGACTTTGTTTATGTAGCTCGTACAGTTCCAGGTTATTTAATTGAATTCACAGTGATGATGTGAAGTATGCATCTATGCATTGGAAAAAAGGGAGACTGAGTTGGCTCATCAAGGTAGCTGAGAAATGGGAATAGAATAAAATCAAAGATCATTCACTGCAATACATTAGTTCCAAATGTAGTTTTTGTTAAGGAAATTTGGAATATGGATTTATTGACAGTCGATAGACTCAAGTCGAAGCTAGTAGTACTATAGGTGATCTGTTTTAGCGACTGCGTTTGCTTTTCATATAACATTCTGTGGAGATTATTAACAGAATCACTAAACTATTTTTATTTATCTTCTTAATTTCTTTCATTGGCACACAAGGGCAAGAAGAGGGACGATTCTGAGGGTCAGGGGCAAGCTGGTCAGCCTGCGCCAACCAGCAGCGCCGCTGCAGAGGGCTCTGCAGATCCCAGTAAGTCCTTTTATGATTGTTGTGGACTCCTTAGGGTAGAACCGTAGAATCTTGGGGTATTTCTTGGTCTATTGGACTATTAGTGCTATCTATCGTGATTCGTGAAGATTCAGATAGCAGGCCTAAGTAAGCTAGTATTTTAAATTTAAAAAAATCACCATCTATGTTTGTTCAGAAGGCTTTTCTTTTCCTGCTTATGCCTTGTTCGAACACAGTTCAGTTCACGAGACAGTGGCCATGGTCATCATGGACCACCCCCCAGTGTAGTGTGCTGCAGACCCCATTATATATAGCTACAGTACACCACCAGTTTACAATGACAGTGCAGCATGGCTGGGAAAACAATTATGAGGTCCCACACGCATTGCATTTGCCACCCAACACCATAGGTTTTTCATTGACCATTATTCCATGCCTGGCTTGTCTAACTTTATAAACCAACCAATCAAATGCCCAGAGTGATATTTGGAAGATACTTAATAACTGAGCTATAGTGCTGCTTTGCTGTTGTATTTGTTGTTGCGTATCTTGGATCTAAATTATGTATAATGTTTTATATGCTACCCACACAGAACATTGGTGATGCCGGCTTCAGTGCCCCTGCAGGAGGAGACGGCGACGGGTCAGTTGCAGGGGGAGAAGTGGCAGCAGGGACGGGCACTGGTAATCATAAAAAATGACTGTGAGGTGAACCCCCCTCAGCTTTACAAGTCAGAGAAGTGATTGGGTTATTATTATGGACTCTTCTATCTTCAATGCAGCAAAACCTCACATAATGAGCTTGGATGGCTTGAGGGAGACGTGAAAGAACGGAAGGTAACTTAAAAGAAAGGAAATGGTATATGAGTGACAGGGTGGGTGGGACATTCTTGGCATGTGCCACATTTAATCATGCAATACCCATGTGAAGTGATTCCAGAACATATATCATGGTTTCCCATAACAGATTAATTTGCACTTGTTCAGATTTATCTCTTTTGAATTGAACTGTGACTGAATAAGCCAAAGATGATGAATCGATGATCAGTGTAGTGGTCCCTCTATTATATATATATAAAAAAGTTCTAACCTAGCTGTCTAATCCCTCTACCCTACCCCCAGCAGTAGAGAAAATCAAGTTTCCTTTGCTTGGTTCTTGCCCAGCAAATGAATTTGTTGGAAAACGTGGTGGCGGGCAAGGCCACAGAGTAAAGTGGGAGTAAGTGAATGATTTGATAACAAGTTTGGCATATGGGATACACAGTGACGAATGTGCCAAATAAAATCTATATAATCCATTCCTTTACCTGCAGTGCAGTCCTTTAGATTAATTTTCCTCAACGTCTACTTACGGCAGACAGGGTAGTATATTATTATCCACATTTCATACATGAGGTGTGTGACTGACGTAGTATCATATTTATTATTCACCAGCCTCTTTGGAGACAGGATAAAAAGAGAAATGCATTTGGCGAAGAGCAGGGCCATTGGAATTAAAAATAGGTAATTGTCAACTACAGCTACAGCCAGTAGCAAACTAGCAGAGGCGCTGGCTAGCAATGAGCATGGCTTCATTATTTTAGCACCACACACAACTTGTACTCCATAATAGTGCATAATGCTGTACTCATCAATGGGAAGTCATTTATTTTTCAACTCAAAGTGTCTGACTCTGTTTATAGTTACTTGCAAAGCCTTTAGAAGAAAAACATAATCCAATTACTGTTTTTTTTAATTTTGTGATGTTATTCTCTGTTCTGCCACACAGTCACTGCTTTTTATGTTTGCCAACATGTGTGGGTAAAAGAAAACATAAAATTGGCGTTGTGATTCTCCTAATCATAATTATCACATCAAATAAATTCCAATGGCCCTAGGGGACCAGCAATGTACTGCTACTGTGCCACACAGCTATTTAAAACAATTGTTTGCACAGAGCATTATTTACAATTTGTCTTTTTTGTTTTTCTCAATAAAGCTGCTCCTGCTGGCCCAGCTTGACCACCCGACAGGCAGGAGAGAGCAGCCCAATTGTGGCGGCTGAGGCTGTAACATATCCAGCAGGAATACTGACAGCTGGTGGTACTGGAAGAGGAGGAGGAAGAAATCAACGCACAACTGCTATGCCCCAGTGCAGCTGGTCCCCTTCAGCCTCCAGCCTCCCGGCCATCCCATCTCTGGTGCCGCTGCCAGCCCACTGCTGCCACCCCCACCAGAATGGCAACAGGCCATTGCTGCGCCGCATCCTGCAGTGGCTCGACACAATCAAGGGCCGGGTCACCTTGATGGAGCAGAGCACGAACCTGCTCCAGAACAATGTCCATAATGCCCTCTTTTAGCCTTTTTAAAAATATTTTGTCATTTGTTTGGGCTGGGTGGAGAGGATGAGAAGGGAGTTGGCAGTGGGACTCAAAAGACTTTCTTGAACATTTTGAGTTTTGGGCCTTGGGTCAGTTTTGTTTGGGAGAGGGGTGGGCATGTTTTGGTGAGGAGGGTGGGTTGCCTTGTACATAAATAAAGAGGGAAACTATTTTTTATAATCTAAATTTATGCCTGAAGTAGTTTATTTTACTTTTACTTTGCACTGCTGCCTTCAAGTAGTTTTACGCAGCCTGTTTATGAGCTTGTAACTTAAGACTAGAGATAGCGCAGCACTTAGTTATAGAGTCTAGGCTTATACATCTCTAACTATCTTGACCATTATGGGGAATGCTGCCATGATGAGATGACCTAGGCTATATTGTGTCAAGGGTCTGAACTATCTAGATAAAAAACATTGGCAGCTAATCTATTTCTTACTAAGTTAAAGTACATCCATACTAGTTGTCTTACCTGAATATATGTGCAGCAATAACAGGAGAGGCATCACAACCTCACAAGTGAGGTCCCACTACCAGTTCCACCCAGGTGAACTCCAACTGTAGGATTGATCTGAGTGATTGATTGATTATACATCGTAGGAAACTAAATGAAAGAAGAAAGACTGAGGAAGTGGGTTATATATTTATCAAAGATTTAGAAAGAATTGACACCACCTGAGTACTACGTGAAGATGATGACTCGATAGGAATGCCTGATTGTGCTAAAATAGAAAAAATAGCAATACTAGTAAGTTTTGCCTAATGTGGAGCTAGCAGTATTATTTGTGAAATCCACAACTTATCAAAAATGGACTCAAAGTCTGGAGTGAAAAAGCTTAGGTTAGGCGTTTACGGTTAGGCAACACAAGGCCCAGTAGCGGTCGGTGGTGGGAGTGCCGCCGGGCGCTGACGTGGGGCGGGGAGGGCAGGCTGGGGGTAGTAAACTACGGATTATGGCCGATTACAGGTAAGTACACATATAAATAAATAAAAAAAATGTGTTGCACGCGCTGCATCGCATTTGGTGATGCAGCGCGAGAAACAAAATTTGTTTTATTTATTTATATGTGTACTTTCCTGTAATCGGACGTAATCCGTAGTTTACTACCACCCACCCTGCCCCTCCCCTGCCCCACGTCAGCGCCTGGCGGCACTCCCACCACCGACCGCTACTGACAAGGCCTTAATGATGATGATGCAAATGACTGATGTTCTTCATTCTATATCTAAAAAATTATGGATCATTTTTGGTTGGTGATGGTCTTGTGGGGGCTACTGCTTCAAAAATTCTACAGTAAGTTGGTGTCGCTTTCACCACATCTGCCCCACCAAGTGTGAGATCCATTGATGATGTGATTTAAGCCACACCTCAATAAATCACACAGCTCAGGGGAAGAGCGTTATGGGTTTGATGAATGAATGGGTAATGGGATTTGCGGAGAGGTTTGACAAAGACAAACACAACAACACAAGGCCAACAACATTCATCTGGACAATAAGCAGCAGCACATCATTCGCCATCAATCTGTTGTTAGGAGGAAACAAAGGAATGAGTATGACAGAGTACATATACATGCATTGCAAACAGTCCTTCTGCCCCCGAGACCTAATTTACCATATATCTAAATGTTCAGTCTTCTAGGTTAGGGACCGAACCCACCCACTCACTTCTCTTAGTTAAAATTATTGTTAAAAGAAAAATGATACTGTATTGCAACATTGGGTGGTGCATCTGCATTCTGCTCTGGAATGTCCATTCTTTGGGGCCTCTCTGCACTGGTCCGGTCGGTAAGTAGGAGTGTTGTTGAGCTCAGCTAGCTTTCGCCTTTCGTTCGTGAAGGAGACTAAAAGAAGGGCAGTGTATTGTAAAAGAAAAACTGTATTTTAGAGTCTAGGAGAAGGACAGAAGAAAGGTAAGCTTCATGAGGAGTGTGTCAAGATAAGTAGACTCAGAGACAGCAAAAAAACAAGAGGGGGACTCAGAGTTTCACTTTTGCCACAAGTCCAACACACACACACACACGGAGAGCAGCATTTCACAAGCCCACCTCTCTCTATTCCACATAGCTGAGTACTAGGCCTCAGACTCTTGGTTTACCTTTGAACTGAAGTCAATACTCGATAACTTCTTGCTGTTGATGAGGTATTCCTGCAGCTATCCAAAGTTGATGTACGCGCACAACCGAATTCAAAAGCAAATGAAATTCAATAAATAATGATCAACACTCCAGTATATCTTGGTGTGCTCCTGGGGTATCGCTCTCCGTTCAAGAGCGTGAAGAAACTGTCAAAATGAGTAGCACCCCCAGAATGGGGTGTGTCCCCCTAGGCACAACTCAAACCCTCTAGGGGTCTAATTCAATCTTCATATAAAATAAAGAAGATAATCCAAATTCATCATCAGATAGTTTGTATTTCTTGTGTTCTTTTCACAAAATTAAATGTACATCACTTCAATGCATGTATCCAAATTTAGTAATAGAATTCTCCAAAATGCATTATAATATCCTTCGAAGTTTTAGAGATCCCAATGCATTTCGGGCATTTCGCCCTTCAACAGGGGATGTATCTAAAGCAAAATGAAATACAATGAGGAAACCTTCCAATTGAAAAAATAAATAAAAAATTGTAGCGATATTAATGATAAATCTAATAAAGTGACTGGATCATAGTAAAGCTCCAACGATAACGTATCCATGTACTCAGGTGCAAGTAAAGCATGCGTATATCAAGTAATGCTAGTGACTGTTAATTGACAACAGTAAGAAATATTAATGAACAAGAAATGTCACAATTATGAGCTAAACAGAGACGAACAAAGTGTCTACTCATGTTAGTAAGACAACGGTGCTGAAATAAACAAAATACAAGCGTATCCGTGAGTTTCAAAATCAAGAATAACCATATAAGTGCTCTGCTGTTCAAGAAAAAACGATAGTGTTCCCAGACAGAAAGATAGCAAAAGCCTAGATTGATTAACGAGAAAATAAAATGTTCAGGCATGTTGTATGAACTCAGCGTCCAACGCATTTTAAGTAACTAATGTTTATTCTAACGTCAAAAGCAGAGCATTTTTCGGTGTTCATTAACTAAAGCAGCTTGCTGTTCATGTCAATTTTAAATGAGACGCAGTGTATACTTGTTAAAGTGATTGCGTGTTCGTGCTAAGAAAAAGTAGAAAAGGTAGTGCTCCCAGTACACGAGGTGACAAGAGCCTCAAGTGATAAGCGAGAAAATGAAATATTCCGGTATGCCGAGTGTATTCGGCATCCAATAAGTTTCGTGTTTCTGATACTTACTGAAAGCAATGCGTTTCTCAGTGTATCCATTGAATTCACCAAAGCTGCGTGCTGTTCGTGTCAGTTTCAAACAAGACACGGTGTATACAAGTCTCTCTTATCCCCGGTGATTCGAGTTAAAGAAAGAGTAATAGGACTACATGCACTGGTTGCAAGGTGGAGAGTCTCAACGGTGGCCATATTGGAATGTGCAGTAAAAAAGTGAAACTTTAATGGATATGAATGTGATAGTGACTTCAATGAATCAACAATAATCGAATAACTCATTAAACCGTAAACACGGGTAGTTCTGAGTGTTAAATCCATTGAAGGTTTAAAGATAACGTCTTGTAAAAGTAAGAAACATTAACGGTAGTAAAATAACCAGTGAAACTGTTACTTGTTCAATACAATAAAGCAAATAATAATAAAAAAAAATTCATCCAAACATGAAGGATCTAAAGTAGAATCATCATTAGTGTATAAACAGAATTACCACGAATACCAATGATATATGATATCTTTGTAAATTCAAGTCAATTACAGTTAATCAATCAATGGAGATGATAATTATAAGTAACATTAAAATTCCATTCTATCATTCATCCCATAAGGTTTAAGTGCATCCAGGTGTCTGATCCCAAAATTTTCTCTTTGCAGTAAATGATTGTGTTTGTCTCTACCTTCTTTTTGATGAACAACTTCTAGAACCAGAAATTTCAATTGGCTTATGTTGTGGTTTGTTCTAAGAAATGAACAGTAACAACCGATTTCATATTCTTTGTTCTTATATTACTTTTGTGTTCATTGATCCTGACCTTTATTTTTCTTTCTGTTTTACCCACATAGATTTTGCCGCATGGGCATTTTAGCAAGTAAATTACATTCATGGTGTCACATGTAGCAGTCACTTTCAATCCAATTTTAGTGCCTTTTCTCGGGTGTGTGACAGTTGACCCCGAAATTATGTTATGACAATTATTACAGTTATGGCATGGAATAGTTCCTTTTGGTTTGGATTGTTGAACTTGTTGAGTGGGACTTGTCAACATCTCACCCAAATTTCTTCCTCTCTTGTAAGCGAAGATTGGATTTTCCGCAAAGAGTGAATTGAAATCAGGTTCCAAAGTTAGGATTGGCCAATGTTGTTTGATGATTCTTTTGTATGAATCACTCATAATGGAGAATTTTGATACTATCACCATTTAATTTTGTGAAAAGAACACAAGAAATACAAACTATCTGATGATGAATTTGGATTATCCTCTTTATTTTATATGAAGATTGAATTAGACCCCTAGAGGGTTTGAGTTGTGCCTAGGTGGACACACCCCATTCCGGGGGTGCTACTCATTTTGACAGTATTCCTGCAGCTCCCAGTCCCACCCTGAGTTCTTCCATGATACTCCTCCAGTTCTGAGTGAGTCCGAGTAACCCCATACCAGAACAGTCATCATCATCATCATGAATCATGAGGACCCGAGCAAGATAGACGTGGAGTGCAGTGCACTGCTGTTGAAGAACAAGTAGAGAATGAAACAGAATTGTGGTATTTTGCATAGGTTTTTGTTTGATAACTAAAGTGACTGTTCTGGTGTCTGAAGAACCAGTAAAAAGGAGAACACCCCTGCAATTAATTAAATCTTGCTAAGTGTGAAAGGGCTGATCATCATCAACTACAGGGGAAAAAAATAAGAGCCTCAAGCCCCAAACAATGCAAATCAATAATCATCTCAAGAAATTTCCCATATTGCAGTTCACACACCCTCCCTCAGTGTCTGCCACCACATGAATCATCAATCAACTTAAATCATCACTCACGCAATCAGTCACTCACCATTGCAACAGTTGAAGTTACCTCATCCAATACAAGCACGAGTAGTTCAGGTATTAGATATTCAATCTTCTTTGGTGCAGGCAACAATTTGGAATTTGGTATTGGCAGGCAGTCCTGTACATAATAAATGGTTTTATGGGGCAGCCCTTCTAGTACTAAGTGATGCAAAAAGGGATAGGAATTAGGCACTAGGCATGCGAGGGGGGCAGGCATTGTCCCCAATGTAAAGAAGGAGTTGTGGAGGATTCTTCAATGAACACTGGTCAAACTGCAATCTGGTAATATATATGTGACTAATAAAAAAAATGTGGAGCAGCATAAATCGGACACAAAAATAATAATGTTCCTCTAGCTAATTCTTTTGCTTTTTTGCAAGGAAAGAAGTTCAACAAGAACATTTTAAAGTTCTATGGGGGCACTGGCATTCTTAGTCTGGGAAGTAGAGTTTGCCATCAAACTCAGGTGGTTAACTCAGAAGTTGGTCAGCTAATAGATGTGATTCAAGTTTGGACCAATCACCCTCTTCCTCTTCGTGTGCTGCTGTTTCAGGAACTGCGTAATTGTGTGGTATAAAATGTTGGTTCATTTTGATCATAGTCACTCTCTCCACATTTTGAGGCGAGAGACTAGTCCTTCTCACTGTGACAACCGCACCAGCTAATCATAGACAATCTCTCCACATTTTGAGGTGAGAGACTGGTCCTTCTCACTGTGACAACCCCATCAGCTGCACTGAACACACGTTCAGCAGAAACACTGGGGACAGTACAAGCCAGAATCTTTATTGCCAGCCTGCTGAGCTCTGGCAATTGGTGCATCTTCCCATACCAATACATCAATGGATTTTGATCCACATAGACCTCTTTTGGATCATCCAGATACTCCTGGAACATCCTGTGGATGGTCATTGGTACTGCCAGTTGCTCTACCTGTTTTGCCATCGCCTCTGCACAGGACTTGAGCCCTGCCAATTGAAACCAATACAATGCAGAGGTTGGGTCCGGTTCTTCTTTTGCTGTTGTTGCCAGTGTTCTGTTTGATCGTGTTGTGGCTGCTGTGAGACAAGACTGCCCTCTCTGGAAGTTGAAGGCAGCACCCCAAAACTGCGTGATGGGACTCAAAGTTCCAGCCGTTATCCTTCCAAGGGTCCGGGTTGCTCTTCAATCCACCTCTTGTATTTTAAAATATCTCCTTCAGAAAAAGCGAAGGAAGTGGGCAGAATTTTTCTGCACCGTGGATCAAGTAGTGTGGCACATATGTACTCTTTGGACTCGATGATGTCATGTTGCAGCCTTATATTAGAAGCCAAGCGCAGGACTAAACTCTCAACCAAGGCATGTGCTTCTGTGTTTTATTCACACCTGCAGGGGCGAACCTTTCAGATGCCTTCTTTACCTGATCTTGTAGGAGAGGCAGCCACAGGATAGCTTGGCCCATCGTACTGTCCTCCTTGCTAACTTCCCACGTGAAAACCTCAAAAGGGAGGAGCGTCTGTGTCAGGCATTTGACTAGGCCCCATTTGTTTGCATCCATGGTCATTGCTTTCTCAACTGCATCCCCTTCTCTTTGAATGACATAGTCATTGATCGGTTTGTACTGCTCAAACAGAGACGTTGCAGCATGTAAAAGGTGGAGTATGTTGCTGACTATGTCTTCCTTTTCGAGGAAGTCTTGTACCACCAGGTTGAGGCAATGGGCCAAACAGAGGACCCTGAAATAGCCTCCCACTGACGTGGCCTTGACTATGTTACTGCCATTGTCCGTGGCAACAAATCCAATGCTAAGACCTCTGGGTTACAGCCATTCATACACTTTGCTGTTAAATTACTCCAAGATGTTTACAGCTGTATGTGATTTCTCCATGGTGAACATGGCCACTGTTGCATGCAGACGAATGCTCTTAAAACTCTTTTTTTTTTTTTTATTTGTTTTTATTGATTTTACAGAACAGTGAGTCAAACATCTTCAGGCAATCAGAGGACATATAATCACGCAGTATAGCATTACATGTTTACAACCATCGTAGGCTAATCTACATCAACAGTGTCGAGTATCCATAAGTGTCTTCGAATGGCAATACATAGTGGACCAGTATCATTAAAATAAGTCTCTAACGGTATGCCAATACAGCTCGTTCTTAGCATTCTTGTTTACAACATAAGTTTAGCAAAACGGTTGGTAATTTGTTAAAGCTATCAGGATTCAATGCAATTAAAACATCTTAACAAAATACAGTTACCCAACCACCCTCCCCTCCCCGTATGCTCGGCCCTCAATATCCAACAATAGCATTTATGTATCAACCATATCCATAGGTGTGTGTTTCTCGGTTCCAAAGTCTGTCGTAGGTGAACTGCACAGTGCTGTTAACTTACCCAGCATAGCACACAGATAATGTGAGGTGCTCAAGTGTCTTGTATCCTCGGATCAGACCCTTATGTGACAAACCCAGCATACCCTAGTAGGACAAAATATCTAGCGCAGCGTATTCTTCTAGCATTGCATACCAAATCAGCGAGATCGGTGTTTTCCGTAGGCCTCTATATTCCTCTCTTTTCAGTTCCGTCCCCTCCGCTTTACCCCATCTTAGCATGTCTGTGTGCCATTCCTGTAAGGACGGGGCTCTAGTGGCCTTCCATCGTGTGGTTATGGCTCTCTTGGCTAGAAGGAGCGCAAGGTTAGCGAATCGTGAGGTAGAGCTGCCCTTCTTTTCACGGGGTCCCAGACCTAGTATGCATTATTCCAAGGTGTCATTCTGGCGTACCGGAGCCACCGCCGTCAATATTTTGCATACCGTCGCCCAGTAATGTCCCAATCTAGGGCAGGCCCATACCATGTGTATCAACCCCGCGTTAGGTGTATGGCAGCGTGGACAATTATCATTTGCCCCCGGAAACATAGCGCTTAGCCTGTGTGGAGTTAAGTACGCCCTGTGCAGCAACATCAGTTGGATACATTTAAATTTGGGATTACGTGAGACCTTTTTAGGGAACCCCAATATAGTGTCCCATTCCTTGTCTGTGAGTGCACGGCCCACGTCCCCTTCCCACTTGTCGCGTAGCGGCTGTAATGAGATCGCTCTCTCCACTCGAATCCCGTTAGTTAGCCATTTTATCAGTCGAGCCCCATTCCCCATTAGGTATTGCATGGTAAGCAGTGTATTTGTGGGTGGTTCTATATCTTCGGGCGACCATGTGGTGCGTATATATCTGGAAATATGTGCGTGTAATAGGAACAATGTATCGGGGGCCCCATGTACGCATACAAACGTCTCATGTGACATTAGTACTCCCTCTGAAAAAAAGTCTCTTAATGTAGTAATGCCCGCCTCAGTCCACGCCTGGAGGGCACGGCTAGAGGTTAGTCCCGAACGTGTGGGGATACCCAGCAGAGGAATGGTGGGGGCATATGGTGTCATCTGTCCAGTGTACCGCACCGCACTCCGCCAGTAAGTAATAGCTAATTTCAATAAGTGGGGTGTCGACGTCAGCAGGGGGGTTTGTGGTAGTAAGAGTCTGTGGATGGTCCCCTTATCCCTATCTCGTGATGTCATATCCAGCTCGTGCAAATTGCGTCCCGCAAGCCAGTACGCCAGCCACTGCAACTGGCTAGCATAGCAATACGCACGCAGATCACGGCACCCCCATCCCTCCTTGTTTCGCGTGAAGTTGCAATTTCGCCAGACTAATACGTCTACGCCCCTCACCCCATATTAGGTCCATCACTAGAGAGTTCAACACTTTAAAGGATCTAATGGGGACAAGTAATGGTAGGTTGGTGAAGAAGTAAAGGAGCCGCGGCAATAGCACCATTTTCGTGATGGCCACTCTGCCCGCCACCGATAGGGGCAGTGAGACCCAGAACTGAATTTGGGATCTGAGAGCTGCAATCGCACGCCCTATGTTGCCATCCAGCAGGTCCGAGGCATTGCGATACATTTGTATACCGAGGTATTTAAAGGTATCAGGTGCTATTTGGAAGGCCCAGGAACCGAACAGAAAGTGTCCGCTCCTCTCAGTGCTGTCAAAGAAATACGCGTACGACTTGGCAGCATTGATGGCCAGGCCAGAAAGACCTTGGAATGACACAAAAATGGAGGGCATTGGATGCGGATTAGCGCCCATATCCATAATGTACAGTATGAGATCATCCGCATATGCCGAGACAGTGTGGGACGTACGACCACGCGTTATAACCCGACAGACTGCGAAAGTACGGAGTCTGTGTAGAAGTGGTTCCAACGCCAGGATGAACAACAACGGTGACAAGGGGCAGCCCTGTCTTGTCCCCCGAGCCACCACATATTGTCCTGAGATGTGCCGACCCGTGCGTGCTCGCTCCGTAGGGTTCGTGTATAATAAGCGCACCCATGCTATGTATTCTTCAGGTATGCCAAAGCGTGCGAGAGCATAGAACATATAATCCCATCGTAAGGAGTCAAACGCCTGCCGCAGATCAAGGGATATGCAGCCTTCCATATTTCCCATGTCGCGTGTGCCTAACATTACTTGGTATAGCCATCTGATGTTAAGTGCTGTGCTCCAACCAGGTACAAATCCACACTGATCGGAATGTATCAGCGCGGGAATAAACTGGTTAAGGCGAGTGGCCAACAACTTACTCAGGATTTTATAGTCCGTGTTAAGGAGTGATAAGGGTCTATAGCTCGAAATAAGCAAAGCATCCCTCCGGGGCTTTAATAGCGAAACCACTAACGCTTGCAATGTAGTAGTGGGGAGCCCGCCTCCCTCCAATGATTCGTGATAAAGACATTGCAAATGAGGAGTTAACAGGTCAGCATACATTGCATAAAATTCAGCCGGTAGGTCATCGTTCCCTGGAGTTTTATTACGTGGTAAAGCCTTAATTGCCTGCCGTATTTCCGCCACTGTTATTGGTCGTAGTAGGTCTTCACGTTGGTGTTGTGTAAGTTGGGGTATGCAGAGACCATCAAAGAATAATTCAAAGTCAGTGTCAATAAGACCGGGCAGTGGACCGTAAAGACGTTCATAATAGTCCCTAAATGCGGTATTAATGTCTAATTGCGTGTTTACCACCACTTCTGCGTTGTTCCGAATTTCTAATATGGGTGTGGGCAAGGGTGCGTTTCGGACCAACCGTGCCAGCAATGGCCCTGACCTGTCAGCTTGTGTGTGTTGCTTTTGCGTATATAACCGGTAATCCACAACACGTAGCTCTTCAAGGAGCTCCGCATATTGAATGTTAGCCTCTCGCAATTGTGTCAGTTGTTCATTCGTCCCTGCAGCCTCCCCCTCCAGCGCGGCTAATCTACCCTCCACCTCCGTAAGTCGCTCTATGAGGTCGAGTCGCACTCCTGTCCTAGTGCTGATTGCCACTCCCCTGATGACCGTTTTGAAGGCATCCCATTCTATTTGTTGGGAGCTAGCAGACCCCGTATTCTCCGAGAAATAATGGACGATCGCTTCTGAAAGGGCATTGCGAAAGACCTGATCCTCCAACATCTCAGGTTGTAGTTTCCAAGTCGGTATCGGGGTTGGAACCTTGCCCCATTGCACAGTCAATTCCACTGGGTTATGATCTGACAGGGTTTTCCCCATATGAAGCACCGAAGTAATGGACCCTAACAGGGCGCCGGAACATAGGAATCGATCAATTCGAGTGTGTAGTCTGTTTGGTGGCGAATAAAAGGAGTATTCTCTATGCCCGATGTGTTTCGCCCGCCATGCGTCATGTAGTTCCCATCCCTCTGCCCAGCCCCTAAGCGCCTCCGCTTGTTTCTTGCTTTCAGTGGCATGTAACGGTGGATGAGACCTGTCTAAGTCAACATCCAACACAGCGTTGAAGTCGCCCCCTAACACCCAGGGATATGCAGCCCATTCTGTCAAGGCTGCGCCTAGTGTAGTCAGGTATTTATCCTGGTCAGTGTTTGGTGCATATATACAGCCCATGACCACATGTGTCCCATCCAATAAGCCATGAAGCAGTACATATCTACCGTTAACATCTATCTTCTGCTCTAGGAGCTTGAAAGGGACAGTATTCCGCATCCAAACCGCCGCCCCCCTGGAAAAAGCTGAATATGTTGTAGCGAATAGTTGCCCTCTCCATTTTCTCTGCAATTTGGCTGCCTCACCAACATTAAGATGAGTTTCTTGTAAATAGGCTATAGCCACCTTCCTTCTAGTAAGTTGTGCCAGAACCCGGTGTTTTTTATGAATTGAGCCTAATCCCCTCACGTTCCATGTGCAGTAGGTGTATGTATTATGTAATGCCATCGCGGTGCAGAAAGCATAGTTGCAGTGTGACCTGTGGAGACCAAAACCCTGTAGATAGAAGCTGCTGAAAGGCCGAGCACGCCATCACATAATAACTCCCCAATACTAGGTTCCCCCATAAAACAGCAGAGGACCAAACAAAGAACAATAGTCCAACATGGACTACAAGCAAGAAATACGTCAACGCAGTCGCTTGGTGGGTAGAGGCCAGAACTGCGTCAGTTCGTGAAATCAACATGATATACATTCGAGTATGTCTTGGTTACATTAACACACTTCCCTATAAAGCATATATACCCTGGATCCACAAAGCAGTCATCAGCAGCAATATACACAGTGCATATCTCTTGTATACATTACCACTCCTTGGCATCCCGGATCACAATATCAGAAGTCTCTTGCAACCTGGGCCGTAATTGAGGGAAACAGCGTTATGCTAGTGTCAGATTCAGAGCGCACTGTGTCGGCATCGGATGAGTGTTCCGATGATGCCGCAGCCTGGGCATCATGAGCCGCCAAAGCCGCCGCTGTAAGGAGTGCATCCTTCTGGCTGGTCATAATCTGTTCTGAGGTTGGGTCAGAGTCCACAGTAACCATGGGATTGCCAGGACCCGATTGGGGTAGTCCAGTCGTTCGTATCGGGGAGGCTCTACGCAGTTGTCCCGATGGCAGCGAAGTCTGAGAAGTCTCTGGTGTAAAAGTAATTTCAAGCCAGTCCGCCACCTCCTCGAAATTCTCAAAAAAATACGATTTCTGACCATAGACAACCTTCAGTCTAGCCGGAAAGAGCAGTGCGTATTTCAAATTGCGGTCACGCAAGCTTTTCTTCACTCCCAAAAACGTAGCTCTAGCTTTCTGGACTGCCGGGGTAAAATCCGGATAAAGTGAAATTGTCCTTTTCTCGAAACGCACAGGAGCGTTCTCTCTGGCAGCCCGCAGGATAGTGTCGCGGTCCTTGTAGTGTAAAATGCGCGCTATCAACGGGCGAGGCGGCGCGCTCGGTTGAGGAGGTCTGGGAGGCACCCGGTGCGCCCTCTCCACGCTGTACAGGGGTGTTAGGCCCTCCTTCGCTACATGGTCTCTTAGCCAGTCCTCCACAAACTGTGTAGGGTTGGATCCCTCGCTGCGTTCCGGTATTCCAAGTATGCGAACGTTATTGCGGCGGGACCTCCCTTCCGCGTCGTCCACCCTGTCCTGCAGGCCCTTCAATTGTCGCTGGAACTGTTCAAGTTGAGTGGAGTGCGCAGTCTGCTGGGGTATAAGATCATCTAGTGTCAGTTTATTCGATTTGACCTTGTCGGCCAGCTTTTTGTGATCCGCTTGTAGTAAGCTGAGATTAGTGGACATCGTGCCCATGCGTGTCTCCAGCGCAGTTCGTGAGTCTCGGATTTCTTTCAATATTAAGTCCAGCTTAGCCTCGTGGGGGTCTGTACCAGTAGGAGGTATCACGTCATTGTCTGAAGCATTAGAGGGATCACTGCCAAATGTGGGCTGCGTTGCGCCATCTGCAGTGGCGTCCGCTGGCTTGTTTCTGTTGCGACCCATCGTGCCTCAGCGTCCTCCCGTCCGTCTCTGCTCCAGGATGGTCTCTTGGGGGGTCTCGGGGGCAATATCCCACATCACTTACTCATCCAGTGAAGCACAGATCGTTGGCGCGCCCAAATTACCTATAGAGACACAAGTTCCACAGGCCGCAAGTATTCAGCCTCTTCTGGTCTGGGGCTGCACACTCCCGGTGGACACCAACAGGGATGTCAGACTCTGCAACTCCAGTAACCATCAGGACAGTCCCAGCAGTAAGGCCATATCGCGCTTACCATGTAATCGTGTGCCTCTCTTCACATTCAGGGCAGGTTTCAGGTGGAGAGCGTCACCGCACTCAGTTCGTGTGGCCACCGAATAGGGTGGGCAGGGATGCAGATGCCCGTAGGCCTACTATGCAACAGCACTACATCCAGTGCATTAATGATGAAGTATATCCCTCCAGAGCAGGGCCAGCGCGAGTAAATCACCACAACACAATGCCCTGCAGAGGGCCCGCTTCCACATGTGGCAGGGAGCAGCGATGTGCAGTATCGTGCAAGGAGCGCTCTCCCTCCGGCTCCAATATCGTGCCCCTCAGCACGCAGTTAATCCAGTGTGCAGCCACTTACCAGAAGGGAGGAGGGGGGGTGAAGTGCCCGCAGTCCCCCACTCACCACAGCGCCAGTAGGTTGTGCACGCGCTTGTTCCCCCACCGGAGCGCCACCCGTCTTCGTCCAGCCTCACGTCTAGTCCGGGCCCGACCGGCCGCAGCCGCCATCTTGCCCGCAGTGTCTATTGTTGTGGCGCAGCAAAGTAAAAAGACCAGCTCTTGCCTCAAACGCCGTTCTTGTCACCTCCGAACAGGAGTCGCCACCTTATCCTCACGCCGGCTTTATTTCCGCAGCGTCGGAAACATCATTCAAGCTGTTAGAGCCGCCGAGGCAGCCATGGAGCATACGTGCCTTTGCCCTTCACCTCCTCTCGCCGCCGGTCGCCCAGAATCAGCACCAAATCCGGCAGCTCTCTGCAGGTACTGAGTATATAAATTACAGCCGTAGGATCCAGAGGAGTTCCGCAGCGCTAGGGTAGACGACCTAGCTTCGCAGGTCCAGTAATTAACAGGATATTCAGCTATTTGTCAGGGTAGGAGACGGAGCACTTTCAGCCCACGTCCTCCATGCTCGGCAGTTGGCCACCGCTCTTAAAACTCTATTCAGGGCCAACACCTGAAGATATCTTTTGCTTTACCCCTGCAAAAGAGATCCAGTGTGTAGTGATGCACATGTAATCAGTCACCTGACAACTGGTCCACATGTCTGTAATCAGGTGGATGGTGTGAACAACACTTTGCAGCAAAGCTTGTCCAACCGACTGCAGCACATCACGATGTAGCGCTGGAACAGCCACTCTGGCAAAACAGGTCCTACTTGGTACCTTTTGGGAAGATGTATGCCACAAATTCTAAAAATCCCACCCCTTCCACAAATTAAAAAGGGAGGAGATCCAGCGCTAACATTTTTGCCAGCTTCCCATTGTACAAATGTGAGGTTCAGTGGTTTCGCTCGTAGGGCCCCTCCTGCCTAAGCATGCCCGTAATAGTAGTCTGGATTTTCTTCTTTTCTTGGGGCACTGACACAGGTGTCTTTTGAGAAGTAGATGCTAGTGGTAGACTCAATGTGCATCGTGGTGGTGGGGCAGTCACTATATGCCACAGGGTCTCCATCGTCTCACTCTGAGTCTTCTTATGCTTGTGAAGTCGCTTAGGTCGGTGAATGTGCTGGCACACTGCTGGGGACAGGGCCGCTTTGCATGATGAAGATGTCACCCTCTTCTTTCTCATCATCATCGCCTTCCCCTGTGATTGGACTTGTAGCTGATGTTCCCTAGCTCTCCCCACCACCACGACCACATTCAACAACTTTGTTAAGGTGCTCCTCCCACTTGATTGTGTGGTGTTTTTTCATATGTGTCGTCTTGCCTCCAGTACCATTATGTGTACCAGGCTTACCTCCAGTAACCATCAGGACAGTCCCAGCAGTAAGCCATATCGCGCTTACCATTTAATCGTGTGCCTCTCTTCACATTCAGGGCAGGTTTCAGGTGGAGAGCGTCACCGCACTCAGTTCGTGTGGCCACCGAATAGGGTGGGCAGGGATGCAGATGCCCGTAGGCCTACTATGCAACAGCACTACATCCAGTGCATTAATGATGAAGTATATCCCTCCAGAGCAGGGCCAGTGCGAGTAAATCGCCACAACACAATGCCCTGCAGAGGGCCCGCTTCCACATGTGGCAGGGAGCAGCGATGTGCAGTATCGTGCAAGGAGCGCTCTCCCTCCGGCTCCAATATCGTGCCCCTCAGCACGCAGTTAATCCAGTGTGCAGCCACTTCCCAGAAGGGAGGAGGGGGGGTGAAGTGCCCGCAGTCCCCCACTCACCACAGCATCAGTAGGTTGTGCACGCGCTCGTTCCCCCACCGGAGCGCCACCCGTCTTCGTCCAGCCTCACGTCTAGTCCGGGCCCGACCGGCCGCAGCCGTCATCTTGCCCGCAGTGTCTATTGTTGTGGCGCAGCAAAGTAAAAAGACCAGCGCTTGCCTCAACCGCCGTTCTTGTCACCTCCGAACAGGAGTCGCCACCTTATCCTCACGCCAGCTTTATTTCCGCAGCGTCGGAAACATCATTCAAGCTGTTAGAGCCGCTGAGGCAGCCTTGGAGCATACGTGCCTTTGCCCTTCACCTCCTCTCACCGCCGGTCGCCCAGAATCAGCACCGAATCCGGCAGCTCTCTGCAGGTACTGAGTATATAAATTACAGCTGTACGATCCAGAGGAGTTCCGCGGCGCTAGGGTAGACGACCTAGCTTCGCAGGTCCAGTAATTAACAGGATATTCAGCTATTTGTCAGGGTAGGAGACGGAGCTCTTTCAGCCCACGTCCTCCATGCTCGGCAGTTGGCCACCGCTCTTAAAACTCTATTCAGGGCCAACACCTGAAGATATCTTTTGCTTTACCCCTGCAAAAGAGATCCAGTGTGTAGTGATGCACATGTAATCAGTCACCTGACAACTGGTCCACATGTCTGTAATCAGGTGGATGGTGTGAACTACACTTTGCAGCAAAGCTTGTCCAACCGACTGCAGCACATCACGATGTAGCGCTGGAACAGCCACTCTGGCAAAATAGGTCCTACTTGGTACCTTTTGGGAAGATGTATGCCACAAATTCTAAAAATCCCACCCCTTCCACAAATTAAAAAGGGAGGAGATCCAGCGCTAACATTTTTGCCAGCTTCCCATTGTACAAATGTGAGGTTCAGTGGTTTCGCTCGTAGGGCCCCTCCTGCCTAAGCATGCCCGTAATAGTAGTCTGGATTTTCTTCTTTTCTTGGGGCACTGACACAGGTGTCTTTTGAGAAGTAGATGCTAGTGGTAGACTCAATGTGCATCGTGGTGGTGGGGCAGTTACTATATGCCACAGGGTCTCCATCGTCTCACTCTGAGTCTTCTTATGCTTGTGAAGTCGCTTAGGTCGGTGAATCTGCTGGCACACTGCTGGGGACAGGGCCGCTTTGCATGATGAAGATGTCACCCTCTTCTTTCTCATCATCATCGCCTTCCCCTGTGATTGGACTTGTAGCTGATGTTCCCTAGCTCTCCCCACCACCACGACCACATTCAACAACTTTGTTAAGGTGCTCCTCCCACTTGATTGTGTGGTGTTTTTTCATATGTGTCGTCTTGCCTCCAGTACCATTATGTGTACCAGGCTTACCTCGATGAACATTTGTGTGGCAAATGGTGCATACTGCTATGTGTTTCCCCTCTTTGCTAACTGAAAAAAAGTCTGAAACTGGGGATGAGTACTTTTTTACCAGGTCACTGCAAATGCCTAAAGACCAACTGGAGGTAGGTGAGGATGTTGTCGATTGCCTCTCTGCTTCTCCTGAGTCAGGGGTTGGTGCTGGTCTCAGCTGGGACTTTGCTTCTTTGGCTTGGAATGGATCCGATGTGCCTTCTTGAGCGTCACCCTTCTCTCTCCTTCTTTCTGCTGCCTTGCTACTTGAGTCAATCGGATCCATTCCAAGCCAAAGAAAGAGAGGCACAAAGCCCACTGAGTAGACCATGGAAGACTGCCTTCCATGCAGGATCTAGAATAGACCCTAGGAAACTTCTCATTCCTCCAGAAAACATGCGTCCAAAAAGAATATATGGCCCTGAAGAAGACCTTCCATAAAAACACCACCAAGGTCCACCTCTGAAGGTCGAAACGCGTCACCGTATTCCACATAAAGGTCAAGAGCCCAAACGAACAATTAACTGGTGCACACGAGGCACCCTGTAGAAAGTGTGATTAAAGGCGCTACAACAACTTATCTATTTAAAGCTCTGACCTTATCAGGACCTTAAAATAGTACCAGTATATAAAAATGTGAGAGGACGCAATGGTATCCGGTCCCAACAATAAACAAGAGTAGGACACATGATACCTTAATAAGGCACCAGTGTAATATGGTAGAGGAACAAAGCACTTGTAAATATATGTTATATATGTGTAACGTAAAAAGACATGTCTCTTTGCTTATGGACTGTTTATGTGTAAGTTAAGTTGCCATACACTGTCAGTTATTGTCTGAATTGTGAATCTGTCTTAAATATGTGTACACTGTCACAGTGAAGTATGTTATATATTTATGTTACTGTAAAATGTGCTATTCATTTACATGTTTATGTGAAAGTATGATATAGACTCTTTAAAAAAACAATAAGATAATGAATCACACAAAAGCCCAGTGTAAGAGTACTTATTGAATAAGTTGGGTTGCACTTAAAAATTTGAATGAGGGGACCTATACATTTTGTGAAAAATTGCACCAGAGTAAAAAGACGTTCATTGGTAGAACCTGAGTAGGGAGACTCTTGTAGATCCCGGCTCTATAACCTATGGTAATTTATGGTCTGGGAGGTACTTCATTGCAGAGACATCAAACAGGGGATGGCACTGTTCCTCATGATGTAAGTGTCATGTGCAGATCCAGGGAAATGTGTACAGACGTGGGAGATGGTCATGTCTGCCAAACAAACCACCTGGGCATTAATTGAGTGGTAATGTTTGCGGTTACGATACACTACCTCAGAAGCCTGTGGTGGCACCAATGCAATGTGGGTGCCATCAATGGAGCCAATTACATGGGGTAAGTGCCCCAATGCAGAAAATGCACCCTTGATGTCTCCAAATTCTCCAGGTGTTGGAAACTTTATGTATTGGCACAGAAAATTTATCAATGCAGCCAAAACATCTTGCAGAACACGGCTGAACTTTGTTTGTGACATCCCACCAAATGTTGCCACTGTGTACTGAAATGTACCGGTGGCAAAGAAGTGTAAAGCTGCCATAACCTTCACTTTTTCCGTCAGTGCAGTTGGATATGGCCGACCAGGCTGTAGATGAGGTGACAACTGCGCAGTCAAGTTTTCATTGATTGGCCTTGTGAAGCGGTACTTCCTGATGGTGTCACGTTCTACCATGGTTGCCAGGTCTGGAATGAGCCTGTGGACTGCAGGTCGTCTGCGATACCTATGTGTAGAGTATGGACACAGTTGTTGTCAAGTCACATTGTACCATGCAACATGCTTAGAGACAAAGGGAAAATGAAATGTGAACACAACTGAACCTACAGATCCTTCAAATACATGATTTAATTATCAAACATTTTCCTTATATACATATGCCAGCATCAGTAGCATACACAGACATGTTATCAGGGTATGGTGACACAGCGATTATAGTGGTGTAATGTATAAGTCACTAGTGTCTGACATCATAAATGTCTGCAAACACCAAACACCAATTGTAAGGATCAATAGTTAAAATTTGTCACTTTAATGTGTTTAAAAATATTACATGTACATTAATAAGACTGAATAGGAACATGTCATTCAAGAGATGTGTAACACATGATATACACATCATCTCAAATACACAGTCATGCCCAACACTGTCACAGGTTGGACACTGTCATTCATTTATGTCTACTTTACACATAAATTCACATACACTGATTATTTTCAATGTAGTGGATTTAGAAATAGGTAACAAGAACATACACTGCAGTCTGGGGCACACAGATAGACTACTAATTCACATTGCAAAAACCAGATGAACATGCATAATGATTTCACTGTCCAATCATCCAGTGGTAAAATCCTTAGCCATTACTAGCACCACAGACATCTACAGTCTGAATTTTTTTAAATAAGTACAATTGGTCATACAGGACACTAATGCAGTGCCAAGGCAAGATTGCACATGTACATCCACACATAAAATGATGTTCACTGTGACCAATACAACGCACAAAACAGCACTTCCAATACAGACATGCTTTACATGCAAATTATACAGTGTGGCATGTGTCCCTTAAGGTTAGCTCCTCATGGGAGTATGTCTCATTAATGTACATCTCATTTTTTTATATATATGGTGCATACACACAGGTACTGTACTAAGATACATCATCCACACCAGTGTGTGCTCTGATGACCAATTATTCAAAGGACACGTCCTCCGCATCCGAAACGATTCGTTTACAGCCATTGGTTGTCATGGTGAAAGACGCGGGTGAGTATTCAAAGGACGCGTCCTCCGCATCCGAAACGATTAGTTTACAGCCATTGGTTGTCATGGTGAAAGACGCGGGTGAGTATTCAAACTACGCGTCCTCCGCATCCAAAGTGATTTGTTTACAGCCATTGGTTGTCATGGTGAAAGACGCGGGTGAGTAGTCAAAGGACGCGTCCTCCGCATCCGAAACGATTCAGCCACAGCCATTGGCTGTTTGTTGGCATGGTGTGCAACGCGTGTTTCGACTCATTTCTTCAGCGCAAGGAAAACGACTCTGTTACCTCACATCACCAATGTATCCATTTAAAAAGAGATCACATGCAGAGTGTTTGAACGTCGCAGTAGGCGTGTCGTTTGCTTGTAAAGTAATGCATTGGCCCAATTCGTACAATGCGCCCGACGCGAACCTATCACTTTTGATGCATGTATTGAGACTGCCTCTGCTGTTTAGATATAAGTCTGTCTGTTCCCTAGAGACTTTACTTGCCAGCACTACCTGCTTTATTCCTGCACCTCCCCATCTCTCTGCTGCTGTGACAACATCCTCTGGTAGCCACAATGGCAAGGACACACCTCAGGGCCCCAGCTTTCACTGAGGAGGAGAATCAGGCCCTGCTGGACACACTCCTGCCACTACACAGCCAGATGTATGGCAAACCAGAGGAGCAGGTGAGTGAGATTGACAGTGCATTGCCCTTGGACAACTGTGCATTACTGGCAGTAGGAATCTCTATCAGAGATATTCATTTATGCTATTTTAAAACATAACTTGGTGTCTGGAACTGATTTTGACAGGCACACTGCTGTAGAAGTGTGTGCCCTGGATCAAACATGTCATCACTCTCCCAAATGGAACAGAGATTAGATTGTACACATGACTGATGCACATGATGCCACATGCATTACCCTTAGTTATTTGTTAAAACATGTAATGAGCTAGGTATATTAGTGTATGATAGAGACACATGACGCATGTGGACTAAGGGACTGTCACCATGTCATCCTTACAAGTCAACTCCCATGACAAAGACAGAATATGGCTGACCATCGCCAAGAAGGTGCGTGACGTGGGGGTCGCATATCGTCGTGTTCGTCATTGCCGCAAGAGGTGGCAGGACTTTCGTGGCTGGGCCAAGAAGATTGCTGAGGTCCAGCTGGGCCTGTCACAACCGGGCAAGCGAGGCGGGCGGCGAAGATTGACACCCCACATGCGACGCATCATAGCGGTGGTCTTCCCTGACCTGGATGGGCAGTTGAAGGCCCAACAGCAGCAAGGAGGGGGTGAGTCACTTACATGTTGCATTTCTATTTTTATCATTGACAGGTTTTGTGATCTAAGCTTGATGGCACTTTTAGTGGTTGTAAGTCTGCCAAACGTGCAGGCATTCACACTGGATGAAAAAAGCAGATAGAGCAATAGATGACAGGTAATGACCCATTCATCAGGGACATGTGAATTAGTCATGTTCAGGGATTGTAACAGTGTTGACATACACATGTGTGCTTAATAATTTACACAAGTCGTGTGTATGAATTTCTGCATGAATCCCATGGCTTTACAAGTGTCTGCACATCCACTGATGTGTGATCCTGTTCTCAGAGTGGTTGGAACAAATCATTGAAGTATGTTGTGATAGGTGATTCCAATTTTGAAAATCACATGCAAAACATTTTGTGAAAAAGGATTTCTCCATGTAGAGACATAGATTTGTTCGTCTTGGTCCGTGTGCAAAGGTCTTTTTCACTGACGTACTGCCAATTGTGATCACATGTATCCCAGGGGACATTCACAGCTAGGGTAACTCGGACCACATGTCACAATGTCCTTCCCATGATGTCATGTCAAAACATACAGACAACATTTGGAAAAGTGAGTCCATGTGTAGGTGTATGTGATGGTGAAATCACAAGCCATTCATTGTCAAACACAGGTTGTCACTGATTGCAACATGTCATGATTTTTGAGGTATGATGTGAACTACACAGTCACAACTGTTGACATGTGTGTTTCTGGTCTTGAATACTCAAACATGATGGTTTGGTAAACAAGGTTTTTTTTGCATTACTGTCAGATTCTGATATGTAAAATGTGCACCAATTAAAAATGTGTTAACCACATGGTACATAAGATATGAGCAATGTCAGTAGTAGAAAGTGTGCATACTTTTTAATCAAAGGGAGGGACAGTCAGACTTTGTCCATATGATGTTGGACTTGTTCAGTGTAGGCAAGATTGTTCAACAGTGTTGACTGTACTCATGCTGGAAATGGGTTCAGTCACAACAATCCATGCTGTCATTGCACCCAGATGTGCAAGTGGAATGGTGTTCCACCTGAGGCATTGTGAAGCTGAAAATTTCAGACGTGGCCGTTTGTAGACCATTAATTACATCTATGAAACTTTATTTGTTTTCAGTCTTCAGATATATATGATTCTGCTACATGACACCGTGCATAGATTACACAGGACAGTATGCTACATGCCTGTCAGACCAGCTATGCGTACTGCCTTGGTGTCTCCATGATGACCCTCATATGTGTCTACTGACATTGGGTATGCAAAGCTACTGAACAAGTTATCAATCACTGTGAACTGTGTAACATGACTCATCCAATGAGTATGCATTGTGCATGTTTGACAAGGTAGACATGTGAGTTGTGACATATGAGCCAATGGTTCAACTATAGATGACTAATGATTTCAGGATGTGTACCATGTCTCAATAACATCTGATATTCATATCAACTTTTTGATGGCTCTACTCACATGCAGAAAAGAAGAAAGTAATACCAGTCCTCAAGTCCATCATGAGCACAAGACAAAACATTCCCTGCCACAAACTCCATTAGTCAACATTCTTGTTCTGTACTTTGATGTTGATACTTGCAAAGTTGCTGATCACATCATGTGTCATTGAGCAATGTGAAAGTGGCAGGCTAACAAGTACCATTTCTGTTAATGCAGCATGTGCTAATAGCACAACTCAATGTGATGTCTGATATCTATTTACATCTGTGTCTTAACTATGTGTCAACTAGGTATGGATGACTCATGTAAATCTTTTTATTACTTGGTCACAGCGTCATCAGCTGACACAGGAGCAGAGAGTGCCACGGATGTTGTGGGAGCAGAACGTCACACTGGGTCCAGTGAAGAGTCATCGGAGGGGGGACCCAGTGACCGAGAGGGTGAGGGGAGTCTCACTTGCAGCGGATCTGCAACAACATCTGCAGCTTCTGAATCAGATCACATCTCCGGTGAGGACTCCCATGTGGTGGTGGGGGACACAGAGACTGCATCTACAACATCAGAGTCCACCTTCACCACCCCTACCATCTCCACCCTCCCTGCTGCTCCCAGTTCCACTGTCCGTGGCCGCAACCGTGTTAGAGGCAAACTATTCTTTGGGCCAGGTACCTCACCCCCGGCACCTGTTTCCCCTGCTGCCCTCAGTGTAGAGACCAATGACCTCCTGAGGCAGATCTCTGTGGGGCAGACATCAATGCTGAGTGTCCTCCATGCACACATGACTCTTTTGACAGACATGTCATCGTACATGGAGGGCATTCACTCAAACATGTCTGCCCTACAGAGATCAAATCAGGCGATGGCCTCAACACTGACGGCAGCAATATCTTTCCTACAGCAGTACCTCCCCCCTCCTACCTCTTCCTCATACACCGCCCCAACTACCCTCCCTGACCCAAACACATGCAAACACACACAGTCACACACTGCAACATCCACACACAGCACACAAACACACAGACAAAAGTCACAAGCCACACCCGCGCACACTCATGCTACAGACAGCACACTCACACCAAAGGAAGCACAAGCCAGCACCCGACACACATGCATCCAGTGACACTCCGCATACTTCACAACCCTCTGCCTCCACAACCCCTACCCTTTCCGCTTCTGTACCACCCTCAATCCAGGCTCCCCACTTTGTTCCCATTGAATTTTTCCCTCCACAGAGATGCACCCCCCCTCCTAAGAAGAGGAGGTATCCACAGGATGTCCTACCTGTAGCATCTGCTAGCCCCACCACACCCTCAAAGGAACAGAAAGCATCCACTCCCTCTGGTCCCAATCCAAAGCATCCATTCCTACACCCCATAGATCCCCAGACAAGCCCAGTACATCAAAATTGGCTAAAACACCCACCAAAAAGATACCTCCCCTCCCCATTTCAGACTCACCATTCACAAAATTTAAAATCCCTAAATTAGTTAAGGCCACACCATCCCCAGCTCAAACTGCCCATCCCACTACAGCTGCACCCCCTCACAATCAGTCCCACACCCTGCCATCAGACCCTACCACTGCAGTGGACCCTGAAACCCCTCCTGCTCCCATCCCTCCCAAAACACAACCCAGTCCCAAATAGTTTGTCCCCTTTGGTGCCTGGCATGCCCCCAAGATGCCCCTCTCAGGGGAGGTGTCCCCTTGCAGGAATTGTGCTGGCAAGAATGTTTTGGCCTGATGTTCAAAGGTCACATGGACACTAACCAGTAATGGACTGGCCAATGGCCTTTTGTTTATGATGAGAGAGATATTTATTTTACTGCTGAATAAAACAATTGTTTTTTTAATAAAAACATTGTTGTTCAACAAATTGTTTCAGAGTTGACTGTGTGACAAGTGGAATTGTTTTTTTATATATACAATGATATTAGTGGGGCATGTTTTGCATATGTTACATGTAGTTTGTGCACTTTGACAGAAGGTATTTAAGATGTGGGGTCTGCATTTCATGGTTGTCATTGCCAAATTATGTCTTGGATCAGAGTGTGAAATGCGTCACAAGGTCTTACTTTTGTTAGTAAATTAGAGTGGTGTTGTCCTGCAATGTTTCTGTGTGTGTTGTGGTGGACTTATGCATTCACTGTGTGATCACACTTATGTGTGTTTATTATTATTCCTGGTCTAGCGTCAAATGTGCTATTCCCCTAGAATTTAGCATGCTGACTGTAACTACCTGATGATGAAAATCCCTCAACCTGAATACACACCATGCTATTGACCCATGTTCTGATTGAGATCACAATGATACTCAGGGACTCAAAATATAATTGACACACAATCTGTGATCATCTCTTGAACATGGCATGTATGTTTTTACTGGCCAAGTGTTTTGTAGTTTAGTGAAAGATGCTGTAGATCAATGTTGTGGTAGGTAGGTCAGACTGTCCAATTGTGACTTACCTCCCTGCAAGGTCCTTACATTGAGGCCAAATCCCTGCACCTGTCATACCCTGACAGTGAAGTTTGTGTGTTCAACATGACACTACCTCTGTCAATGCTTATAAGGCAGTGCACCATGGTGGTTCTGTCACAAAGGCTGACGAGCAGCCTCTATTCAAAGAACAGATGATATTCCATTGAAATTGTGACATAATGTTGCATTGTCCTGGTTGGGACTGTGTAAGTGTGTGAGTCCATTGTGCTGGTCTATGAAGGCCCACAAAACCATGGTCTGCAGGTGACCCTGTGGTGCACCTGCATCTCCACTCTACCCATTCCTCAAGGTTAGCATTTAGTTTTTCTGCAACAATGTGCGAATACCTTTCATTGACAATACCATGTGAGCTTGTTTTTTGTGGAAATAGCTGCAGCATGTACTCCACATGTACTGATATAAGATTTTATTTTTGGAAGAAAAGTTTCATTTTCCATATCCATTTTTAATACTTTCTTTTTACCCCAACCCAGGTAATGCAACTTATTGTATAGGGGTATTTTCACAAACACCAGATATGCATAATCATATATGGGGTATTCACCCTAAACACAAGGAATGCCTCTTCATGTATGAGAGTATTTGCCCCAAAACAAGTTAGGCATCTTCATGTATGGGGGTCTTTACCCCAAAATCAAGTTAGGCATCTTCATATATGGGAGTCTTTACCCCCAACACAAGTTAGGCATCTTCATGTATGGGGTCTTTACCCCAAAATCAAGTTAGGCATTTTCATGTATGGGAGTCTTTACCCCAACACAAGTTAGGCATCTTCATGTATGGGGGTATTTACCCTCAATACAAGATGAGCATCTTCATGTAGTGGGGGATTTGCCCCAAAATCAAGTTAGGCATCTTCATGTATGGGGGTATTTACCCCCAAAACAAGTTAGGCATCTTCATGTATGGGGGTATTTACCCCAAAATGAAGTTAGGTATTCTCATGTATGGGTGTATTTACCCCCAACATGTCATTGATACATTCCTCAAGGATTGCCATTTACCTCAACTTTCTACTGATGATAGACCTACATTAGAAAACCCAACTGATATTCATGAGATCAACATGGCAATTAAATCACTAAACTCCAATAAATTACTCGGACCAGATGGCATCCCAGCTGAATTCTATAAATGTTTTTTGTCCCAGCTCTCCACCATTCTGCTTTCATTATTCACTTACTATCAGAATACACCTTTTGTGCCACATTATTGCTTCTTCTGGTGACCTCAAATGTCCAGTGGGTATATTGGCCTTAGATTTTGGGAAAGCTTTTGATAAGGTAAATTGGCAATTCTTGTTTAAAACACTGGAAGCTTTCCATTTCGGGCCCACTTTTCTGAAAATTGTTAAGCAGTGTATACAGTCCCCTCTGCTACATTTTATATCAATGGGACCCTTTCTACTCCATGTAATTTCATTAGGGTACTAGACAAAGATGTTCATGTCCCCCCCAGTTATTTCTTATTGCCATTGAACCTCTCCTTTGCTCTTTCCAGATCAATAAACAATATACTGGTGTTATACGGTTCTCACTGGAAAAAGTAGGACTGCGTATTAGGACAACAGGACTTCCGAATACAGGAACTAAGTCCATCTACACCACAGGAGACTGTTGGCCCAGTTCCTAGCTAGCTCACAGTGCCTCACTTGAACCCCTAAATGTCCGAGGGTGGCATGTGATTTTGGCAACCTCCAGCATTACACTCTGATCCCATAGGGAACTGTTGAAACAGATCTTACCCTTTTTGTTGTTTACTTATACATGCCCATGGTAAACACAAGGAAAAATGCAAATAAAGTTTTCTATACATTTATTGAAACAATCGTAATCTTGCATAGAAAGAATGAGTTGTCATATTAGGAAACTAAAACAAAGCAATGTAACCCGCATTATGAACATGGTGAAGAGAATAAATAAACCAACCAGAGCAGTATGATTTCTATATATGTCTACCTATCACTGCCCCTACTCTGAAAGCACAGAGGGTGTACCCTCTGCCCGATCTCTTATGTTAGCCTGCGCCTGATTCCTGGATAACGAGGTCTGGAATAGGATTGTCAATCCCACTCTGCAGGATCAGATCATTGTCAGCAGAGCTGCATGTCGAATACAGCAGTCGTTCCAGGACCATCATGGCTGGACTGCCCCTCTGACACATAAAGGTACAAAGCACTGTTTATAAATTAAAACCACTGTGTTAGAGGTACAGCTCTGATGCAGTGATGTGTCTAGATGTTTAAAGCTGTCTCCGCATGGGCAACAAAAACAGTAGGATGTCTTGTGCTGTTCTTAGCCTTGAATGAAGTATACAGAAAATGTAGCAGATAAGCCTATCTAAAAACAAGCACCATACACTGTATCGTCCCAGAAATAATGTTGTGCAAGCAAAACATATAAAAACAACATTGCTGAATCAATGTCAACCTAAAATGTGCAAAATATAAAACTAAAATGGAGAATCAAAGTGGGCCCAAGAGGTCTTCACTACACTGGCATTGTTTTAAAAAATACTCTGTTAAAAGTTTCCACTAATGCTGATGATGTTCTGTTATATGCCAATGACCCTGCTACTTCCCTACCTATGATGCTTGACATTATTCATCAATACACTGATATTTCTGTCTATTCTCAACATAAATAAAACAGATTCCATTGAATAATGTATGTAATTCCATGATAATAGCAAATACAAGCACTCTATGGTCCCCTATGTCCCAGAAACTTTTGGGTGTTAATTAATTATTCCAACTCCAGTAAAACCACAATTGAAATCAACTGCTCTAAAATGCTGACTAACACAAAAGATAAATTAGATAACTGGTCAGCTCTTCATCTAAATTGATAGGGTTTTATTGAAGTGATCAAAATTATTATTACCCCACAGAGTTCGCGGAGTTCGCTGAGTTTTACTCCGCGGAACTCCGTGAAGTGCCGGAAATACTCAGGGGCAGATTTACAAGTCCCTGGCATCATCTTTACGACACCGTTGCGTCACTTCTGTGACGCAGCGGCATCTTAAACAATGCGCCACTATGCGACAGATTTATGACGTGACGCATCTAGTGAGATGCGTCACATTGTAAAGCCCTGCGCTACATTATACCTGCGTCAGGTATAATGTATGCAGGGTGGGCGTTCCGTCGCAAGGAAGCCCCGTAAAAGTGACGCAGTGAAATCTACAAGATTTCACTGAGTCACTTTTACGTCCATGCTGCATCAAAACCTTATGCCTGCTTGAAGCAGGCGTAAGGAGTGACGCAGAATGTTAGGTATAGGGCGCCCCTGAGCAATGCTGGAGTTGCGTCGCGCTTGCGACACGACTCCAGCAATGCGCGGCCCTTGCGCCATGGTGCATCGCATTATAAATGCGACGCATCCGTGGTGGCGCAAGGGTATTCCTGCATGTCGCATCTTCACTGATGCATCCCTGCTAATATGCAGGGATGCGCCAGTCCTTGTAAATCTGCCCCTCAGTTGTGCTTCGCTGGGTTCTTCCAGCGGCAGAGTCTGTTAAGTCATGCTGCTCACACTGATTTTTTGCACCAGGGGTTTAGCCCTCACTGTAAAATCAGCGCGAATGGCACTACGTGTCACCAGTGGTGGCTGGTGACATTTGAAAGTGGTGGGGCGTAAGCTTTCTGTCAGAGTGCACCGCGGCGAGCGAGCGCAGCGAGCGAGCTCGAACTATCTTAAGGGGGATTCGGGGGTTCTCCCCGCAAAAAGTTTTAAAAAGAGTGGGTAAATGGTGCATTTTCAAGCATATTTGAGAAGCAAGAAAGGTTAATAAAGCAATTGTGAAAGTGCAGTTATTACATTAATAAAGGGATGTCATATAAAAACATGTAGATAGAAATGTTTCTGAAGCTTGGCCCTTCCAGTGCCACGCACCTCTGAGCAATATACACGCTGTGTGACAGCAGGTATCTCAAGCAGATTTAAACTCTCAGAGTGATTCAGCCATACATAAATACAACAAGAGCAGGTTTAACAAAAGGTCAAAAGTACAGCTAATCACATGCATATTGTGAATGCAAGTGGCATCCAGATGTTTGCATTCTCATATATATTTGATCCAGACTCAAGCATGACATTTAAGATTCTCATTCATTCAATGTGTAGGCGCTGTTTACATTGAGTTCAGCCATAAGCCTCAAATACAGATGTGCCCTCAGACGTCCTTTTACATAGTCTGGGGGCACCGCTGGATAAACCTGCTTTGCATTCCACTATTCCTGTATTTAGCAAACGATGGAGCAAGTGTGTGTGCATGTTAAGTGCATTCATAATCCTACAGGAGTCATGTGACAGAGGAAACGGAACATGTCTCCTGTACTGTGGACATGCTGTAGTTCCTTATAGACTTGCATTGCTTCTCCACGATTTTCCAATATTTAGAAATGCATGCTTTATTTTAAATTTGCAAACTTTGCAGATAAATATGAATTAAAAAAGCATCAAAGCAGGCTTTAAACGCTTGACCTAGAGAAACGCCTCATATCATTTGCCTGCCAATAACCAGGCATATAACAAAATAGGGAGACAGCATCTGTTAAAATCATCTCTTAATCCCAGTCAGCACAGGGCGAAGCGGCGGATGCAAATACAATAGAAACACAGCACTGTACTACGAGCGAGCCCATGAACTGCTTCGGATGCAATGCCCATATTAATGATCTTGCAGCGCCCTGCTGAATTCAGAGCAGGCGTCCATGCTATAATCCCAGACCAACTACAGGCACATGGCAGCGAATGCACATCTCATCTGCCTGGCTGCACGAGGCGAGCCAAGCATTTTATTTCCTAGCTCCATGTCACAGTGACTGACAACAAGTCATAAAATTCACACTGTGGTCTCGCTCCGCTCCCTCCCGGGAGCCCTTATCCCACTGCTTGTATTTCCAAACACTGGACAGGGATTTTCGCACCTCTTAGCTCCCCAAGAAAGAAAATATTTCTATTAGACATGAGTCAAAATAATTTTTTTAGTCAACTTAATTCCGGATGTTTCATCTTTAAAAATAATACAAACAATGTACAAATAAGCTGGGCAGCAAAATAAATAAAACATCAATTTCGATAGTTAATGTTGCTGCTTTCTCTAAGGCGATTTTTAAATACATTAAGGTTGCGAAATAAACCGCATCTATCCCTCTCACAACAAAAACACACAAGCATAGCTGAGAATCTCCTACAGGTTCACATTCGAACCAAGAATGTTCAGGCATAAAAACCACCATACCTCAATTGCCCAAAAACTCAAGGGTGTCTCAAAGATTGGGGCAGCTAGTAGCCTAGCCTTTGGGGTACTTCGTGTTTCAGAGCTTCTTTTATAACTATTGATAGTAAACATTATTTTCCTCTCCAACGTTTGTGTGTGATCTCCTGGCTTCTGCTCCCACCATGATTTAGAGGTAACCTCAGATGTTAAAACTCTCTGCCGTCAACGAGCATAGAATGCGGCTTTCGCTTTATGAACACACGACATCCGGGCACTCAGTTATGACAGCAGAATCAGGCGCAGATTTGAGCGGGCCTGGGTGACTGTTCCTCTGAACAGGCCTCGTACAGCATGAGTAATATGGGGTGTGAGTAATATGGGACCTCGGCGTTCTGACAAGCGATGCATCCCTCGCAGTCATGTCCCAGTCATGCAATTCTTAGAACCTCCACCTCCTTTTTAATAGTTGTCCATACTTAGGGACGGGTCATCATTTTTCTCACGGATAAACTATCCTGCATTTTTGAAAATGACACACAACTTAACAATGTGTTTTTTCCAAAACTGCGAATGCAGATATTCAGAAAGAGGCTGTCAGAATCCCAGACACTTGTCTTTGAGGCTGCCTGGCAGAAGGCGCGTGACTGCCCTGACCACGTGATGGTACACACCCTCCCTGTCTTACCATCTCTCCAGAAGAGGATTAAATGAGACCCCTTTAAAAATCCATTCAATCGTTCAAAAACCAATGCGCGCCAGGTTCACAACTTTCTTATTGTTTTTACAATAGTCTCAGTTTTGACTACTCAATTTGCCTAGAATTTGACAAAAAACTGCACACAGCGCTATAAAATTACCAATAAATAATTAAGAGGCTATCTCACTGTGGTGCCAAGAAAGGCAGTTTAAAAGTTGATTTTCTTGACAAGAATGTTTTCCCCATTAAACTATTAATTTTTTAATAAAATTGTCCCTCTGTTTACTATGTTCTATTGACTGTGGTATTATGGTCGCACGTATTCATGCTGAAAACAATTTTTGGGAACAGCCAAAGGGTCTGGTTTGCATCCGGAGCCCTGACTACTGTGTTATTTAAACAAAAAAGTCCACTGAAATGGAAAAAAAACAAAAAGCGATTGCTTTCTGTAAACAATGCATCTAGGCCTGGTGGCTGGTGCAAGCAGCGCCACCTGCCGTGACAATGACATACGCGTCGCGTCGGTGCACAGGACTGATTTTCTTGTTTAGTGTCGGTGTCGGTGCCACGGTCACCATCACCAACACTAAACAAGAAAATTAATCCACTCCAGTAGTACGAGAGAGTTCCCCCTGGGCCGGGCCCTGTGTGTGCGTATGGTGGTAGTGCCTGGTGGCTGGTGCTGCTAGCAGCGCCAACCGCCGTGACAATGACATACGCGTCGCGTGACTCGCGTCGGTGCACAGGACTGATTTTCTTGTTTAGTGTCGGTGTCGGTGCCACCGTGCCACGGTCACCATCACCAACACTAAACAAGAAAATCCACGACCACTCCAGTAGTACGAGAGAGTTCCCCCTGGGCCGGGCCCTGTGTGCGTATCATGGTGGTATGGTATCAATATCATATGTTGGTTGGAGGACGCCGGCGGTGAAAGTTTTAAACATCATTACATTAACATTCCCCAACTTTGCAAATGTGGGGCCCCCGCCGGACTCTTTCTTACTTTGCTTTTACCAGGCCTCCTGCTCCAAGTGAAGTAAAGAAAGAGTTGATGATCTGATCAGCCAGGACTCAGGAGATGATGATGGATCTCGGAGGAGTCGGAGTACAGAATTAAACCGTCGTGCGTCACACGCGAGCCACTGTGTGTCTCCTGCAAACAACAAGCACCGAAGCACGCACTGTCTGGTGGAACACCGTCACACGAGTCACCACGAGGTCTGCTGTGGTGTGTGTGGTGTTGGTGGCGTGTGTGGCACGGTGACGTGACTTAGATACGTGACAGACTGCTGCGCGGTGCCTCAGCCAATCCTGGCCCTGCAATAGCGGCGCCAACCGCGCCAATGTGCCAGGATTGGCTAGGGGGGCATGGTTACTCCTCGCCCATATGAGAGGGGGGGGGGGTGCTGCTGCTGTATGAAGCGCACCCTCCCTGTATAGGAAGCCTTCAAGCGTCACTGTGTGCGCATGTTCGGGCTGGTCATAAAAATGACCAGCCCAAAAATAGACATGCGCTGCTGCTGGGACTGAGTGACTTGACTTGACATTGCCAATCACCGACCACGTGACCACTTGTTGACACTGACAGTGAGAGTTAGTTACTGCCGCAGCCCCGCCCCCACCCCCTTCAGCGGAATCAGCGCTGACTCATGTTTTGGAATAGAGGAGCGATTGCGAATTTGCGAGTTAGTTGCGATGCGATTCGATTTTTAGCCGCAGCCCGCAGCGATTACTTGGTGACATCGGTCCATGAGGCTTAGTGGGGCAACGCCCCAACGCCCCAATGGACACACCGCCCCTGCGTGTCACGCCAGAGGGTGCTGCTGCTTTCTGCGACTCAAGCAGACATTGTACTCGAGCAGCAGCTTCCTAAATGTGAGCGGCAGATTTCTGAACGCGAGCAGTCAATTCTTTCTCACGAGCGTTCACCAACTTAACATTGGCGAGCTGCTTGAGAGAAAAAAACTGTGCTCCTCATCACTTCAGTTAGTTTTTCGGAACTCCGTGCAGAGGGTGGAGAGGGCAAAACCCTGCAAACTCCGTCGGCAGAGCAGAATTCTTTGCCCACCCCTACAATTTATCTATGTTGCCATTATGTGTACCTTCCACTTTCTTTAATAAATTAATCACTAAATTCATCTGGAACAATACACCTGCATGCATTAGCATTAAAACTCTACAAATTGCCAAAAAGAGGGTGATTTTGGCTTACCTGATTTTAAGGAATACCATCAGTCTTTTCTTATCTCACAAAGCTCTTTATGGTTTCTAAATATTGACCTTATCAAATCTCCCAAATGACTTTTATTAGAAATAAATCTCTTACAGCCATTTTCTTTGCTGTTTCTAACCTTGCCCTAGGATCTTTTGATGAAACATTTTATATAACTTGTAAGAAATGGGATTCCTAGTTGGCTGAGGTATGTACCCAAGCCAAGCAATAGCCACCATTCTAGTCAGGGTAACCTAGATACACACTAAAAGATAACCTGTGCTGACCCTCTGGTACTTGGTACAGAACAGTCAGGCTTATCTAAAGAGGGAATGTGTAAAGTATTTGTGCAACACACACACACAGTAACACAATGAATATACCGCAAAAAGACTCCACACAGGTTTAGAAAAATTGATTATTATATTCTGAAGAAATCAATACTCAAAATGACAAAAATCCAATGTACAGAAGTTGAGATATTGAATTTTAAAATACTACATGCAGTAAAGAGCTTAGAAGCAGGTAGCACAAAAAGGTTTACTATAGGTCACACTGGAAAGGGATAAAGTCAAAGTTCTGGCTGACTACGATGGAGTGCTGTCTAGCTACAGGATGCATGCAGGCCCTTGTGAACAAAATACCTTTCCTGGTTGCAAACAGCAAGATACGTTGATGTCGAGGCCTGTAGATGCAGGATGGGTCGATTGTCTCCATGCACTGAAAGTGATGCATCAGTTCCGAAGATGGGTGCAGGAGTCAAAAGGCATTGAGAGATGCGCCGGTTTCTGCCACACAATTGAGGGGATGCGTCAATCTCACTAAGCTGCAGCAGTAACAATATGCTTTCTGATGCGCCGATTTGTGGAGGCAAAGCGGAGGTTCTGATGTGATTCGCCAAATTTATTCCTGCAACTGGGTTAATGCGCAGGTTCTGCTACATGGAGACAGGCACAGGAGCAGGGGTAGAGACTTTGATATTCCTGAGTCTCAAGCAACTGGAGGGAAGCCAACAATCCCTTGGAGATCACTTGGAATAAAGGCAGAGTCCAGCTCTCCTTCAGCAGAGTCAGAGAGCAGCAGGCAACAGGGCAACAAACAGAAAAGCAGGCCTTCCAGATCAGCAGTCCAGTTGAGTCCTTTAAGCAGCACAGCAGTTATTCTGATAAAGCTGCAGTTACAAGTCCAGCAGTGTCTGATTTTAGGGGGTCCGAGACCCAGTACTTATACCCAAAAGTGCCTTTGATGTGGGAGTGATCTCAAAGCAGCTCTCTGAAGTGCACAAGTATCCCTTTCAACCCAGTACAGGCAAGATCATCAGAATGCAAATGTATGTAGATGGGTACTCAGACACACCCTATTCTTCCTGTGTTGTGGCTGTCTGGAGGGAATGCACAAAGTGTAGCTATCACCCACCCCAGACATGTATTGGAGACAGGCTGTCAGGCACACAGAGCAGTAAGTGCAGAGAAATGGTCACTTTCTAAAAGTGGCGTTTATAAAACAGTAATGTTAAATCCAACTTCACCAGTGAGGAGGATTTATTGTTACCATTCTAAAGATGTGAAACATGAAAAACCTACTCCTCTCTGATCAGGCATTACAGCTTAAAAGTGTATTAAGGAATTCTGAATGCTAGCCTATGAGAGGAGTAGGCCTCACAGTAGTGAAAAACGAATTTAGGTGTTGGTATTTCCAGAACATGTAAAGATTAAACACAAGTGTCCGACATTTTACTTACATGGCACCCTGATCTTAGAGTTACTTAGAGAATACCTTAGGGGTGACCTTATGTAATAAAACTGGGGAGTTTAAGGCTTAGCATATAGTTTTAAATGCCAAGTCAAAAACATGAAAAAGCTACTCCTCTCTGATCAGGAATTACATCTTAAAAGTGTATTAAGGAATTCCCAATGCTAGCCTATGAGAGCAGTAGGCCCCACAGTAGTGAAAAACGAATTTAGGTGTTGTTATTTCTAGGACATGTAAAGATTAAACACAAATTTCCTACATTTTACTTACATGGCACCCTGATCTCAGGGTTATTTAGAGAATACCTTAGGGGTGACCTATATGTAATAAAAGGGGAGTTAAAGGCTTGGCAGGTAGTTTTAAATGCCAAGTCAAAGTGACAGTTAAGTGCACACACAGGCAACACAGTGGCAGGCCTGAGATAGGTTTGAAAGGCTACTTCTGTGGGTGGCACAATAAGTGCTGCAGCCCAAAAGTAGCATTTAACTTACAGGCTCTGGGTATATTGTATGCCACTTTGCAAGGGACTTACAAGTAAGTTAAATATGTCAACCAGGTATAAACCAATGTCACCATGTTTAGAGGAGAAGCACATGCATGTTAGCAGTTGTAAAGTGCTCAGAGTCTTAAGGCCAACAAAAAGAATCAGCAAAACAGGAGGTAAAAGGCAAAAAGTCCAGGGAAAGACCACCCTAAGGTTGACAGGTCTAACATCAATATTAAATCAACTAAAACAGTTTTACTTTGGTTTAACCCCAACCTCAAAATTAGTAAACATATTGCTTACTGGAATTCATGGCTCAATGCTGGTACTTTTTATACTAGTGATATCTGTCAAGGGGATATGTTGTATTCATTTGCTGCACTAAGCACCAAATGCCACCTGCCTCAATCTGACTTTTCAAAATATGAATTACTATATCATACCATTCTCAAAGCTTATCTTAATTCTCTACCTTCTGCAAAAATATCTAATATGGAGTTCTGTCTAGGGGCCAAGTTACTACTGTGATGGTCTTGGAGTGGGCTGCCATGCTGCTGCCCCGCTCCAAGACCGCCAAGGCAATACTGACACCACCCGCCAGATAACACATTTTTTAGTCTCTGGTGGGTGGTTCTTTGGCACTGAAATGGGAGCATCAAAGGCAGTTCCTGCGCGGCATGGACTGGTGCAGTTCATGCATTGCAGGAACTGGGCTGCATGCACACAGGGGTGCACAACATGTGCCCCCTGCATACACCCCATGGCTCTGAGGCAATGTAGGGGCCCCATTGTTCCCTCTCCACCACAGTTTTCATGGTGGACTCACCGTCATGAAAACCGTGTCAGAGAGGAAACTTGTAATAAAGCATATTGTAGTCTCAAGACAGACGCAACACCACCAGGGATCTCTGATCCCTGGCGGTTCCTGCTGTCCCATGACAGTCCGACCGCCGAACTTGTAATAGGGTGGACCGCCACTGACCGCACCGCCACCGTGGCTATGGCAGTCCATCGGACCACCGTAGTCATAATTAGGCCCTTCACCTTTTCAGTTGGTCAGGACATATAACATTAAAAGTATATAGCAAAACTCACCAACATTCCTTCACCTTTTATAGCCCTGGCCCAAAAATGGTCTTCAGACCTCAGTATGCAATCACCTACTGTACACTGAAAAACTATGTGGTTAACTAATACTGCTAGTTATGTTCCAGCTACTCTTATACAACTAATGCAAATCTTTTATATCAAAGGTTTGGTCACTAGTTAAAATGTTTAAAGCAAAATTATCAGATACACCATATTGTTGGCACTTTAAGACTACTTCAAGAAGTTTAATACACATATTGTATGATTGCCCATTTAAAAAAAAAATTTGGATGGATGTTTGGAATATCATTTTGCAGCTTTTTAATCTCCAAATCCCTTTCTCATTCCATGTACTAATTTATAAATCTCATACTTTTAAAAACTGTACTATCTACTGATGATTGTATTGCTTTTTGATTCCCTTATCTCTACTGCTGATAAATCAAATACTTCAAACTAGAAAGACGCACATTTATTATCAGTTAATGCTTGGTGGGAATAGATTATCTTTCTTACATGTCAACATTCCTCATTAGTATGTACTTTTAAGTACTCTACTATACTCATATATAACATGTGGCATACTCTTGACTCATATATAATCATCTGTATTCATTATAAGGCATATACCACTTTGTTTTCTAGTTTAGTAAATACTTTACCATATACCCACTTCATCATGATTTCATAACCAATATGACTGATTGATGTAATTATCAAGTACCTTTATGTATAATTCCAGCCTAGTTAAAAATAAAGTGCAGATGCAATAAATATTAGTTGTTAGTTCCAAATAATATAGTGCACATACAATAATAATTAGTACATAGACCAAAATACCCCTACATCATGAATTCATGATCAAATAAGTAATTGATCTGGTTAACTATATCGAGTCTCTTTATGTAGGATTCCAGCCCAGCTAAAAATAAAGTGAAAATGAAATTAATATGTCTTTTGGTCTAAAAAAATGGATATCCAAAGAATTAGACCTCATAAAGATAAATAAGAGTGTGTAACATACAATAAAAAAATGTTCAGATATATAACATCATTCATCAGCAAATCTGTACAATAAAACTATGTCTCAAAAATGTATGTAAAATGAAATGAAAATATCACATTATAGCACAGATATCATATTCCAGAAATATTAGAGCCAGGGCTGCATTTTATGTGTGAATAATATATTCTGTTGTGTATTTTTAGATAGACTAAAATTAATATTGCTGTATTAAGTTAATAATTTGGATTTAGACATTTTGCAGTTGAAGTACCTGGGGCATGCTTGCACAACTGACATGACAAGACTGCAAATATCAATATACGAATGCTTGAGGGATCCACATCCATCCAATCCTTTGCTTTACATAGTCTAGCAATAACAATTCTTTTTTTTTTTGTTCAATAATTTTTTATTAAGTTTTCAGAAAAAGAGAACATATAATAATCCAATAAACACATTATAAATAAATTACAATGAAAAATTGTAAGAGAAAGGTATGAGTGATAGAGGAAACAAGAAAGAAGAGAAGTGAAGAAAGAAAGATAAAGAAGAGAAGAGAAAAAGAAAAGAAAAGAAAGAGAAGAGGAGTAAAGAAATTTAGAGACTAGGAAAGAATTAGAGATTAAGGTGTAGGTGCATGTGCAGAGAGATAAGAAGTAAAGGGTAACCAAAGTAGATCGGATTTAATTTTCTGAGACAAGGTAAGAGAGGAAACAGTAGTAATTCTGTGTTCATCGCAAACAAAGTTCCACCAAGTTAATAAAGATAATTTAGAATTGTCTTTCCAACAGGACAAAATCACTTTAAATGCTAAAGCGATAAATAAGTCAAACAACAAAGTAATATTATTAGAGACATCAAAAGCAGGTGAGGAGGAACCTAGGAAAACATTTTGCATTGTTAACGGAATATTACATTGGAATATTCTCATACATTTAGACCAAATAGATTGCCAAAATTTAAAAACATTTGAACATTCATAAAGTTGGTGAAGAAAAGTCCCCGTAGTTACAGAACAAGACCAACACAGTGAAGAGGAAGTAGGGGAAAACTTAGGGGCCCATTAGGATGGCGGGTGGAAGCACCACCGCCGTGCTGGCGGATGCAAAAAGCACCAGTTACCGTCCGCCCGCCACAGCACACACCCCAATTACGATGTGAAAAGTCAGCCAAACACCGCCCGTAAGCCAGCTACGCCCTCCGCCATCAAAGTGCGCCCATTCACGGAGCGGCGTGGCCTAATGGTGACACACCGCCCGACGAAATCACGTACCGCCCGGCGTACAAATTACGATGCCAGAACCAAACAGTTCCCCCGGCTAAGAGACACCGCACGTGAAAGCAAGGCGGAAAACTGAACGCACAGTACGGATAGCAAAGAGGCGGACCCCCGAGCATGAATCCAGCACTGCAGGCCCTCCCCATGCTCTACCTGATGCAGCACCCAGGAGTCAACGCACCGCGGCGACGCAGGTAGGCAGTCACACAACAGGGGCACGCAAACAGCGCACACAGTGCAAGGGCGGGAAAACTGTATATGGCCCCCCCGACACCCCTGCGTGGACACGACACATCCACCACTGCACCCACACATGCGCACAACGCAGAGGCCAACGGCAGCGCAATGCATGCGCCACACACAAACAACACAGGGTCACAACCAAACACCACACACACCAGCACCACCCAGAACGCACATGTCACGTGACAGCCCTGCCACAGTCATGTCCCCAACCGGCAATTCACTGTTGCCAACCTGACGTCACACAAGTGACCCGAACATGTCAGTGACGTCACGCCAAACTAGGACACACCCCTGTGTGCAAAACACGGCGAAGCACACAGCGGCGGCAACATCACCCAGCAGAATATGGACCCCGTCGGAAAAGGTACGCCAGTACCACACAGAAACACCGATGCCACCCTGCACCCAATAACAAGACATGCAATACGTAACATCAAAGATACCGGGGACAGACAACAGGTGGTACCAATTATAACACAAGACCCAACGTATAGCGGAAACGCTGCTTGCCGCCCACACACGGGAGAGGAGACAGCACTGAATGACCTTCCATTCCCACTCCGAAACCACATCCCGACTAAACAAGCCGGAGACAACAATCATTGCACCAAAAAAAGCCCAACACAGGCATGCAGAGGGAAGCGGCCACAGGGCAGATAGCGCATAACACCAAAGAACATTCAGAACGGAAAAAAGAAATGATAACACTCCCCCATGTGGTTCACATGCAAGTTATCTGGAAGGAGTCAGACACCACTGACCTTGACCATTCAGAGAAGCATGTGGGATGAGGGCCCATGTCCTCCGCACAAGCCAACATAACACAAGTCCTGCCTCCCTACGACCATTACAGAATTCCCAGCAACGTCGGAAGTTGCACCCTGCAGACTGCACAGACAGCCGGAGCATGCCACCACAGCACCCTGCAGCAAAATGGCACTTGCACCACACCTACCCAACTACGCCGGACAGATTAAGCTGTACAAACATAACCTGATACAGATATTGGGATGTGACAATCTGGCCTTGCTGAACGTAAGTTACAGACTAACTTACCGCATCACATTGTTCAGCTGCGTCATCCCCGTCTTCTACTGTCGGAGGTGTCCCTTCTACTATCCTGTGGATTTATGTCTCTCCAACCCGGCATGTCCAAGGGCGGACCTGCTATAACTATTCAACCCCCTGGACGTCCACGACAGGGTCTGTTCAGCCTATGGGGGCATGGCGTATGTGGCTACTATCGGACCCACAATGCAATGGGACCACTGTGCCTCCACACGACGGATAATGGATCACAGTTACATCGAATGTCATCCAACATGTCCCATCATGCTCCTACAAGGGACAACTCACGACCAACACCTTGACAGCCACCATCCGCTACATTCGATGGCATCCATGTCCACCACCAATGCCATGGAAGCCCTGCTGGAAGGTATTGCATACCTGACAACCTGTCAATTCGTCGGGCCCCGCCGCCATACCCCCAATTGAGCAATGATGTCCCACACCGTACCCATGCATGGCCTCCGCACGGACTGGGCAGTTACCAGTACAACAACTATACCATACAACCTGCAACTGACACCACACCATCAACTACACTGCAATGACATCAGATATATTCGGGACATGCACTCTGTTCCTCATCACATCCAGGAACTCTGCATGAACAGGGGGAGGGGGAGGCATGGGATTTGTGAATGGCAACCACATGGACAGAACTGCACGTACAACCATGCCATAATATGCATCCTGCGCCCATGAACATATGCACCGGTCAGTGGACAGTAATCGTCCGGCTGTAGTATGTGAGAGCTGTCACCTCACCTCCCCCTGAACTTCCGTGCCAGGAGCTTTGCATGGACAACAAGTGCATCCACCAACAACATGACCCCAGCGACTGTGACATGTCCAGTAGCCACCACATCGCAACAAGTGGGACGCCGTTGCATGCACATAAGTCCATGCCCTGATGCCACCTCCACGCACGTGTGTATGAGTAACTATCACAGCAAACCTGTAACATGGAACTGAGATGCACTGTGCCCATGATGACAAGCGGACTGGTAGGCTAAATGTGTACTGTCTGTGTCAAAGTCAGCAGCACCTCAGTAAGTAGCAAATGTACATTAGCACAGCAACGGCTAAGCAGTCGTAACTCTGAAGCCCACATCCCACAGTCAACAACTAATCACATCTACCCCTACACCCTATGCCATGTGTAATCATGCTGAGTATATCCTCCACATGCATTTTGCTGCCAGTAGTGTCCACTATACTGCATCACAGAGGACATAAGTACCAATACATGTCTAGAAGCAAAAATGTGTCTCTGCTGATTCATTTCACAAGTACGAATGAGAGAGGATGAGAGTGTGAGAAGTACACGGCAGTTGTGAGATGACCATGTAGTCCACTGTAATTGGATGTCAACGCAAATGAGTAGCACAATTGTGGAAGACACACATGTGTCATGTGAAGCGGGAGTCATGCATGGCTCAGGTGGGTGGGTGTGACGGGTAGGTGCGCACATGCAATGTTGAAACACGCTGTGTTGGGAGGATACAGGAACAGTACATTGGCGCTCTCCTGGGAATTTGTGAAGACCACCTGTCTGGGGATGAATGTGAACTCGTGTGTGCACAACAGGCGGGCACACGATCAATGCTGCATCAAGTGTAGACGTCAGCCCACCCTCCTTGGACATGCTGGATACTGCTGTGCGTCCGCAAGGCTCTTGCCAAGGCACTCACATCCCCTGTCGACCAGGTGTATCCACAACATAGTCCACCTACACAGGCAATCCAGGACACGGGATGGCAGTGGAGCATGGTGGGTGAGAGGTCATGGCGCGCTCCTCCTGGTCACATCACGCAGGCAACACATCCCCAATGTGTAGTATGGCACAAGTCATATGGAAGTAGTGGGGGGACGCACACATCACGAGCAGTAGTGACGTCACGGAAGGTGGCTCGCGCCATCCCACCCATTGCCTAGATCTCCACACACGTCACATGCCATTGCAACAGAGAAGCCAGCGCATGCACAAGCAGCTCCGAGCTCGCCCCAGAGAGGCCAAAGAGTGAATGTGTGGGTCCATGAGCTCCAGTTGGACGCGACCTGGGCCGCTAGGGTAGCTACAGCCTCTATGTGTTGCAGGTGGTGTATCCGGACTGCGGAGCCTGTCATGCATTGTCAATGTTGCCCGGGTCTCGAGTCGGGGCACCACGCAGGTGGACGGCGTCCCGCCACATATCATACCGTGAGACAGACCACTTGTTCAACTGGACCCACACATACACTCCTTGGCCTCTCTGGGGCGAGCTTGGAGCTGCTTGTGCATGCGCTAGCTTCTCATGTGCAAATGCATATTGGTGTGAGCGAGGGGAGGCCATGAGGACAGTGTAAAAGATAACTGTTTGACTTTCAGTTAGTTTAAGGAATGCCCCTGATGTGGTCAGAAAAAGACGTGTCTCGTGTGTATTGCAACTAGTAGATAAGCCGATGACCTTCCCATGTCTTGCATGTAGCCCCGCACCTAGCCCCGCACACTCGACACATCAAAATGAGTACCAGCACCACATTCTTCCCATTCGAAGCACTGACTGGGGGTGACAACCATTGGACAGTCTTGTGTAGTCCACCCACGCGTACATGTGGGCCCTCCATGATCCATGTCACCTGCGGCAAAGTGATGTCATGGACAATGACAGTAGTGAGCAGAGCTGTCTGCCCCACGCACAGATGGTGCATCAGCTCAACAGACCCAGCACTGAGGGCAGCAGGGGTCACATGTGCAGGGGCAGCTGTGCCTGGTGTGAAGGCACATGAATATAGACAGCACATCGTCCAATGTGTAGTCTGCCCACATCTACAGTCCATTGTCAGGCGGACCTAGCAAAAGATCACAAGACAACACATCTGTGTGGGTGTACCCATGGGTGACCAACACTGCGCAACAATCAACGTACCCGCACTGTGCATGGCCCACCCCGCAACGGAGGTCACATTCAGTGCCACTATCTCACACACACATCCCTGTCACGAGGCATGGTGTGTCCAATAGACAGGACTGAGTGAGCGCCCATCCGGAGGGTCCTGAACAGGAGACACATGTAACCCACTAGGCAGTCTGTGTTGTCACCTACTGGCATTGTGCAGTCAATGTGCAGGCCAGGCCTGCTGGGACTGAGAAGGGCAGCATGGCCCCAGCCTGACATGCACACGACCAACAAGTGCACTGAGACCTGCATTGCCAATTGGCTGGGTCACTGGATGTCTGACATGAAGTTGCCATGTACCACCACTCGGGAGGGACAGACAGGTCAAAGCGCCCGAGAGCACACATACCCATGCCACCTGCAGTCAGCATGGTGAGCAGTGGATGTTTGAACACCACAGTCTCTGACTCATAGTGCTGCGGATCAACGACATGTGTGTCACCCACATGCACCCACACACACACTGCAGCTGTCTCCCACACACAAATTTCGCAAGGAATAGCCATGTGCAGTGTGCGTGGAGCTCGGAATCCAGGATCTCCAGCTCCTCGCTGGTGAGTGGACCTGGACATGTCCTCAGCGTCATCGACGTGTAGGTGGAGAGGTGGCAGCAGCATGTGTTCTCGAGGGGTGCCAGGCTGCAGTTCCAGGTAGATGTGGTAATGCCTGTCCCACTCACACACACATATAACCCCCTGGGTCAGTTACAGTGGGTCCAAGCTGCTGCAATCCGTGTACCATGTCTGGCAGCTTCAATTGCAGACGTAGGCCTGCTCCCAGCTGGCCCGGGACGCTTACCTCCATAGTGGAACACGCAGGGTGCAACCGCGAGGGACATTGGAGTTGGCCGTAAGGGCCTGGACCATGGCGGGTACAGTCCGCTGATGCCATGTGCACCACACAGTATGATGTGCGCACTGCATCTGCAGGTGTGGCCATGATTTGTGTGTGGGTGCAGGTGCACAATGGACGGGGCCACAACATGCTGTGTGCATAGGCAGGAACGGCCAGTGGCCAGCTTCCACATGTCTGTTGGCACATCATCATGTACACATTGGCATGGGTGCATGGGATATGCATATGCACACACATGCCATCTTTCACTATGTACATCTGCCACTTGGCACGTGCAATGTTACGTGTCACTTGTGATGTGTATTTGCAAGCACACAGCCGTGTTGGCATGGGGCTGTCAATGTGTACACCTGTCAATGTGTCTGGAGGTGTGATCCGTACAGTGCTGTACATAGGGTGCAGTGGTGACACCAATGACTGTCTCATATCCCCCCGTGCCAGAGGCCCCACTTGTTTTGGCCGCTCAGCCTGTGTCCATAGCGTTGTTGGTGTGTGCCATACTCACCCAGCCTCGGAAGCAGTGTGATGCACAGCAGCAAGTCATGTTGCCGCGGTGTTGCCGCTTGCCGAATATGCAGTCTGTTACCATCAGCATGCCTTACAAGTCATTGAGGCCTAGATCCCCATGTGCATGCTCATAGCAATGGTGTGTGTCACTGCCCATTGCTATTGGTAGGGGACCTGTGTAAGTGTATTGTGGCTGTGCTGTCCCTACTTGTCAGCTGTTCTGTGATTCAAGTGCTTGTTCAGTCATTTGTGTTTTGTGTATGTGAATATGCCATGTGGCGTCTTGCTTTGACATGTGTCCACTTCCATCCTTCCTAGGCGGAGACCAAACATTCATCGCCCCTACCAATTGCTGTCAGACATGGAGGATGTAGAGGTCATCCGTAAATATCGTCTGGACCGACCCACCCTGCATCGTCTATGTGCCATGTTGGAACCCCACCTCCGTCCTCGCAGGGTGTATCCAACAGCATTCACCCCCACGGCTAAGGTGATGGCTGCACTGCATTTCTTCGCCACTGGGTCATTCCAACACACAGTGGGCAGTGGAGGTGGGATGTCCCAGCCCATGTTCAGCATGGTGCTGAGGGATGTACTGTCAGCTATGATGCTGTACAGGAACAGATACGTCCGATTCCCCAGGGCTCGAGAATTGGCGGCAGTGAAGGGTGCTTTCTATGCCCTTGGACGGATCCCCCACGTCGTTGGTGCTATAGATTGCACCCATGTTGGCCTTGTTCCACCACAGGCCACTGAGCAGCTCTACCGCAACCGGAAGCACATGCACTCCCTGAATGTGCAAGTGGTGTGCCTTGCGGACATGGTGATTTCCCACGTGTGTGCCAAGTTCCCAGGATCGGCACATGACGCGCACATCATGCGCAACAGCATCCTACCACGACTGATGGCCAATCTGCAACCGGACCGTGGCTGGATTGTTGGTGAGTATGTGGAGTAGTGTAGCGTGCTGGCTGTGCGATGCTGTCTTGTGTCCAGTTGGAATTGCAACGGTTCTCTGTGTCCCTCACACCCAGGTGACTCTGCTTACCCGAATGGACCCTGGCTGCTCAGCCCATTGCGACGTCCTGGGGGCCCAGCTGATGTCCGCTACAATGAGGCACATGGGAGGACCAGACGTGTGGTTGAGCGTACCTTTGGCCTCCTCAAGTCCAGGTTCAGATGCCTGGACCACACCGGGGGTGCACTGGCGTACTCCCCACAGAAGGTGTGCGAGATAATAGTGGCTTGCTGCATGCTGCACAATCTGGCAATTCGCAAGCAGATCCCCCTAATTGTGGATGACGGAGATCAGCCAGGGCCCCAGCCTGCAGACCAGGACAGCTCGAGTGAAGTGGACAGTGGAGAGGAGGAAGCTGTGAATGTGCGTCAGCAGCTCATCGCCCGCTACTTCACTTGACGGTGAGTGTCCATGTACGACGGCTGATGTAGCTGTAGTTGTGCAGGTGTATGTGTGCTCTGTCACGGGGGCCGTTTGTTCACTGAGTGCTGTGTGTCAATGGTCCATGTCCAGGTTGGTATGCCACTGGCAGCGGCTGTAGCAGTGTGCCCTGTTGCTCTGTGTGATGTGTGTACATTGCTTGTAGTTGGTGACAAGTACTGTGTGATGAGTGTGTGACACACTCATTGAATGTACTCTTGTTCTGTTTTTCACCCCTAGGTCCCTACAGCCTCTCCTGTCCCATCTACATACCACACAGCAGATGCATTTCTGCTCATGGTGGCGATTGCACATCGTTGAATAAACCCAGGACACATGAAGCAGATTGTGTTCAAGGTGTATTTATTTACAGCGGTGACATGTGATTGTGTGCAAGGTGATGACAAACGTGGTGCATGCTGTGACAATTAGTTGACGGTCATGGCTGCGTGATGGTCAGGGTGTACCCATGAAGTTCCATGTCCACAGTCCAACAGACACATGCCATTCACATGGCAGTGTGGGGTAGGATCGTAGTACAAGTCAATGCAGTAGGTGGTCAAGGTGGCTGGCTGACTCACTGGCGTTTGGTGCGTGCGAAGTCCTCTCTGGACACCTGTTTCCTCTTCGGACGGCCCCTTCCACGTTTGGTGGGGGGGGTGTGTTGATGTGCCGCTGGTGGTGGCTGAGGAGTGCTCACTCGCTGTGGACGCAGGGGAACGCGATGCTGCACGACCCAGCACCACAGCAGGTGGTGGCGGAGATGGTATTGCTGGCCTTGCTTGTGCCCTCCCCCCCACCACCAGCTGGCCCATGAGGGCCACGATTTGGCCCATATGGGCGTCCATGGACCTCAACACCCCAAGGACCTCCCGCGTGTCGGTAGCCGACCTGGCCCATTGTCCTTGGGCCTCTTCATAGGCCCCAAGGACTCTGGCGATTTGCGGCAGGGCTTGGCTCCAAGGCTCAGATGGCGTTGGCCTGGCCCTGCTCCTCCTACCAGTACTGCTGCCACCGACCTGCCCACTAGCCACATTGCTCACCACGGTCCTCGCTCTGGCTCCCAGGGTGGAGCCCGACGGCCGTGCCACCGCTTGCGCAGGGGCTGTGGCCAGGGATGGTGTGGTGGTGGTGGTTGCGGCGGTGGTGGTGGCCGCAACGACCGTGGCAGCAGGGGTCTGTGACTGGTCAGCAGCCCTGGGTGATGGGTTGGTGGGCAGGAGGGGCCCTGGGGAGCGGGTGTGCCCTGCCACTCCAGATGGGCCTGCTGGGTGGTCCGTGTCCGGAGAGGTGTCCAGCTCCTCTACATCCGTGAGTCCGGGTCGGGGGCTTGCGGACTGGCTGTGCTGGCTGCTGTCACCCTCTCCAGCATCCAGCAGTTCGGCACCTGTGGGGAGAATGAGATGGGTCATTGTGTTGCACCTAGCAAAGTATGTATTGGTTGTCTGACATTCACAGTTCGTGCACTGTCGTGCACAGTTTTCCCAGTGGCGTGTGTGTGGATGTACGATGTGTGTATGCGTGGGCTAGGCAATGGGACTGTGTGATGTGGACATGTGGCATGGGACGGATTAGCAATGCCGATGGGTGTGTGTTGCTATGCTCCTACATTTTGTGGCTCGGGTGTATGCGTGCTCCAGGACCATAGACGATGTTGGGTTGAACGATGGTTTAGGGGGAAGGATGGAACGCTTAGGTACGCTGATGCCATAAGGGGGTACAGCCCCCTAAACACTCTTGGGTTGAAATATGCTTTTGGGGTACATGCTGTGGGTAATGGGTGCAGAACGTGACATGTGTTCTGGCAACATGACAGTGCATAGACAAAGGTGTGTGTCTGTCTCACATGCCCGGAATATCTGCTGACTGTTATCATTCATGGACATCACATTGGTAGCATTGTTGTGAGTTCGTGCTTGTTGTGTGCCACACGACGTATTGCAGATGGGCCAAATCCTTTGTGTGCGTGCTGCCCTGGTACATGTGCATCAGTGCTGTGCTCTTGGGGTGTTGACTATATTATGTGTGTTGTTACTCGCAGTGTGACGTGCGCTTCAGTCACTGCAGGCACTTGATTTGTCATGGGCAGGTATCTTTGCATGACTACTGTATGAGGGCCAGCTGTTCAGATGACATACCTTTCATGACACTGTGGCTGAGAGATGAGATGGATGATATGTTGAATGTGCATTGTGTGCCTGTGTGTTTCATGGGTCCAGTTGTCTTTGTGTGCAATATTGTGGTTCCAAGCTGTTACTTCTAGTACGGTCTGTCTTACGTGGGCGTTGTTGTACGATGTGTGGGTGACAGGCAGTGAGGACTACATGGACAGGACTTCGATGGTGTTGCTGATGTGTGTGATGGGTGGCACAGTGCCTGCCATGTGGGTCTGTGCTCCAGTGGGACTTGTGCATGCAGACGTGGCTCCTTAGGTGTTGCTGTATCTGTGATGGGTCATGTGGGGTTTGACTCAGTTGAACATGTCCGTATGCACATTGGTCTCATGATTGTGACTGGGAGCAGTGCTGCGTGTTCCTCTGCTACGTGACATGTCTCATGTGTCAGTCGTAATACAGTCCTCATGCCTACAGACGCCCCGCCCTGTACAGTTTCCCACCTACAGGTTGTTTCTGAGTGTGCAATGCAATGGATGCCACATGGTACTGGGAGGGAGGGGTGCTCCACCTTGCTGGTCTGTGGGAGTGGGAGCCTGGTGGGTGTTTTACTTCAGCTGTCCCCCTCCGACCCACTGTCTTTGTGTTCCGGCTACTTACCTGTTACTTGTCGGTCAGTGCAGCTATGGCGGACACATGGATGTGGGGTGTGCTCCACCTTGCTGGTCTGTGGTAGTGGGGGCCTGGTGGGTGTTTTACTTCAGCTGTCCCCCTCCGACCCACTGTCTTTGTGTTCCGGCTACTTACCTGTTACGTGTCGGTCAGTGCAGCTATGGCGGACACATGGATGTGGGTGTGGGGAGTGCTCATTCTGGCGCATCTGGAGTACAAGGGGACCTGGTGGAAGTTGCGGTGCTGGCTGACTGTACACATGCCCCCATGGTTTTGTTAGTTGGTAGCTTTGGGCTGAGTGTGTGTGAGTGTCTGTTGCATGTGTGGGTGATGTCTTGTGTATTGTGTACTGGACATGGGGGTGTTTGTCCCTAGGAGCTATGGCATGGTGGTAGTGCATGTGATTACATAGCGGTGTGCTGGTATACGTTTGTTTGTACTTACCAGCCTCCACTCCCTCTGGTAATCCGGTGAGGATCTCCGGATGTATGATGACTCGCACCTTCTCCTCCCACGCCTTTAAGGTCTTGAATAGCGCAGGATTCCCTCCGCCAGTCCTGGCAGCCAGCTCTCGATTTTTGCTCTCCTTCTTCTTGACCACGCTTTTGAGGTCGTTCCACCTTTTGTTAATTTCTCCTCTGTTGCGTGGAACGTTCCCGACTGCATTGACCTGGTCTACGATCCTGCTCCACAACCGGTTTCTGGTGGATAGTGGTGTCTGTTGGACCTGGTTGCCATAGATTTGTGGGTGCACCTTGACGATCTCGTCGACCATGACCGTCAGCTCGGTGGAAGTGAACTTGGGCATTCTGTGTGATGCCATGGTGTGTGTTTTGGTGTTTGTGGTGCTGGTACGGTGTGTGGTGTGTGATGTGCAGGGGGTTTGTGGGTCAGGTGTTTGGTGGTGGTGGTGGTGATGGGTGTGATAGGTGCGTGTCTGTGGTGTGCTGCTGCCCTTTCTGTCTCGCTGTGTTGTGTGCTTTCGTCCTCAGTTTGTAATGTTGCAGGGGGTTGTGGTCTGTGAAGGGGCTAGTTTTGTACTTACCTATGTGGGTGTGTCATGATGGTCTGTTGTTTTCAGGTGTGTTGTGGCTGGTGTTCTGGGATTTGTTGTTGATTTTTTTGTCCAGGGGGGGTGTGTTTCCGGGATGTGTACTGTGTTTGGGTATTTGTGCGTGGGTTGCTGTGTGGACTTGTTGGCCATGTTGTGTGTGTTTGTTTTCATCAGCGGATGGTTTCTGTGCATGGACGTGGCCGCCAGGGCTTCCGCCGTGTCCATTTTCGTCACTGTTGTTTGCGCTGGCGGGCGGTGTATTTGTGGATTTTCCGCGCTCATGTCGGTACGATCCTAATTTCACGGGTGGTGTCTCGGTCGTCAGGGTGGGCAGTTTTGGCTTGTCGTGCGTCTTTCCGTCCGTGGCGGGCGGATGGACTTAGACTCGGACATGGGCGGGCGGTATTTTCTGTTTATTTTCCGCCTCCGGCGGTTTTCGTTCGCGGCATCGTAATTGCTCGGTCGGTATTCAGACGGTGTAGGCGGGCGGATTTTTAACACTGTGGTAGATGGCGGATTTTTTACCGTCCGACATCGTAATGGACACCTTAGCTATGTGAACAGGGGTAATAACAACTCTACTATAAATGAAGTACAGGGATTGGGTTATACGAGCTGCAACAGAGGTTTTAAAGAGCTTGAGCCATAATTTGTCCCAGAAGGGAATAGGTAATGATAAAGATAAGTCTGATTCCCAAAGTAATTCAACCGGGGATTTAGGTCTCTCAGAAATATGAGATAACAACAGCTTATAAATAAAAGCGGCCTTAGGCGTATGATCGTGAGGAATATTATGTAAAGGCGAGGGGGATGTAAGCAATGTAGGAGCTAAAAGGTAATTGTTGGAGGATAAAAAAGACTGCAGAGCAGTTGCTATTAAATGATAGTTATCAAGAAAAGAGTCAGGTAAGTTATATTGGGATTGTAGTTCCTGGAAGGGGAGAACAGAATCATGTTGAATAAATTGATGGATAAAGATAATTCCCTTCTCCTTCCAGTGCTTGTAGTAAAATGATTTACGTTTATATTTAATAAATTTGTTATACCAAATAGTGGAGGACAAAAACACCGATACGGGTCTAAACCATCAGAGAGGATATTATATAATAATTGTCGGGAGTATTTTAAAATAGGGTTGTCTGTTATGAAGGAGCAATTAGACATATATATTATATCCCAAAAAGAAAAATCTTTTAGAAGGGAACGTTCGAAAATTATCCAACGAGGGATAGGGATATCAACAAAATCATAACTTAAAGCAAATCTTTGACGAATTAAAAATGCAGAGTGATATGATTTAAAGTCTGGGAAATGAACCCCCCCCTCCATCTTAGGACGTTTAAGATTCCGAAGAGCAATGCGGGGATGCTTGTTGTTCCACAAAAATTTTGTACAAATAGAGTCAATCTGTGAAAAATATGAAGCAGGAATTCGAAAAGGTATCATGGACAATGTATATAGGATATGGGGTACAATCATCATTTTGATAGTGTCCAATCTACCCCACCAGGACAAAAAAAGGGGGACCAGGAAAGAAGAAGCAATTGTATTTTGGTAATCAAGGCATTAAACGTATAATTAATTGTTTTAGATAGTGTAGATGAAAACCAAATACCTAGATATTTAATTTTTATGGACACCAAGTAAATTTAGTATTATTAAACATATATTGATAACAGGTAGAGTTTAAGGGTAAAACTTCCGTTTTAGAAAAGTTCAACTTATAACCAGAAATACTGGAATATAATCGAACTTCATCCAAAAAAGGGGGAGGGAGGAGTTAGGATTAGACATGTATACTAGGATATCATCAGCATATGCTGACAGTTTGGTTTCTATGGAATTATGTGAAAATCCAGAGATATCTGGATTAATTCGAATACGTTCCAGGAAAGGTTCAAGACACAGTACAAATAACAATGGGGATAAGGGACATCCTTGGCGTGTGCCTCTAGATAGCACAAAAGACTTAGAAAAATGATTGTTAACAAAAATACTAGCTCGGGGAAAAGAATATAACAATTTAACATAGGAAATAAAATTTGAACCAAAACCAAACCATTTTAGTGTACTATACATATATTGCCAGTTTATGCGGTCGAAGGCCTTCTCCGCGTCCAAAGATAAAGCTGCTAGTGGAGTTTTATATTTTTTACCAAAGGAGATAACATTAGCAAACATGCGAGCGTTATCCGAAGCCAATCTGCCCTTGACAAAGCCAACCTGATCTGTTTTAACTAATAATGGGACAATGTTCTCAAGTCGAGTGGCGAGAATTTTAGCGAATATCTTGCAGTCATAGTTAATTAGGGAGATGGGACGATAATTTTTGCAAAGGGAATGATCCTTATCGGGTTTGGGAATGAGGACGATTAAGGCCTCCATAAATGAACCAGAGGCTTTGGCGTCAACAATAAATGAGTTAAAAAGGTCCAAAAGTTTGGGCACAAAAATAGATGAAAAGGTAGAAAAAAATTCAACAGGGAGGCCATCCGGCCCTGGTGCTTTAGATTTCTTTAAGGATTTAATAGCCTCCATTATCCCCTGTGAAGTAACCGGATTTTCTAATAATTCAAATTTATCAGGAAGCGAAGGGGGGTTAGGAAGACCAGAAAAAAAGGTATGAAGGTTCTGATCAGAGGGATTTGTATCATCAGAGTATAATGATTGGTAATAATCATGAAATACAGAAGCAATATCTTCATCCGACGACACTAGATTATTAGTGGATTCATTAAGGATAGGGCCTATATTTTTACTTTCAGATTTAATTTTTAAATAATTGGCCAGCATCTTGCCAGCTTTATTTTGACCACCATGGTATTTAGATTTAATTTTAAGAAGAACATTGCATGCATAATTCGTGGCAATTTTGACAAGAGCAGATGTGGCCCTGATCAATTCATGGAGAGCAGACGGGGATTCAGACGAAGTAAAGTAATTATGTTCTAATAATTTAAGTTGCTGTAATAATACGTCATATTTGGCTTTAGCCGCTTTCTTCTTTCTTGCTGAGTAGGAGACAACAAAAGCACGGAAGGAAGCTTTAAAGGCATCCCAATTATTAGTAATGGAAGTGTGTAAGGGATTATTGAAAGTAAAAAATTCATTAATAAAGGTGGTGGCTTCAGTTACAAAAGTTTTGTCAGATAATAAAAAATTATTAAGTTTCCAACGCCCAAATTTCGGGGAGCCCAGGGAGAGATCTAGGGAAGAGGAGACAGGGGCGTGATCGGAGATAAAAATAGAACCAATTTTAGAGGATTGAATGGATGGGAGTAGGGGTTTACTGACTAAAATATAATCAATTCTAGAACGAGTATGGTGAACATTCGAAAAAAAGTAAATTCAAGGGAATCAGGATTACATGTCTTCCACACATCATATAATGAACGAGAGGCAATGGCAGATTGAAATGATTTATGGGTTTTATCAGGGTTAAATTTGCATTTGGATTGCCTATCCGAATACGGGTCAAGCCATTGATTGAAGTCTCCCCCAACAATAATATATGGACTATCAATGGAAGATAGTAAGATTTTAATATTTTTCCAAAAATCTGAATCAGGTTTGACAGGACCATAAATATTCAATAGGACAAGAACTTTATTCTGTATAACAACCTTAGCCATTACCCAACGTCCATCACTGTCACATTGTGTAGATAAAATTTGTGCATGAATAGACTTATGAAATAAGATAGCCACACCTCCCTTCCGATTAGAAGCTGGAGAGTAAACAATTTGGCCCACCCATTGTCTTTTTAATTTAAGTGATTCGACATCATTGCAATGCATTTCTTGAATAAATGCAATATGAGAGCTTAATTTAGACAAATGAGAAAGTACCTTTTGTCTTTTGACGGGATTACCAAGACCACGAACATTCCACGTGACAACATTACACATACTGGAGGGAGGGAGGAGAAAGACATAAATGGATATGATACACTTCAGGAGGACAACTGAAAGTAAAAAAACACCATTCATTAGATAAAGACAGAGACCAAAATGTACAATAAACAATCATATAGGCGAAACTTAAATATAGAAACAGCACCATTGAAAACAATAAGGAAGGAGTAGGAAAAAACAAATTGAATAAAGAAGAGAAGGAAGAGAAGAACAGAGAAGAAAAGAAAGTAAACAGATCAAGGGAAAGAACCCAGATCTGAAGAGAAGCAAGGAACCAAAATGCGGGGAGCATGTTGACGACAACAGCAAGAACAGCGGAACAAGTTAAAGAAGAAAAAAGGAAGAATAAAAATGGTAGACCTCAATACTGAATAGTGGGTAACATTAATAAAAGATAAAGAGTGAAAAAGGAATGATATTATAAGAGAGAAATAAGCAAGGAGAGATACAGAGCTACACATAGGGGTCTATAGAACAGGTTAACTAGTGACTGAAGAAAAAAGTGAAACATTAGTTTTCCATATTTCTAGTAGAAATACTATTAAGAAAGAGACTCAGTTTAGCAGGCTCATCGAATGACCGCGATCTCCCTTCATACGTGACTTTGCACAAGCAAGGTTGCAAAATGCCATATTGAATGTTCAATTGTCTCATCTGGGGGCGAAGAGCCAGAAATTCTTTACGGCGCGCATTTGTTGCAGTGGAGACATCTTGAGAAATGAAGATATTATGGCCTGACCATGTGAGGCGTCGTTTAATTTTAACAGCTTTCAGGACATCCATCAATTCAGTGAATTCTAAAAAGAGCATGATGATGCCCCGTGGTTTGTTAGAGTTCGGTTGAAGACGACCCAAGCGATGCGCCCTTTGTATGTTTAGAGGAGTTGAAGATTGAAGATCTAAGAGTTCCGGTAGAAATTTTTTGAGAAAGGATAACATGTCTGGACCTTCAATGTTTTCTGGTAGGCCATACAAGCGAAGATTGTTCCTGCGATTGCGATTTTCCAAGTCTTCGGTGTGAAGCTTGAGTTTTTGTATTTCTTGTTCTAATAAAGGAATTTTAGTAGAAATATCCTGAAGATCACCAACACGTTGTTCAAGTTCCAGTACTTTGCCTTCCATAATTATCCCGCGGTCCTCAATTTGCTTTAACTTTTCGTTAGTAGTTACCATGAAAGGCTGTATACCACGAACCTCCTCTAAGATGGAATCCAGAACAGGGTTTTGTGAGATATGAATAGGGGAGGGTGGGTCATTTTTATGCCTCTTTGGTTTGGCGCCTGAAGAAGATGATCGAGACAAGGAGTGCTGATCAGTCGCCATTGTGGTTTTTGGAAGGGAACGAGTTGTAGTAATTAACAGTGGACGAATGCGCCCCATAGACCCCAGTCAAAAAAGACAAAAAAGGTGACCTTCCAAGATTCGTTTTTTAGAAATACAATAGTAAACAGTAGGCTTCCAAAATAGAAAAAATTGTTTTACATACCGTGCAAGATAAATTATATAGAGAATTCTTCCTCTGTCACAATATACATAACTGCCACAGATTATAGAGATGGAACATTGTTAAAAGTCAGAATCCAGAACTTGCAGTTTGTAAGTATTTAACCCAGTCACGGCACAAGAGTATGCAGACACACAACTTCCCTTTATCAAGACCTCCACCTGCGCTCAAAATTGGTAGTGTTTGAGGCACGAACGGGACCTAGGACTTCTGCGTTCGAGCGATGCTCACTCAAAGACCTCCATCCTGCTCCATCATTTAGACCGCTTCCCCACACATTTATTTAGAGACAAGCAGATCATTCGTTGGTAAACAGAGGCTCAACTGATTTTATCGGCAAGATGCGTTTCAGTAGGGACTACCCATCTCAGCGACGGCAGTGTGCGCAGGAAATAATATGTCATTTATTTTTAAAAATTGAAGCATCCCCATTGGATAATTAACGAAGGGTGGTAAACAAAAGCACTCTGTTTACATAAAAAGCATAGCCAGCAAAAACACCACTGTGGTATGTAAAGGACGGTTTTCAATAAGACCCTATGATGACATCCATGGGTACACCTTCCACTTCAATAGCTCTGCAAATCATGGTGGATGATGGCCACACAAAAAGTCCAAATATATTATGCTTGCTTGTAGTCACATAAATATATTGGCAGTAATAACCTTCCTTAATTCAATTGAGCATTGCACCTCTCCTTACCGCCATTGCCCAGCAGTGTAGACATTCTGAGGACACTAACTGAGCAGTATATAACTTTTCGTTTGCCAATAACCCCTTGCAGCCGGCAGTTCACTCCTCCCGGTCTGTGGCGGTACTGGCAGTTACATATCAAAAACGCGAGCGCCTCATTTCAAAATGGCGGGCGCCCGCGACTCCGTGAGGAGAAGTTCACCGCCGCAGCCTCCAGGCTCAGGCTCAGCGTGCAGGTGGAATTTGGCAAAAGCGGTCATTAGACTCACCACCGCTTCCTTACACGAAAACCACCATCTGCACAGAAAATTGGTGGGTTATGAGGCACCAAAGGGTCCAGGAGCTTCCGCGTCCGATCGGAGCTCACTCGAAGTCCGCCATCTTGCTTCGGCGTTCAAACCACGCCCCCAGCCGTAACAATTCTAAAATATACTACTCCTTCATATGCAGAAGGTACCTCAGATGAATAACCAAACATAATGAGTTTAGGTGCAGGAGACAAAGCAGTATCTAGTAAGCAATTCTCTTCTATGAATACTGGAATCCAGCTTTCATCTAATCTTCTGGCACTTGCTAAAAGATTAACCGTGGCAGTATCTGGAGATCCACATCTAAAACAAAATGAATTTGATGGACAACACCATTTATGGAGTCTTTTAGTAGTGTAGTCTAAATCTTGTATTGTTTATTCTAAGGAGTTTTAAGGCTAGAGATATTTAGATGGTATGACTGTGAGGAACGCTATCATTGATAGGCTGCAAGTGCAGCAAGCTAGTCGGATGTCCAGACATAAAAAGATTATGCGCACACCTAACCATATTCTTACAGGGTGAGGTGGACAGCAGATCTATTAAAGAAATAAAAATAAAGCTTACATCATCAACTAATTGCTTAATAATCTGTCAGCATATGCATATGCAAATACTACAAAAAGACCAACCTAGGAATAGCATAATTCAAAACAAATTTTTCAAATGGCAGTGTTGTTACTTTATTAAATAGTTGCCCCACCTGAATCAGAATGGGAGTTTCATACTGGCTCACATTGAGTAGACTGAGGGATAGTAAACATTTTGGGGCCGATTACGATTGCGGAAGGACTGTCACCGCCAGCCCGGCGGTGGCGGTCCTTCCCACATCCGACCGCGATTTTCCCACTGCCAGATTACGATGGCGGTGGGATCCAGACTGCGACCGCGGCGGACGCAAAGACCGTCCGCCACAGAACCGCCACAGACAATCGTTGCGATTGCCTGGCGGAGCGGTCTGCAGCAATGAAATGGCAGCGGTAGCAGGCACCGTCTGACAGATCACGATGCTGTCTCCAGCCAGCCTTTCCATGGCGGGTAAACCGCCATTGAAAGGCTGGCGGAGATTGATTTCGGGGGCCCATTGCAGGCCCCCCTTGTTTTGGGGGGAGGTGTGGGTGCACTGGGTACCCCCCAACATTTCACTGCACCAAGGGGGTCATTATGATGGCGGGGGCGATCCGCCCACTATCCACACAGCAAAGACCCCCCGCCATATTATGATGGCTGGGGGGTCCGCGGCGGACGGAAAGACCATCCGCTGCTTTTCTGCCGGTCGACTCGTCGACCGGCGGAAAACAAGGATAATATGGTGGCGGTGTCTGCAAGACACCACATCCATATTAAGATGAATGTGGAGAGCAGCGTTTCCATGGCGGCGTTGCCGCCATGGAAAGGCATACGGTGTTTGCTTTTGGGGGCCTGTTGCGGGCCCCCAGGGTGTTGAGGGGGTGGGGTGTGCACATGGGGGGTACATTTGTATGCACAAGGTGGCAGGCACCGCGCAGTGCCTGTCATGTTGTGCATGCAAATGCACGACGTGCATTGACAGCATTGTGGCGGGCGGTGCTGTGAGCACCGCCCGTCACAATGCTGGAAATAGGGTGTCCCACCGCCACGGTGGCGGTGCCATCCTAATGTCAGGTGTGGGACCGCCGCACCCCTTGCGGATGGTCCCGCATTCCGTTATGGTGGCGGGCGGACTTTGTCCGCCCGCCATCGTAATGACCCCCCAAGTGTCAGGCACCGTGTGGTGCCTGCCACGTAGTGCAGTGAAATGCACAACATGCCATTTTAACTTTGCGGCTGGTGCTGCTGCCGCCGCAATGTTAAAATGCAAGATGCAACTGCCATGGTGGCGGTCGCATCCTAATTTGGTGTGCGGGACCGCCGCATGTATTGCGGACGGTCCCGGTCTCCACCACGATGGCGAACGGACTCCAGTCCGTCCGCCATCATAATCGGCCCCTTTGGGCCAGGCTTGCAAAAGATCACTTTAGCGACCAAGGCACAATCAAATAAAGAAAATAAAACACAAATTTCTGTTTTGTGACCCTTGTTGTATCTGCTTTGTCTATTGGACGTCATATGCTTGGTATTCCACTATGTACTGCTATGCACTAGCATAGGGTATTTAAAAAGGATTTCGATGATGTAAATAGAACCCCGAAAAATGCTGTGGACCTGGTGGAAGGAGATTCCTGTGGCTGGGGTCCTTTCAAAATAAACGTACTTCTCATCTTTCGTGCTTGATGTCATGTTGTGGATGAATTACTCTTCAACAGAATACCTGTATTGAAATCATAAGTCAGGATTCACTAAACATTCAGATAGTATGTAGATCAGTGTGTTTGATCACAGACCTTGTAGCAAGATACCCTGGCAGTACCCACAATTCATTTATGTGTTTCCATTGAGATCTATTTGACCTTTGACATGATGAGAGCATGGAGATAGTTGTTTTTAGGTACACTGTTAGATTTTGTCCCCTGAAGACAAAAATATCGAATCAAAAATATTAAAGTAAAAAATATAAATGTAAAAAATATTGATTTAAAAATATATAAAAAATAAAATAAAATATATTAAATATTAATATTATTTTTCACAAAATAAATTACATTTAATATACATTTTAACTAAATATAACAAATAAACCTAATTTAAAAAATATAAAAACAGAAACATAATATTTATACATATACATATAGTTACTTAAAAATAATTTATTAACTATTATCTTTGATTTTTAAACTTACAAAATATATATATATATCAATAATTTAAAATAAAAAAAACATTCTATAATAAATTAAAACATTAAACTATTTAAAAAATGTAAACTTACATTTCCTAATACAATAAGTGCAACAGTAGGGAAAGTGTTGGATAGCGGATGGGAAAAAATTACTATTTCTACTCCAAAGAGTGCAATAGTAGGGAAAGTATTAGATTTTGGAGGGGTAAAAATTACTATTCCGATTCCAAAGAGTGCAACAGTAGGGAAAGTGTTGGATAGCGGAGGGGTAAAAATTACTATTCCCACTCTAATGAGTGCAAAAGTAGGGTAAGTGTTGGATAGCAGAGGAATTAAATTTACTATTCCCACTCCAGTGAGTGCAACAGTAGGGAAAGGGTTGGATAGCGGAGGGGCAAAAATTACTATTCCGACTCCAAAGAGTGCAACAGTAGGGAAAGTGTTGGAAAAGCGGAGGGGTAAAAATTACTATTCCCACTGCAGTGAGTGCAAAAATAGGGTAAGTGTTGGATAGCGGAGGAATTAAATTTACTATTCCAACTCCAGTGAGTGCAACAGTAGGGAAAATGTTGGATAGCGGAGGGGTAAAAATTAATATTCCCACTCCGGTGAGTGCAACAGTAGAAAGTGTTGGATAGCGAAGGGGCAAAAGTTACTATTCCCACTCCAGTGAGTGCAACAGTAGGGAAAGTATTGGATAGCACACGGGTGAAAATTACTATTCCCACTCCAAAGAATGCAACAGTAGAGAAAGTGTTGGATAGCGGAGGGGTAAAAATTAATATTCCCACTCCACTGAATTCAGCAGTAGTATAAGTGTTGGATAGCGGAGGGGTAAAATGTATTATTCCCACTCCAGTGAGTGCAACAGTAGGGAAAGTGTTGGATAGCGGATGGGTAAAAATTACTATTCCCACTCCTAGGAGTGCAACAGTAGGGAAAGTGCTGGATAGCAGAGGGGTAAAAATTACTATTTCCACTCCTGTGAATGAAACAGTAGGGAAAGTGCTGGATAGCGGAGAGGTAAAAATTACTATTCCCACTCCAGTGAATGCAACATTAGAGAAAGTGTTGGATAGCAGAGAAACAAAAAGTACTAATAACACATAAACAACTGGAAAAAAATAAAAATATTACAAAAGTTAAAAAACCATAAAAATAGATTAAACAATATTTTTAAAATATAAAATTAAATATTTTAAACATATAAAAAGATCACGTATTATAATATTAATTACATGTAACAAAAATCTACAAATAATATATAAAATAAATTAATAAATACATTTATAAACAATAATTATTTAAAAGTAGCAAATATTGACAAACAAAAAAAAATTTCAAAACATAAATGTATGTATTTTATTTCCTACCCTATAACACCACACCAATAACAAAACACTTCAACATTTTAAATTAAATGTATTTCCATAATTAACACAATTAATAATCAATTACAAAAATCTTATTAATTTTTAAAAAAAACATTCATTGAGTACACATGCTTTAACACTATAATATCCACAACACACACCTAAATTAAACTATAAAATAATAAAACACAAATATTATTTTTAAAAGAAAAACTATTACTATTAACAACTAATAATTAAATAATTAAAATGTATTTAATACCCATCTTTTACCCCTTTAAAAGTAAAAACAACACACACAAAAATAAACAATTACACAAAATAAATATCAAATAATTAACATTAAATAACAACTATATAATAATTAATTAAACACAAATTTCTTACCACCCTTTACTCCTTTAAACACCACAACACACACCTAAAATTAATAACACAATTACCATAATTAATTACTCATTAATTAATTAAAATTAATAAACAACGAATTATTAATTCATCAATTAAAAATAAATTACTTCCGACCCTTTACACCTATAAACACCAGAACACACCTAAAATTAATTACACAATTACCATTATTAATTACCAATTAACTAATTAAAATTAATTAACAGCCAATTATTAATTAGTTAATAATAAATTACTTTACACATTTAACACTATAACATCTCAATTAAACAAATATTAATAAATAAAATATATTCAATACATTTAACATAATTAAATTACTTCCCACCCTATGCCCCTATAAACCCACCACCCGCTACGGAACTAAAAACGCAAAATCAAAATTCAAATAAAAAATATTAATAACTACTAAAAATAATCATTTAATTTTATATAATTAAATTACTTCCCACACTATTCCTCTATAAACCGACATCCTCTACGGAACTAAAAACGCAAAAATCTAATAAACAAAATTAATAGCTACTAAAAATGTAACACATATATTAAAAATACAAACATTTCTTCTACAAAAAACATACATCACATACATATAAAATATATACTAAAATACATAACATTAATAAAAAATCGATATCTTTAACAACTATAATTTTGAAAACGATATTTTACACTTAGATATTTTTAACATCGATATTACTTACCTAAAATTGATATTCTTGACCACGAGTATGTGTATGTCGATATTTCTGAACCACAATATTTTTAACTCGATATTTGTGTAAGTCTATATTTTTGATTCGATATTCTGTCTCTGCACCTTATGCGCCCGGGACCTACTATAAAATCAATGCTCGTTGCCCAGTCTTGCACAACATTGCATCTACAAGGGGATTCTCCATTGACCCTGACAAAGATGACTCTGAGAAGGAAGGTCTAGAGCAGCACATGGAATGACATGCTGAAAATTCAATATCAACAACAAAATGTAAAATAAAAAATATGATCCACTCATAAAGACGTTTTTGCAAACTGTTTGTGTCCAACAGTATGTCTAAAGAAAGAAACAGAAAATCAAGAAAACGCAACATTACTATCTTCCTATTATACCCATGAAATTATTTTCAAAATTTTGAAAACATTTAAATAATGCTTTTTTTAATTCAACTTCTTCATCTCTCTCTCTATCTCCTCCTTACTCTGCCAACACCAGACCTCTCTGCTAAGGTACCACCCTTTTACCCTTCTTTCCCTGTCACTATGCTCTGTATGCAAAACACATTTAATGTATCAGCCACAGGCATACTGCTTAAGATTGAGGTGCCCCACTTTCTGCAAGCAAAACCATGCTTCTTGATGCTATCGTAACTTGTTGACCCACCACTGAAGTATCCCATTTTGATCCATAAATTTAGAGTTCTGTGGGTCAAAGCTACAATTGTCACAGCCAAACTCTCAACAGATCTTGCAAACCTCTCTCTCCAGTCTAAAAGATGTCAGGCATCTATTTGTGACTTAAATATTTTTCTTTGAGGACACCACCTAAATACATCACTGCCTGGGTTAGTGACTTTATTTCTTTTGTTATGAACCTCTGCACTTTAGTTCATGTCCTGACACCATCTTGCATTTTTTTTTCTAAGCTACCAACTTTTTCCCATGTTGCATATTGTGATGAACTGATTTTTATGCAGGAATCATTGAATGCTCCAAAGCAGAGTAATCCCTTGGTGATGGAATGGTTTACTCATTACCTACACCACTTTCAGGCCTTGCCCCTATCCCAAGTCTTCGTTGCATCCCTGGTGCTGAAGTTGTGTTCTTAATGGTGTCTGTGTTTTTTGTTAATTGTGGATGAAGTTGAGCTTTCTGTGTTTGTGCTGCACCGCTCACGTTCTCGATGTGATGAAAACAAGTCCGTCCGTGGTCTTGTCATGGATGGCATAGAACTGGGTTCCCCCATTTTTTATTCTTCCTTCTCAGATACCAAGCATACCTCCTCGTCCTTGTGTTCAGGTGTTTACTCTATTGATAGAACAGTGTTATATTGAATTCTGTGTTGCATATTTTTTCAAATTATAATACTGGGATATTATTTTGCTTCTGCTACTGACACAACTAACACTTTCAGAATGTAATGCCTACATTGCAAATATACAAACTCATTTATAAAAATACACCAATTATCTGTAAAACAACTTCGATCATGCACTTCACCAGCAATTCATATGCAAGAACGGGATTCTATTTTCATAGTAGGGTGTGTGATAGGGATTCATTTCCTGCAGTAAACATATGGCCCTATCATAACGATGGTGGCCAAAGTCCCCAAAGTAATAAAGATATTTTGTTTGGCATTGCACTGACCTGTGCCCCTCGGTGGTTGGCATTTCTGACTCCTGTCAGTAATTTGGGCATTGGGATAGATTCCATTAGGTCCTCTAGTAGGGTTGTAGGAGTTGTGGTGGGTGGCTCTCTGCCAGAGCTGGCTGCTTCTTTTAACGGTTTATCCTGATGGTGATGTTTTCCCTTGGTTCTGGCCCTAAGGTCACGGCAGTGCCCCCTTATCTCTTGAATGCTGCATAAGGTTATAGCAACTGCATTTATTTTCTCTTGCCAGATTTTTGGTATGGCCTCAGACGCAGAGGGGATTAGTTGCCCAACAGCTTCTCGTTGTTCACAACACACTCCTCTGCAAGAATGTCTAATTCCACATCATAACATTTGTGTTTTCTCTTTCTGATTCCAACCTCTTTCTGTGTATTTCGGCTTGTCATGTTTGTAATGGGTGTCAATGTTCCAGCCCACCTTCTCTCGGAGATCCCCCGGCTGTGCTGTCACTGTTCACAAACACCACATCCTTACACATCTCAATGATAAAATCTCGGTATAAAGATTTCTAAGACATTGGGAATTGATAATGGGGATGTTTCGTACAAAATATTTCGTGATTCGGTAACCTTCAGAACTGAAGAATCTCAATTGTATTCAGGGCCGGACTGGCTACCGGGCGTTTTGGTGTGCTGCCAAGCTGGAGGCTGATTTCGTTGATGGGGACCTGCGTGTGCTTAAAACCATTCGTTTTGCTTTGTTTATTTAGAAGCACACGCAGGTCCCCATCAACGAAATCAGCCCCCACCGCAGTGAAATCAGCCCCCAGCCTGGCAGCACACCAAAACGCCCGGTAGCCAGTCCGGCCCTGATTGTATTTGTTCTTACACCTGGCCCTAAATCTCTTGTCGTACTTATCTACAGTAGGATGAATTGGATGTTATACTGTGCTATTTCTCACAAGGCTCTACTCACCCTGATCCTATCGATAGGTGTCCCGTCTGCCTCAGGGCAGACAGGGGCAAGTCTCTCATCGAAGCCCCCTCAGCTGGGTACTGCTGCGTGTGTAAATTGGTAGAACAGCAGCTGCAGTTCCTTGCACATCTGCGCCCACAAGCCCATCACTGACTCAGCTCTTCGTCATCTCTTGGGCCGACTGTCCTTCCCCTACCGGCTTGTCAGACCATGCGCCAGCATCCTGCCTTTGGTCCACACACAGCCTTTATTGGCAGGGCTCCTCCACATTGTCTGGCAGAAAACATTCAGCTTTCATCTCACTCCAGTACAGGCGTAGATATTACTAAATTGGCAAGTCTGGTAAGGGACCCTGCCCGCCTCACACTACAGACCCAGCACATTTTCTCACCAGTTGAAGCACCATACCAGCTTGTCGCTGCAGAATCCAAAGAAGAGGGGACTCCCTGGTCGGCTGCCTGTTCTGGTCTTTAACTTAGCAGACAACGTTTACTCATCAAATGTCCTTTATTGCAGACTAAAGTGCAATATTCACTTCTTGGAAACAGCAGTTGCCAAGTTATTTCTTTCTGCAGAATATTGCAGAAGCTCGGCGTGCTAGTCCTGAAGCTTTTCAAGTTCACTTCTACTCCATCAAGGTACCAGGCCACGGCCTAGAAATATGTGATTTTTATTTGATTGTTTTATACCCTTATTGGTTTAACACAACCATGTTCATATAGCTTAATGTAACCAGAAATAAAATATTGCACAAATGATAAATAACCAATGTCTTGAAAAATAATACAGCCAAAATAACCTAAAACAGCTGTCTCTGGCATATTTACTTTCACAGCTCACTCGGCTAAACTGCATTTAGATACCCAGCACATTCTTCATCTTTGTTTATTTTACATTAACTGCACTTGCACGGCCAAAAGTTTCATGAATTTACTGTCACAAACGAAACTTGGGGACACGATTATGCATGCTGAGATGTGGCAGTGCCTGACCAATCTAGAAAACTACAACTCCCACGAGAAGGTACCATCTGGATTTGTCAATAAACAAGCTCGCACTGACTGATCTTTCATAAACCTCGGTATTTGCAGAGAATGGCACGCACACATTTGCAAGAACCACCGTGTTTTTATCAGTGCTTGAGATAATAAAAATAGGACTTGTTACTGCTATTGAAAATCTCAGTGAGAACTAGCCTGTTATTTTTTCCAAGATATATAATTTTCTAAGGGCCTTGTCACATCCCTGCTGTTCTTGCTGCTTTAACTCTATTATTGACCCACTTCCAGTGAGTGGCAGTCAGGGCCGGACTGGCTACCGGGCGTTTTGGTGTGCTGCCAGGCTGGGGGCTGATTTCACAGCGGTGGGGGCAGATTTCTTGATGGGGACCTGCGTGTGCTTCTAAATAAACAAAGCAAAACGAATGGTTTTAAGCACACGCAGGTCCCCATCAACAAAATCAGCCCCCAGCTTGGCAGAACACCAAAACGCCCGGTAGCCAGTCCGGCCCTGGTGGCAGTAAGGATAACCACATGGTTTACTGTAATTTTGGACCATCATCAATATTAGGAAGGCAACGCAGTGTTTTGTCAGATTATAATATTTAAATATATGCGGTGTATTATGGATGTATAGTTTGGTAGACAGAGGGGGTATTGAGCTCTACAAAGTACTTGAAATTAAATGCAATAATAATGCATACTACATGCATGCAAATCAATTTTAATAATACTCGATATGCTAGTGTGTTTGTAATGAGGGAGAGGGCATTCCATTCATTTTCAAAAAATTTGACTCATTTAACGCCTCTTTTTGTTGTCAATTATGTATGCTCTTTCCCATACTTCTTGCCTTGCAGCACTGAACTACGAAGACTCTTTCCTCTCCTATTGTCCAGACTCCTCATTCTATTTCTCATGGTGAAACATTACCTTTGTCCCCTCACAGCCAGATTGCAATCCCGGAATCCTCTTCGTAGGACCAACTTCTGCTGGTACAAGTGATGTATTGGAAATTGAATTTTGTTGTATGAGTGCATTATAATCACACGTGTAGAGCGTACCCACATATAATCCTTTGTTGTAATATAATATGAAGTGTTAGCATTTTGGACATATTAACCTGAAACGTGATGTGCTTAGGTCATTGTAAAATGGAGAATTAACGTAGAAAGTGTACCCAGGGCCGGACTGGCTACCGGGCGTTTTGGTGTGCTGCCAAGCTGGGGGCTGATTTCGTTGATGGGGACCTGCGTGTACTTAAAACCATTCGTTTTGCTTTGTTTATTTAGAAGCACACGCAGGTCCCCATCAACGAAATCAGCCCCCACCGCAGTGAAATCAGCCCCCAGCCTGGCAGCACACCAAAACGCCCGGTAGCCAGTCCGGCCGTGAGTGTACGTAACTAGCAGAAAACACTAAAGTGAACAGTTCATGTTGTGATATTGACATTTATTCATGTACTAAAATTGTTTATTAATCGTGTCATTTTACTTGTAGGTAAATGTATTAATTGAATGTGCCATATTTCCCTACGCAAATTCATAAAGTTCATATTCTGGTTTCTTACGTTAGCTGAATTTTGAAGGCCTTAAATGCATTTCCCTGGAAACTCTTCCTCTAGAATTAATAGCTGAATTTCATGTGTGCTGGGAAATTTGTTCTTTCTCACGTTTTGTGTTGCAGGTTGTTAGAAATGGGATTTTTGGTTGGCTAGGGCATGCGCCTAAGCCAGGCAGAAACCACCACTCTAGTCAGGGCAAGGGAGTTACACACAGAAGAACACCCTGCTCACTCCCTTGGTAGCTTAGCAGAGCAGTCAGGCTTATCCCAGAGGCAATGTGTAAAGCGTTTGTGCAACACACTCACACAACAGTGACACACTAGGCAAACCACAAAAGAAACTCTACAAAAGGTTATGTAAAAATAGCCTTTGTATTATCCATAAAACACATTAGAACATGTCACATACATACACTGTGCCACCAGACACTTGTCATGTATTTACAGGTATTAGCTTAAATCACCAGGCCATCGGGCCACTGTCATAATCATCCCGTATATCACAGTTAGTGAGGCCAGCCAGTAACTACTGGTAAGGGTGCACCTAGCACACCACCTTTAGGCATAAAATATAATCAGCAGTGCATCATTTTCATAACACATCGTGCCCCTCTTAGGCATAAACATAACTGCACAATATGCCATAATATCCCTGAGAACCCACTGGCCCCCAACACAGGTAGGGCACCGAAGTACCGGCCCCTCTGTCCCCAATCGGCAGTCCCAGCGCCTCTCCGCTCACCACCTAGACTGCACAGTAATCCTGAGTGGTTCCTTCCCACTTGGGAATTACTGATACTACTCCTCTTCCTCTTCCTCAGTGAGGAGTGGGGGTATCCGTCGAGTTTTACCCTGAGATGCCCAAAACACCACAATGCCTGCCCCACTTCGAAGGCAGCTGCCCGTGATCACACAGAGGGGCAGCTGCTGCAAGGTAACTTGTTTGCAACTTATGGTGGAGATCTCTTCCAGGCTCCCCCCTCTTGCCAAGGCTTCCAGCAAACTCGGGTGAATCGGAATCCTTGGGATCTTGTTTGGGCTTCTCTCCCGGTGGGAAGCATCTGCTTGGCCGGGGTCTCCCGCTTGGACAGAGGAGATTCCCTGCTGGCAATGCACATGGAGCAAGGTCTCCATCGATCTACGCTCCTCTCTGCTCACGGCCGTGGGCCCCGCCCACAGTAAGGCTGAGATGCCGCCTGACTTCCGGCCACAACACCTTCCGCGCCTGCTGTAGGGGGGGAGGATTGAGCCCACTCCTCGGGCTCAGGATGACTACGCGCCCTCCCTTCTCTCTTTGCGGACCTTCAACAGCCCCCTAGCTAAAGGGAGGCCGCAATGCTTGATTTCCTCTTTGTAGGGGGGCCTCACCCACAAGCAGACAACAGCCGCCTGGCTTCCTGTTCTGCGGCTTCTCTGCTACGGCGCGATGGCACCCGCCACCCTCAAGATAGGAGCCCTCCTCCTCGGGCTCAGGTAACAAAATTAAAAGCGCTCACCACGCGCTGCTGCACCACGAGCCCATGCCAGGGGCTCAACACATATGAATCCAGCAGCGCTCCAAGCCCAGGTCTAGGAAAAGCTCAACACGCGCTGGATTTAAGAGCCCCACAGGGCAGAGCTGGGCACAGGTAGGCCAGCACACAGGGCCTTCCAGCAGAGGGGGAGTCCTTCCAGCTCCCTCAGCAGGCAGCAGGTCAGTCCATGTGGCGGTTCCTCCTGGCACACTGCAGTCCACGCAGTGTCTTAGTCCCAAGCAGGTACAACTCACATGGGGTCATAGCCCCAATATTTATACTACCCAAGGTCTTTGTTCTGCCCTGGTACAGGGCCCTGGACTCAGTCCAAACCAGTTCTCGGGGGCACTTGTCAAGTGCACAACACTCCCCATTGTTAGTGTAGGCCCTGGCCCCAGACACACCTCAGGGGGGCAGAGCCATCATTGTGGAAGGCAGGCACACCCCTATTCAGGTTCGGGTGCTACTCCTCTCACCACTTCAATTGCAAATCAGGCCTATTCAGCCTAGCGCTGACTCACCCAGACCCTCTGGAGCCACTGCACCTTCCTAGCCCCTGTCACTCCAAGGCCAGACAGTCAATACACAACAGGCAGGCACAAAGACACATAGCACACAGAAATGCCTACTTCTAAAAGTGGCATTTCTAAAGTAATGATAACAAATCTGTGAACACCAGTACGCAGCATTTATCACCACTATTCCAAACATACCAAACTTGATCACGCTACCTCTCTCATGTCAGGAATTACCACTGAAGCACATATCAGGGAATACCCAATGCATTCCTATGAGAGGGCAGCCTCACAGCAGTGAGAATCCAAATAGGCTGTTTGTCACTACCAGGACATGCCACACTGTTAAGACACATGTCCTACCTTTTACCTACACCACACCCTGCCCATAGGGCTAGCTAGGGCCTACCTTAGGGGTGACTGATATGTAGTAAAAGGGGAGTCACGGACATGGCAACCACTTTATGTACCATGTCACAGCATCGGTAAACTGCGCATGCAGGCCCTGCAGTGGCAGAGGCCTGAGACAGTTTGGAAAGGCTATTTTGGTGGGTGGCGCAATTCAGCTGCATTGACGATTTACATGAGGAACGCCGAAGAAAGAACTCTTGAAAAATTAAAACGGAACTACAATTGTAAGTGGTCGGAACTACAACACAAGTTTGTACCTGAGTTAAATAAACAAAGATCTTTTTCAAATTGAACTGTGATCCGAATCACCGACAAAACGGTGTTAACAAAAAGCAATGATCACTCGAAGTAAAGATACAGGCGTCAACATCTGAGACATAAACTAGCAGTTTGTACCCAGTCACAGGCATTTTTTCAACCAGGGGGACATATTCAATAGATATAAATCCACTCTCAGGGAATAGTTTTTTGTTTAAATAGGCCTATCCTGAAGAGTTCAAATAGTGTTCCCACTGGTAGCAGCCGTATAATGAATGAACAAAATGTTAAATTAATTAAGATAATGGTTGCTTCATTTTCCAAATCATGACTGGTTTAAGAGTACAAACCTTTCTTCTTTTTTATGCAAATCATTTTTGTCAAATGTATTGTGCGTTTTTGTAATAGTTGAGATATTCGGTTGTAAAGAATATGATTTGAATGTATGTTTAATGTGGGAACAATTATGTTTTTCCCTTGTTCTGATTGAAAAGATAAATGACTTTTATCTAAAAGAGATAATGATGAGTAAATAAATACTACAGACCAAAGAAATCAGTAAATGGTCTGAGTCTGTTCAAGTAATATACAGCGTTGAATATGAGGGCTAGATAACTTGTTGTTCTAATGTTGATAGGCCCTTTCTAGTTGTCGTTCACAGGGGCCATACCCCTTTATTTAGAAAGCAAGCCCACCAGTAGCATTTCATTTACTGCCCCTGGGTATATGAGATACCACTGTACAAGGGACTGATAGGTAAATTAAATATGCCAAACAGGTGTAGACCAATCTTACCAAGTTTACCATAGAGGGCACATGCACTTTAACACTGAACAGCAGTGATAAAGTGCCCAGAGTCCTAAAACCACCAACAACAGGTCACAAAAAATACCGGAGGAAGTCAAAAGTTCTGGGATGGCCCTGCAAAAGGGCCAAGTCTAACACAGGTGAAAGAAGCGCCTTTGTTAGCTATAATAATGTCTTTGATTTATTAGTCAGGCAAGGATAGAAGAAGTTATATCATAAACTTGAGTTGATAAAAGAAGGCTGTTGTGCTTCACACAGGAGAAGGCCTGGGAACCAAGGACATTTTGTTACAAAACAAGAACACTATTATCCCATGAAAAACTACCTCTAAGATCGTACTCAGAGACACGAAAAGACTCTTGGGAAAGATACCTGAAATATTGGAATGTTGAAAGTAGCAAAAGTGCCCACTTCTTTTTCTGCCTTCAGAGAGAGAGCATCTTAGATCAAGCTCCACAGACTGACACCTTTTATCTTTTCTTTCTGAAGATGCTGAAGTAGGGATGTCACTTAGCGTTGGAGTAGGGATAGATTAATTATTTTTACTCACCAACCCTCAATGCAGGGGAATTTGGACTTGTGCTTTCTGATCCTCTGCTTCCTATTTCTTGAGCTATTTGTCTTGTTTATGTTACACCATCTTAACTGGATTCGCCAATTCGGTTTCATGCTGATTCCGATGTATTTCTATACCCTCATTTTTAGGTGTCTTTATGTCCAGTTTATTTTGGCATTGTAATAAATTAACTAACCCTAAGGAGTTTGTTTGTGGTTATTAGGTGTCTAAAGGATTTCTCGATGATTTGATTGACAATAATAACAAATGTTCTCCTCTCTACACTTTCATGCTGCTAAATAGAACCATCGGATCATGACACTAGAATAGATCCAGAACCTTATGTGCACGGCCCTTTCACTAGCATGGACGCCAATTCACCAAAATGCCTGGGGTAGCGGAAGTGACTTCACATGCCCCTTGACCTTCACTTTCACTCACACATACATATGCTTATACATACACACGCCTTCACACATACACACACACTCACACATACACACACACACTCTGCCTACACACGCCCACACATTCACACATACAAACACTCTCTTACATAAATACACTCAAAATTGCAAGCACACACACAACATACATACATTTAAAAGCATTTTTTTTCTTATCTCAGATGCCAGGGAAAGTCATATCCCAGATATGTGTACTCCATTATTTATTAAACTAATAGTGAATAATGTAATATTATTCACTATTATGCTAATAAAAAATTGACAAAAAACAAGGTGAGCTTTTGATGTTGGAGCTATGGAGACTCCTGCCTCTCCGTAGCACCAGGTGATTGTTGCCCCTCCCCCTGAAGTGGAGACTGCAATGGTGGACACGGTGAAAGCGAACGTGGCGAGTTCTGTTTACCGCGAATATTAAATACTCACTACCATCGTCAGCCGCAGCGAAACGTTTTGTAAACCTCCCGAATCCTCTAAATCACAAATGAGGAAGAGGTCAAGGAGCACGGTAATAAAACAGCGATTCAGCTAAAACCATAAATCAAGGCTGTACTGGCTGCACGGAGAACGCGCTGTATGCGCAGAATGCGGCTTGGTTAAAGGGTGGGTGGAGTCATTTATCAAGCAAAAAGTGATTCCGGATTTCACAGGAGACTTAACGCTAACTAGGGCACATCGGGTCCCTGCCCACTCCATTCCTAATTCCAAGTTCCCTCGTACAATTCTGACTAACTTTGCGGATTTTAGAGTAAAAGAGAATATTTTGTCCAAAGCAATTCAGCAGAGACAGTTTACCATCAACGAGGGGACTAAATGTCGGATCTTTCCAGATATGTCTGCAGTGGCGGCACGCAGGCGTAAAGAGTTTGTGAAGCTCCTATACCTATTTAAAGCACAGGGGGCTCAGGCATCTATTGCGCAGCAATCCAAACTTAGGGTGTTGGTTAAAGGGAAATTTCATATGTTCTCTCGCATTGAGGAGGCCCAGGATTTATTGAAAGAGATTTCCACTGCAAAATGATTTAGTGGTTATTAGAGGTTATTAATGTTTTTTCTTTTTCTTCTTTATGACTATGAGGTCTTCACTGTTGTGTGGGGGGGAGATCACCAGGGTGCAGGGACAGGGAACCCCATAGTGTAGAAGGGAGGGGAAAAATGTGGTTTGCGGGGCCTGTGGGGTTGACCACATTTTGCGGGGGGCTTCTTCTTTGGGTTGGGGGTAGAGGGGTGGTGGGTAGTATAGTAGTAAAAAATGAACAGGAAAAATATGTAAAGGTAAACAATGAGCAGGAAAGATATGAACTATTTAGAATTAAGCTGAAAGGGACGAGAAAACTTCAGAGATTGATCTTGAGGTAAAATGAGGGAGAAAATTTGATAAGATGGGTTCAAAAATGCAGGATATAAAAATTATAACATGTAATGTGAATGGATTACTTAACCCCCGGAAAAGTGCTGCTCTTTTAAACTGGATAACATCTCTCTCTCCCGAGATTATATTTTTGCAAGAAACGCATCTCAGGACTGACATCCCAAAGATATCACTTCCTAAGAAGTATCAGCAGGCATACTTCTCATCTGCTAATTTAGCAGTTCGCAGAGAAGGGATTCTATTATCTAATACCTTTGATTGGCAGGTTAAGGATGTTCGTCGAGATGGGAAGGGTAGATGGCTTTGGGTGAAAGTAAAGCTGCAGGAAACAGTCCTGAATTTGGTTAACTATTACGGTCCTTTTGAGGATGATACTGCAGCACTCGCACAAATCTATCAATTAGTAGTACCAATGGAAGGTATATTAATTTAGGGAGGTGATTTAAATTTTTTCAGAACTTGGCCCTTGATACATCAAACAAAACACCAACTAAAGCCTAAAATCACAAAATTAATAAATAGGCTCTCTAATGATTTCTCACTAATAGATCCTTGGAGACTAGGGCATCCTAGTCTCTTGCAATTTACCTGTTATTCGGCAAGATTTAGATCAGCCTCCCGTTTGGATTACTTTTTAGTAGATAAGTTGGTTGCCAATGGCCCGACAGAAATATTGGCTAACTCTTTTTCAGATCACTCATTAGTTTCATTCACATTGAAATTAGGAAGTGCTATAAAAAAGAGGTCAAGATGGCAGTTTGATAAATCCCTACTACAAGGTATGACTTGGCTGACAGACGCCAGAGGATTTATTAAGGAATTTTTCCAGCTTAATCTAAATACGGCTCTTTTGCTTATGGTATGGGAGGCATTTAAAGCCACCTTTAGAGGCCAGATCATATCATATAAGGCAAAAATAGGTAATATTCGGAAACAAAAAATTCTGGCATTACAGACTGCCGTAGGAAAAGCTAGACTAACTGTAGTTCTAATGGATACACCATTGCCTATTATAAAAGCGCAACAGCAAGAGTTAGATAGAGCCAAGGAGAAGCTCAAGGATTTTTTTCTATTAGAGGAGATTATGGGCAGTAGGGCCTATCAGCAGAAGCTCTATGAGGAAAGCCAACAGATTGGCAGATTTCTGGCTTGGTCTACTAAATGTCAAAAAGCTGCTCAGTTAATTACCCAAATTAAAAATCCATCAACGGGTATATTAGAGGATGATAAAGAGGCAATTGCTGAGGTGTTTCTTACACATTTTAATCAAATTTACGCAGAAACTCAAGTAATAGATGAGCTAGCATTGAGGAGTTATTTCGAAGAATTAGAATTACCTTTACTATCACAACAACTTTGTGAGACATTAAATGCCCAAATAGGAATTATGGAGGTACGAAACAGTTCAAATAGTATGCCCAATGCCAAGGCCTGTGGTGGGGATGGGATCCCGGTGGAAGTATATAAGGCATTTCAAGAAAAATTGCTTCCCTTTTTAACAAAATTGTTTAATCAAATTAAAGAATCTATAGACATCCCAAAAAGTTTTAAGGAATCAGTATTAATAATTTTCTTAAAAAAAGATAAAGATCCCTCCGATCCCAGCTCTTATCGCCCTATCAGTCTGCTAGATACAGATTATAAACTGCTTATGAAAATTTGGGCAAAAAGGATAGCACCTTGTGCACAACAAGTAGTTCATAGTGACCAAAATGGTTTTATTCCAGGACGTCTCATGGCCTCTAATACGTATTTTTTAACGCAAGCTTTTGATTATTTTTCTATTAATAAGACCAAGGCGGTGATTATGATGATGGATGCCGAAAAGGCTTTTGATTTGGTAGATTGGAGAGCTTTATTTTTTACTTTGGATAAACTTGGTTTTCCGTCACAATTCATACAGATGCTAAAAAAGGTATATAGCTGTGCTGAAGCTAAAATCCTTATTAACGGCTCAGAAGCAGGCAAAGTTAATATTAAACGCGGCACACATCAGGGATGCCCGTTATCCCCCCTTTTATTTTCAGTTTTTATTGAACCCCTGGCTGTCAGCATCCGGAAGAGCTTAATGATTTTGCCTCCAATTGAGGGGATGGCAAAAATTAAGCTATATGCGGATGACATTATTTTATATCTAAGAGCAGGGGCAGTCACTATACAGAATGCTCTTGATGAAATCCAGAAATTCACACAGGTTGACGGATATAAAGTAAACCAAGCAAAAACTGAAATTCGAACATTTAATGTGATTCCCTCGGATATTCCATCTTCCATTCAGTTAAAACCATCACATCCAGTTAGATATTTGGGGATACACGTTACAAATGATTATGGGCAACTATTTTCCATAAATTATACTAGCATGCTCACGAAAGTGAAAAAGCTATTAGACAAATGGTCTATGCTCCCACTATCATTAATAGGGAGGATCTCTATGGTCAAAATGTCGAGTGCTTCATTTGTTTTTGTTTCTTTTTGACAATCTTCCTTTGAAAATCCCGAATTTATATTTTAAAGAGCTAGATCAAATAGTCAGGAGGTTTGTATGGAATAACAAACATCCCTGGGTTAAAATAGCTACATTACAATTAGATGTAACATCAGGAGGCTTGGCACTTCCACATTTTCCTACGTATTACCAGGCTTCTTTAGCTAACTTACTCTCCCAACTCAGCAAGGAAAAGCCGTTTTTTGATAATTTTCTGCTAACTCACATGCTGAAGGAAAGTGCTATAACACTCCCCATTTTTCTACTTTTGGCGAAACTTCCGAAGAAAACAAGGTACAAGGTGATACTGACATTAGCCGAAAGAATTCAGTTATTTTTTAAATCGCGAAATATCCCTATATTTCATGCTTATACCCCTATACAGGATTGTGAAGCAGAAGGTCTCATACTGTCTAGAGGGCTTTATCAGGTATGGCGAGAGTTAGGTTTTCTCCAGCTAGGGAATTTTTATAATCATGAAACATTAATTACCTGGGAAACGGTTCGACTCCGAGCCAGTACACTGAATACTGGCCTCTTTCTTAGTTTCTTACAGCTAGTTAATTTTCTTAAAATCAATTATTCTATGATGGGCGAAATGGCACATCAAATCACTAAGCAGATGGCAAATAAAATGGTGGGGGTTGGAGGTTGGTATCGGCTGCTTCATCAAAAGGCCCATTCTGACGAGATCTTGACAAAAGAACTTCAAAAAATCTACTCGGAGACTGGCTGTAAGTTTAATGTCAAAGAATGGAAACAGCTTAGTGAGTTAGCAAATAAAGCATTTAGAGGCGCTAACTATAAGAGAATTTATTTTTTATCTAGATGGTTATTATATTATACACCCGAAAGACTCTCCAAAATGTTTCAAACGAGCCCGAATCAATGTTTTCGATGTAACAAAAATGGTAATGGTGGCTGGGTGCATATATTCTATGAATGTAACGATTTGCAGCACTTCTGGAAGGCGATTTTTGCCGAGATGTCTCTGATTTTGTCCTTGCCAATTGAGCCATCAGCTATGTTGGTGTTATTTGGCTCATCAGGAGAAGTGAAGTGTTTCACAAAACATCAGCAGTATTTTATATTAATTTCTATTGCAGTTGCTAGGTCACTTGTCCTTCAAAACTGGAGAACCAATAAACAACCTAGTATTGAACATTGGTTTAATAAAATGTCCAGGACCTGTAGATTAGAAGAGGCCTACGCCAAACGTATAGGAGCAACTGCAAGATTCAGAGGTATCTGGCAAAATTTTTCTTTTAATGGGCTCGCGGACGTAAGGTGATTATAGGATCTAGGTGAGTCTTGCTATTAACACAATGCACTTTAAGTGTTACAGGTCCCTCTTGTACCTTTCAACACATTTTTGCACATGGCACTTTTGAAGCGATTAGAAGTATATCTGCGGCTAGAATTCTATGTACTTTACCCTTCTGCACATTAGAGGGATATCTGTTGCAAGGATTGTATGCACTTTAATCAAGTAAGAATGATTTCTACTTAGGTTTTGGTATTTTTTTTAGATTAGAGTGTATGCAATGTAGAAACTATAGGGAATTTCTATATCTTTTAGCGGCACCTTAATGTGGACCTTTTGGCACCATGTTTTAAATTATTCAGATATGATGTATTATGAATTTGCTACGGAGTGAGTTTTATAGTTCTTATTAAGTGTTATTTTACAATTATGTTGTTTGGGTATTAGTTTGTAGCTCGTTATTATTTATGTACTATATCTGATGCTATATATCTTGACTGTTTACTCTCGTTTTTGTGTATTTTCCTGTTCAAATAATTTTTTTCATAAAAAAGAAAAAACAAGGTGAGCGAAGCCGCCACCGACGGCCATAAGGACGAACCTCTTCCGTTCCTGCCATTGATTTTGTTACTGCTGACATTAAGGGAAAGGCAGTGCCGGGGTCATAAGGGGCATGCCAGGGGTCACAGCAGCGACCCCTGGCAACCCCTAAATTACGTCCCTGGGTACTGGGGACCTTGAAAGTGTCTCCTGAAGGTTGTAGGTGATGTACATCACTTGCCAGTGATAGCTTTAGCATGAAAACTTGATAAAACGTATTATTTGCTTTCTGTGGCAGTACTGACTGCATCAATGTTTCTACCTATTGCTTACATTTTGTTGTGAATAATATCTTGTTTATTCTTTTTGTAGATTTGAACTTTATGAGTAATTTTTGTAATATGTACTGCTCCTTTACATGTCCTCCTTGCCAGCAGATTGTCAACTCTCTTTATCTGGGACCGTTCTGTCAGTCTTATTCCCTTTCCTAAACCAAAATGCAGAAAATAATTCCTCTCCTGCGGCCTGGTACACCTTGCCTCATTTTACACCCAGTCACCTGGCCACATCGCCTCCTTTCCCTACCTGCCACTGACAGCACCCTTTCTCTTCTTATCTTCTTCATTGAGAAACTCCAGTTGAGGTGTCCAGGTAAAGAACAGAGTTAAGGGTATTTGTATATGACTTCATCCCCGTTTTAATGTAGAACGGCATGCAGGGCCTAGAGTCAGCAGCACTACCCCTACCCTCTCCCCTACCCATAAGAAAGAAAAGCAACCCTTCAAAATTCCTGTGATTGCCAATCCACATCCAATGGCTAGGAACTTGTGCTCTAGGAGGTTAAGATTTCTACATAGTGTTTCCCTTCCTAACCACAAACTAATCCAGTTGGCCTTCAGGTTGTCCTTATTGCAGCTTGTCGGCCTTGTGCAGACCTTATGCAGTCATTAGAAAATTGTGATTTTTGGGAAGTTGAGCCAGCAGATTGCACGTCTGCCACTCCTAGACAATCCCCATTGACTCTATTTTCTAGTGTTCTTTGTGGGAAGTTGTGCCTTCTAGTGGGATACACCTACCACAGTCCTGGCTGAACATTGTAGATTATTTATTCCTTTGATGTCTTGAAAGTTGCCATCCAGTTGTTCCGTAGTGAATCCCTAAGACTCATATCTCACTTGGTGGTTTTGGGATCTGAGTTGTCTTGTGGGATTTACCTCCATCATCTACCCCTTATAGACATAATATGACACAGAAATACGACATAGAAAGCTACACCATTCAGTGGATTGGATACCCCTGGGCACTTTTGGTAGACCTCAAAAAACGTAAGGAAATCATGGGGCATATTAGCAAGGAATAGCGATATTTATCGCTAAACGCGCTTAGCGCGAATCCTGTTAACGCCGCCTATCGCTGGAAAATATCGCTGAGATAACACCCTATTAGTAAGGTTTATCTCCATAGCGATAATATTTCCAGCGTATAGCGGCAAAATGCAAGAATATCGCTGGAAAACCAGCGATATTCTTGCATTAACGCTAAGGTGGATTCAGCATTAGAATCCACCTCCTATACCTTAAACAGGTAAGTCATAGTCAGTAGCAGGTGTTAAAATCTAGCGATAAACGCGCTTAGCGCGATTTATTTTATCGCTTCGCCTGCCTTGATAATAGGGGTTAGTGGTGTTAGCGACTGTTTACAGTCGCTTAGTGGGGAACGCCTACCTTGCATGTCATTAGCGATAAATATCGCTGACATGCAAGGCGATGTAATTCCCGGCCTCTAACACCTGAAAGCTGTCGCTAACGCCTGTTAGCGACAGCTTGCTAATAGGGCGTTAAAAATATCGCCGCTTTAGCGGCAAAAAGTGCCGCTAAATCGGCCATAAAGCCCTTGATAATATGCCCCCATGTCTTTTAGTGGATTTCTCCTTTACCACTCCAGGGTGGACCCCCTTGACTAAATTGCATTTGATGGTTTTGCAAAACTGTGCATTCCAATGGGTTCCACACCCTCTGCTCCATGATGAACTGCATACACATATTAATCCTATTTAGAATGAGAAACTATGCCTTCTGCCAATTGTACGTGGACCTCATTGAGACTGGAAAATGTATGCACAACTTTTATCACTTCCAAATAGACCAGACTGCAAACTATACCCTGACAACCAAGTACAAACTTTGGGTTAGCATATTACACACTCATCCCACAGGTCACTAGGAGTATCGCATGGAAACCCCATGTCTCTTATATCTCTCTGATTGAATTCATGCTTAAATACATACATGTCCATCCCCTTCTGAAGCTCAAGCCAACCAAGACAGAATTCCTGTTATTTGCCAAGAACCCATAAACAAGACACAGTACAAATCTGTCTCAATGACATGAACCTTGACATCTTTCAACCTCAACTTTCACTGGTGCCAAGTGTTAGAAATTGGGGGTCTCTGGTTAGCAGGTTTGTACCCTGTCAAAGTAGGCACTCTTCCTTCTAGTCAGGGTAAGGGGATTACACTTCTAAAATAACCCCTGCTCATCCCCTACAGTCATAAAGATATGAATCTTGCAAGAATAAACTTAAATGACAGTTCCTTGAAGTCGATAGCTCATTCCAGGGCTATCACGTCGTCGAGAACAAACAAATCCAATATTTCAGGCTGACCGTGAGGTCGTGAGCCAGCTACGGTATCTGGAAGACCCACAAACAGTACCTTGGAAATGCAGAGCGTCGTGGAGCTTTCAATGAGCTCCGAAGGTTGGTGCAGGAGTCATCGGGCCCTTCAAGTCACATGCATTGCAGATTGAACTCCATGAGTTTGAAGTCAGGAGCACTGGCGTTGGGGCTGCAGTGCGAAGCAAAGAGATGGGGTGTGTGGTTCCCTCAGGTCATGGTGCGAGAAGCGACTTGGTGACAGTGTCCAATGGTGTTGGTGAAACCAGGGCTGCAGTGCAAAGTGGGGCAGTGCTTGTTGTGGTGCTGACAGGTCATGGTGCAAGCAGCGGCATTGTCATTGCTGAAGCACTTTCGTCGGCAGACGATCTGGAGTCGAAGGCATTGGTAGACCAAGGCCGCGGTGTGGGATGGGGTGACGCATCGTGCAACTTACGAGAGGTGCCCCTAGGCCACAGTGCAGTCAGCGACGTCGAGATCAGCTTGGAGCAGCATCATCAGTGAGACCATGGTGGCGATGTGAAGGGAGGCAGTGCTAATTATGGGCCAACAGGTCATGGAGCCAGCAGTGGCATCGTTGATGGCATTGGGTTGCTTTTTCCCTCTGTGGCAGCTGAAACACACAGTTCTTGGTTTTGTGTATCCAGAGGATGGTGAAGTCTTTGGTGTGCCTGAGACTTCGAAGAGGAGGCAAAATCTACTTCACGCCCTTGGAGAAACTTTAACAGCAGGATTTGAGAAAGTTCAGTCCAGTCCTTTCACTGCCCAAGACAGAAGCAGCAACTTCAGGCCAGCCCAACAAAGCAGCAAACAGCGAAGGGGCAGTACTCCTCCTGGCAGCTCTTCCAGCTCTTCTTCTTGTCAGGGTCCTTAGTCCAAAAGTGTTCTAAAGTTCTGGGGTTAGGGCCCCAATATTTATACTACTTTTCTCTTTGAATTCATAGGCAGAAAGTCCCTCTTGCTCAGTAAAAAGCAGTCTGTCCTCCCTGTCCAGCTTCACTACAGGAGGTGGAGACAGCATTGTGCCGATCAGCCACAGCCTCTTCAGGTGTCAGTGACAACTCCTCCTACCACTCTATTCCAGGATGCACCATCAGCATATGCAGGGTACACCTCAGCTCCCTTTGTGTGAGTGTCTGGAGTGTGTGCACAAAAAGCCCCTGTCAGCCTAAAACCAGACAGATAATCCACATGCAGGCAGAGGCACACAGGATGACTAAGCAAGAAAATGGCCACTTTCCAAAAGTGGTATATTCAAACACACAATTTAAAAACTACCTTTACTAAAAGATGTGTTATTAAGTTCTGAGCTCAGGGAGCCTAAACTTCATTTCTCTATCTTTTTTCAATTCGAAGTTACACTTGTAAAATGTCACAAGGCAGTTCAAATGATCACCTATGGGAAAGACAGCCTTTCAATAGTGAAAAAAAAAATGCATAGTATTAAACTACCAGGACATGTAAAACACACCAGCACAGGGAAGGATAGAGCATGGCAAGTGTGTGCACTTGCCATGTCGACGTGGCAGTTAAAACTGTGCACGGACACTGTAGTGGTAGGTCCGAGATACCTTTGAAAGGCTACTTGTGTGGGTGGCACAACCAATGCTGCAGGCCTACTGGTAGCATTTGATTTACAGGCCCTTGGCACTCCTGTGCGCTTTACTAGGGACATATTAGTAAATCAAATATGCCAATCATAAATAGACCATATCACTAATACAATTTACAGTAGGATCAATTGACTTTAGCACTGAATAGCAGTGAAAAAGTGCACAGAGACACTAAACCAGCTTAAACGAAGTCCAGCATACCATCAAAAACAAGAGGTTAGAAAGCAAGGGGAAACACGCCAAAATATGTCAGGTCTAACACCAAGTCACTTGGCTTCACCTTGGACACCAACCTAACCCTCAAGGAACACTTCACCCAAAAAAAAGGCAGCCTTATACCAACTTCAACCAGATGGAACTACATTAACTCCCCTTGCCGGCCATCAGCATCTTCACAGCCAGCTGCATCATTTGCAAACCTAATGTGTCCAGCACCTTTACTTATCTTGCAAACAAAATCATCATCTCTGGTGGATCTTGGCACACCGGCAGCCAGTACACCATCAAACAGCAGACTAAGAAGCGTGAAAAAGGAAAAACAAGACAGCAGGCCTTTTTCATTTAAGCAACAAAGATCTGAAACAACATCCAGATACCCATTAATATCACATATATACATGCATAAACACATACATACATCTAGTGAACATTTTGCTGATGCATTTCATGTATAAGCCAAACAGTACCTTCACCATACCACATTCATGACACTCCTACGTACCACATGCACAATGCACTAATTCTTTTCAAATAACCCACTGTTGGAAAGGGGTTTATTAGTAGGTGTAGGTAGGGGCTGAATGCCACAAACACAACATAAGATCCAGTCAAGTTCTCAATAAATCATTCCCTTGCTCAAACCTTGGTAGCTGGCAACGAGCAGGCAGATTTAGCTTAGGAGACAGGTGTGTAAAGAATTTAAAAACAACAATGTATTCAATAAGTAAGACACAACACACAATAAAAATTCAACACCAATTTATAACAATATGTTATATTTTTATGAACAAATAGACACCAAAACTACATAAATTCAATGTAGGGAACCAGAGATATGAATTTTTGAAGATCAATAGTAAAACTAGCACTTAGAAGCAAATAGCGCTCAACGGGCTATAAAAAGGACATGCTGGACTGGGATACAGTCAAGTGTTTTTACACTTACTTCCAGAAGTGTGTCTTGATGTAGTAAAGTGGCGTGCAGAACCAGCCAAGTGTTCAGATGCTCTGGTTTGCCTATTGGGGTCTGGGACTACAACTCTCACAATGCACCTGTTCAACTTATGGAGCTACTTGCAAAAGTTGCTCCAAACTTCCCTAAACTTTTGTAACTTCTTCCTGAAGTTCCTCTTGTGGGTTGAAAGTGTCCAAAACACCAATCAAAGGGTCTAGAAGGTCTGAGATGGTTCTTGGGATGTTGGAAGTACAATTCCCACAATGCACCTAACCAAATCCTTAAAAGTCCTCTGGACACACTCCAGGCTGGCGACTTCTTGGGGCTGATGGTACAGGTGAGATCTGTTAACCTGTCAGGGAGTCCTCTCCTTAATCCTTGTGAAGCCAGGCAAAGTCCTTAGAGCTGTAGTCCCAGATTGTGCAGCAGATGCAGTCCTTCAGAGTGCAATCCTTTGGGTGCAGATCAGGGTTCCAGAAGGGCAGTCCTTCTTCTCTTTGTTGTTTCGGGCAGCAGATCTTAGTTACATTGAATACAACAGGGAAAGGAGGGTCCTAGGGAAAGTTTAAAGACCTGCGAGGATTAAATCCCTAAACAGTAACAAGTAAATACAAGAAATCCTCGGGTCTAGGTGAACCAACTATACTTGAAAAAGAGACCACAAAGATGATCTCAGGGTACTTCTGGAGGAGTACCTTAATTGGGACGTAATCCCATCACCCACCGAGGTGGCATGCTTCATCATCTGGGATTCTCCTCTTGACGGGGACCCCTGGATACGAGTGCACGTTAGAGTTTTGGCATTCTGCTGGAACAGAGATTACAGGGGTTAGGAGCAGACAAGCAAGATCGGACGTTCCGATTTTACATAGGCGTAAAATGGGGATAACGAGGAGGTTGAACCGAGGTTGATGTTTTAATTGATCGCTATAGATAGGAAACAATAGGCGCAGTATCACATAATCACATTTCAAAGATTAATTAACCGGAATATAAAGAAAAGATTTGTTCTCAGTTTATGCATCGCATTATAAGTGTTTTATTGAACTGATTGGTTGTAAACAATTTTCTCTTTTAGATACCCCTGATGAAGGGCTGTCCCGAAATGCATTGGGTGTTTTAAATAAATCGTGGCATGTGAAAACATTTGATTCTCCTGTGGTTTTGTGTAAAACCGTAGATGGATAAGAGAATGAGTAAAATGAATTGAAGAAACAAGGGTGAAAAATGACAAAATTGAAGTGAAAAGTGGATTAACTAAAGAATCGTATATGAATTTGATTTATTGGATTCATTCATTGGTAATGGCAGTGCAGCTTGGAAGGGAACCACGCAGTTCCCTCATGTCTGTTCTTATGACTCAAGCGCGATTGGGCAGAGCGCGGAACAAGCGTGCACGCCTACATAAGGTTGAAATTGAACAATTTGTACAAAAGGGAGTGCATCTCACCACCATTGTCCCATGTTTTGAATGAACCTTCCGTCACTCACGTAATGTCACATGCTTCATCATTTGTCTGGCATGCCACATTACATGAGTGAGCCATCCTCATTCAAATCTTGGAATTGCCATGACACTGGGACAGGTGTAGCTAGCAACAGTAGACAGTAGGGATCTTTTCCTTTGTCTGTGTTTTTTTTCGCTGAAGGCCAACTAGGCTTAGATCGAAATACAACGGTGTCAAGACGCTTTGTGGTATATTTAGATCTGCATGGCAACTAAAATCTGCTAGTAAACACAAGAAATTCTCGGGTCTAGGTGAACCAACTCTACGCGAAAAAGAGACAACAAAGATGATCTCAGGGTACTTCTGGAGGAGTCCCTTAATTAGGACATAATCCCATCACCCACAAAGGTGGCATGCTTCATCATCTGGGATTCTCCTCTTGACGGGGACCCCTAGCCCCGCCAAGGGCTACAACCCCCTCACTGTGAGTGAGGAGCTCAGGGATGTTTTTATTCCTACGTTGTATAGGAATAAAACTGAGAGACCGAGGATATCCCCGAAAGTTGCTTAAGCAAGCAACAAAAAGAGCATGGTTTACCTAGAGAAAGCCTTCTGTCCAAAAAGATCAAACAACCGTTGGACAAGTTGGTCTGTGTGTCCACTTATGGGCCACATACCAATAGATTTCGTCAAACAATATTAAAAAATTGGCACCTTCTTCAAAATTTGGAATGTCCCTTTGATCAACCAATGTTCGCCATGAAAAAGGATACCAGCATAGGCCAGCAGCTGGAACGGGCTGATATTCCAACACCGTCTAAAAAACAAGATCTATTCTCCCAATGGAATTTAAAACCAATTGAGGGTCACCATAAATGAGGCAACTGTGTTTCCTGTGAATCCACCATGGAAGGATTAGAATTTGAGCACAATAATATCAAATCATTACATAAAACTTTTTCAAACTGTAAGATGAAAAATTTTGTCTACGCAATTATTTGCCCCTGCCGTAAAATCTACATTGGAAAAACAAACCAAGAAGTCAGGGTGCGAATCGTGCAACATCGTTCACAAATCCGAACTAAGGCCCAAAATGCGCCGATGGTCAGCCATTTTACACAAGCAAACCACACTGAGAAAGATTTTAAAAGGACTGTACTGTGTGTCATAAAACAAACCCCCAGAGGAGGAGATGTTGAAGGTCAATTGCTGCAGGAGGCATACTTGATTTTAAAATTCAACAGTGCAATCACAGGGTTGAACAAAATGTCAGAAATCTCCAGAACCTAATTTGCGTGTGCTCCACTTCTAAAATTAAGAGGAGGCTGTGGAATCCAACTTGAAAGCCTTTGAAAGACGAAGCAACAAGAAATAAATAGCCAGCTTCACTAGCTGTAGTTCCAAGTATGAACTAAATGGCCCATGATCCTTCTGGTTTGAATGTCGAAAATCGCCAAAATATCAATGTATATGCCAAGTTTCTAGTAATAATTCGCAATTAAGACCTTCTGAACGACTAAGTATGAACTACAAGATCCAGGATCCATCATGATGTTCCGCAAGCCCGTTCTTGGAAAACCGAAAGTTACGAAATATGAGCAGGCAGATTCCATTGCTGTGGCAAACACCCGACCGGTTGGAGCCGCACGCCGGAGGTGAAGATTTGAAGCAGATAAATGCTCTGCAACCTAAGTAAGTGAGCGCAACCGCCAAGTAATTCTTTTCTAACTCCAAAGCCATGAGCTGATACATTTGTAAAAATCGCTTTTGGTTACAGACAACAGAAAACGAATCCTTGCATGCAACCGGCAAGTAAGTCCCGCCAATGATCTAATGTTAAAGTCAAACATAAAATGGACACAAACACTGACACGCGTTTGCTTGTAACAGGTTACTGATTCGTAAGATTGCATCTCAATATCCGAGGCTGTCACTAAAGACTCTTACAAAATACATAAAAAAAGTAAGTCCATAGACTTTGTTGTTTTTAACAATTAAACGCAGGACCCACTTGGAATTAATACTAGTGGCTAATGGAAGTTATCGTTTGTGTTTCAGACCAGATGGTTGGCAACACGAGCAATGTGGCACTTCCTTTAAGGAAAAGACGACTATAGCAGGTACTGTGTTTGTCTGAAATTCAGAGTAACCATGATACATTTAGAAAAGGATGGGCAATATTAAGGAATATTCCTTGTTTTCTGTTTTTTTTATAGATTTTACCCAGTCCTAGCCCTGAAGAAAATCCCGAAAATTGTACTGGGATTTGAAACGCGTCAGCACGCAATACCATAGGGCAAACAAGTGCATAAAATAGAGAAAGCCTCACAGGGGATTATTTCTAAATATGTAAACCTGTGGGCCAGAACACTATTTCCCTTTGGTCAGCAACCCCTGAATGTTTATTGAATATGATTATGAACCCAGAGAAGGGTTGCTTTGTGAATTTTACCTTGTTGAATATTTGCATTTTTTGTTACCTGTGTATTCATTGTCATGTGTAAATCATTTCTTTGATTATTTTTAATCTTTGTATTACTTTGTTGTATATATCAATGTAAACAAGAAGTGCTATCTCGATCTGTGTTTGAATGAATTACCTGAGCATTTCACAAAAATTGTTGAAAGAAATAACATAATAAACTATGTAGACCAAGACATTTAGCAGGGTCTCAGGTTGCTGAAATGAAATGGCATTTAGAACTGTCAGCTAGAATATTTGTCTCATGTATACTTTCTAAAAGTGGCATTTCTGAAATAGTAATGTTAAATCCAACTTTATCATTAAACAGGATTTATCATTACAATTCCAAAGATATAAAACATGATGCAGCTACTCCTTTCTGATTAGGAATTACAGCTTAAAAGTGTTTTAAGGAATTCCCAATTTCTAGTCTATAAGAGGAGTAGGTCTCACAGTAGGGAAAAACGAATTTAGATGTTTTTCACTACCAGCACATAAAACACTTCAAAGCACATATCCTGCCTTTTACTTACGCAGCACCCTGCCGTGAGAGCTACCTATGGCCTACATTAGGGGTGACCTATGTGTAATAAGAGGGGAGTTGAGGACTTAGTAAGTTGTATTAAATGCCAAGTCGAAGTGGCAGTAAACTGCAGACATAGGCCTTGCAATGGCAGGTCTGAGGCAGGTTTGAAAGGCTACTTGTGTGAGTGGCACAACCAGTGCAGCAGGCCTACTAGTAACATTTAGATTACAAGCCCTAGGTATAATGTATACCATTTTACAGGGGACTTACACATAAACTAAATATGCCAATTAAGTATATACCAGTGTTACCATGTTTAGGGGAGAAGCACATGCACTTTAGCACTAGTCCGCAGTGGTAAAGTGCTCAGAGTCCTAAGGCAAACAAAAAGATACAGCAAAAAGAGGAGGTAAGCAGGCAAAATGTTTGGGGGAAGACCACCCTAAGAATGACAGGTCTAACCGTGTGGAAATAGTAAAAAGAGTAAAAGCACCCCTACAAATTTTCAAGTTTGTGACATTCTCAACATTTTGTAAGGCACATTCACACCATGGATGGCACTGGGAATTTTATAGTAACTGCTGGAGAAAGACCCTCTTTAGGGTGCCTTTGGAGAAGGGAAACACCAAAATAGATGGAAAGGATACTGCACGAGGTAATTACAAAGGGAAAATATTTTTCATGTGGAGAAAATAAATAGAAAACAAGGGGGCATATTCTCAAGGAGATATCGCCGATTTATTGGCACTTTAGCGCCGCAAAAGTGGCGATAGCCTTATCGCCCCATTCACAAGCTGGTGCAAACTGCCGACATCGCCAGTTTTCCCGCGATAGCTGCTGCAAAACACATCGCCACGGATGAGAGCGACAACTAACGCTAATGATATGCAGAGTAGGCGTTCCCATGCAAAAACACACGAAAACACCACTTCGCGATATTCCCAACGAGCAGCCAGATCAGCGATGCAATCCGAAAACAGGCGATAAGGCGTGTTAGCAGCAGGGATTCAACACCTGCCTCTTACTGGTGTTAAGCAGGATGACAACCTGCAGTATGAAAGGGAGCCCAGCCTAGAGCCACATCTGAAGACCAACAGATGCCGTGGAGACAATGATCATGCAGCCTGGAGACCCAAGAGCGCCACAACACCCACCACAACCACCCCCCGGACCCTCCCCCCCAGGTCATGAAGTCCAGTAGTCAACGGTAGTGGAAAAACAGAACTTTATTACAAATACATAAACAACAAGACGAAAAGCACAGCCAACGTGTTCTATTCCCAATGGGGAACTTCACCAGGGCAATGTGTTGATCCAATAAACTGCAAATGCTGCGGGAACTCCCCAATACCATTCCATATCCCGAAATCAGTAGTCAGAAACCGGTTGGAGAAATGGTGACAATGGTCAAGCGTCCTCATAGTCACAAACGTAATCTGGTACAGTGTATTGCACTTGGACAAACCGGAATGCATACAGGTATGATGAATCCAGTCCAAACATACTGTAACAGAAGTCCGTGAGCTCGTAACCCCCGCAGGAAAGAAAAGGAAGGTTACGACCACACAAACATCTGTAACGGTCTCATCATGCAGGATTCATCATACCTGTAAACATCACGGTTTGTATCATCTTGATACCCCTGCACCTTCACTTCCCCCACGCTGTGCATGAACAGCTGGAGACCATGCAAGGGAATTACGCTATAGCTGCCTTACCGCATGTGTCGGGGGCAATTGACTATACACATGTACCACTCGTGCCCCCTGCTGACCCTGCACACAATTACCGCTACAGCAAGCACACGCATTCCAACAATGTGCAGGCAATAGGTGACCACCGGGGACAGTTCACCAATGTCGTCGCCAACTTCACAGGCAGTGTGCATGATACATACATCTTCCGACAGTCCATCATCAACCAGCGCTTCCAGGATGGCACCCATGGCAATGCACTGCTCATTGGTAAGTACTAATTGAACAAACCACACACCTCAACTCCACAATCACACAACTCACAACTGTGGGAGAGCACACGTAACAAAATCACATACAGCATGCCAACCAACATGCACAACTACCGGACACGACAACACAAGTAACCGTGGTAACAGGGGCCAGACATGTAGAAAAACCATCCACAAAGGCAAAGCCCCTCTGCCACACAATTGCAGAATGTGGGGAGAGGTGGGAACCAAGAATGTGCGAAGGAGGCAAGTGACCCAGCAATAAGAAAGGACACAATGCCAAGTGTGGCTGAGATGTGCTGGACAGACTGCAGTATGCAGAGCACAGACATGTCCATGTGGACATCTACTGCTTGTGTTTGCAGTGTAGTGGACAGTGGACACAAACAGGTGACCCCAGGCAGTGTGGAAGACCTTGGACATGTAGCCATGTGGTCCCCCCCTGTAAGCCTGAGCGGAGCGGCCTTGGCCGGCGTATGTCACGAATGAATAGCCCGGGGCCCTGGGCGTGGTCCAGTTCCGGGATGGCCACCACAGTAACTACTGCGTGTGTCTCTGTGTCTGCCATATCGTGACCATAGGCCTACACACACGTGCCCGACCACATTCAATGGCCGTATTCACACTGGAGACAAGGTGACTACGTCCCAAACCAACCCGCGCACATCTAGTCAGCGCATGCAGGGTCGTTTCTGCCAGGGCGGTGCCCCCCACCCAGCCACGAGGCCGCCGCCGTGACCGTTGGTGCCTGGGTGATCCTGTGCGCCTGCTGCACCCCAGCCCTGGTCCCCAGACCGGTCCGCCGCCCAGCGATGACTGCCCGCCCCTGCGCACCCAGGCCTCAATGCTCACCTGCCTCCACCTGCGTGTCTCCAAGAGGGCCCTCCACGTGCCGGTGCAACCTCCTCAGCCGATCGCTGGATTCCACGCCACAGGCCCCCAGCGCACCCTGCGGCACTGCACCGCAGAGTCATGTGTGTGCTGACTGCTGCCTGCGTGTACACTGCGGTCCAGCAGGGCTCACAATTCAATTCAAGTCTTGATTTTCTGGACGCCGTATCGAGGCCAACGCATCATCGCAGGCTGCACACCCTCTCAGCTCTTCAGGTGGGCCTAACTCAGTGCAACGCAAGTCATCGTCACGTGGCGGTAGGCCCGTGCCGGACACAGGCCATCGGGTGCGACTAACTCTGTGCAACGCAAGTTACGGACCCCTCATGATTGAGTTCCGTGGATGCGGGCGCCATCATGTCACCTCCGGCAGTGGGGGATGTGCTGTGGCGGGCCCCTTATATTGGCAGGGTCACATGTCCCGTGACGCCTGTGCTGGATGGGTGTGGTGTGGGTGTAAACCAGCCCTCAGGGAGTGGCTGTGGCATGCTGACAACTAGACCAGTGACCAGCAGATCACTACAGGGAAGACCTGGGACATGTAGCTGTGTCATCACCCCCTGTGAGCGTAAGCAGAGTGGGCTGGCGTATGCCAGTCCAGCGTAGGGGTGTGAACAATGGGCCCAGGGCTCTGGGCGTGGTTCAGTTCTGGCCTTGACAAGGAAGTAACCAATGCGTGTGTCTCCGTTGTAGTGTCTGCGCCACCCGGACCACAATTGGCAATGTTGCACCCTGTGACCCAAGCCCCACAACATGTGCAAAATGGACTTGAGGGGGAATCAGTGACCCTACATTCATCCATACTGTCATACTTGAAGGATCATAGACATGACACATCTGTGTGAATTTGAATGTTTTATTCACATCCAGTGGAGTGTTGCAGCTGGAGCAGTACAGGGCCATGCACACCCCACTTGACATTGTTGCCCCATGGAGGGCCAGCCAGAGTCCATTAGGGAAGGACAAGTTCATCGGAAGAGGAAGAGTTCAGTCCGCAGTCTGTTGCTGTGTCATTGGTAACCAAACAGAATATGGCAGTCCATGTCGAGGTCCAAGGTGAGTGTATCGGGGGACAGTGGAAGGTGATTATGCAAAGGGCTGAACCAAGCTGAAACAGGCCATATGGCAGAGATGAATGCTACTGCTTCCTCATTACCACAACGGCAGTCTCATCCACATCATCGTCCTCTGATGTGTGATGTGCCTCACCTGTGGGTGTTGGTGTTTCGGCTGCAGCACTGTGTGGCACTGACACATCAAGGGCTGGAGGTGGATTGTCGACCGCACTGTGTGGCAGTTACACATCAGGTGCCGGAGGTGGAATGTCTGCCGCACTGTGGGGCACTGACACATCAGGGGGCGGAGATGTGGATGGTGTAGGAGCAGCAGCATTCATCTGCGCCAGGCCTTGTGGCAGCAATGCCATGATGAGAATCTGCAGGGCATGGAAGATCCCAGCTACATCTCGCTGATGTGCAGCCGTGGAAGCCATCCTTTCCGCCTCCATCCACACCATGTCCTCCATGAGCCTCCACATGTGTCCCAACTCACGGCTGAGATCGCTGGAGCCACTCTGACTAGACAGGTGTTCTTGTCTCTGAGTCATAACTCCAGCAATGTCAGCCATGGCTCGTTGGAGACCATGGAGCGGACTGTGGGTGTCCGTTAGGGACTCTAAGTGGTCCCTGATGGGACGTAGACACCCATGGATGGCATCAAGTTTGGCTGCCATGAGGTCGAACCCCACCCGCACCTGCTCAGTCATCTCCTTCTGGCCCTCCAACACACGGCATTGAAATGCCATGTGTTGGTTGTAGGGATCCTGGGAGACAGCCAGGGTGGTGGGTGCTTCCTGCTGTGTGGTCTGTGCAGGGGTGGGGTCTCCTCGATGCAGCTGGGCTGCCCTACTCCTGGAGGTGGGGTGTGGGTGTGGAAGCTGTCCATGAGCTCTTGGAGGGCGTCGGTTTCGAAGGTGGGGAGGTCCTCCTCATCATCAGTGAGGAGGTGTTCAGTCTGCTCTGCAGGAGGTGATGATTCTCCCTCTGCAATGTAAAGGGGAGATGCAGTTTAACAGTGTGTTCCATGTATGTTCACGCATTGGCCAAGTTTCCAAACAGACTGCATTACAATGTACTTTGTGACTGTTAAGGAGGAGCTGCCTATTTGAAGCGGTACAGTGGACATTTGTGCATCATCAGGGATGTGGGGTTGTACTTGTCCATTATCATGTCACAGTTTCCTGCTATGCCAAATGTGATTGGCCAGTTTCTACACACAAGCGGCAGCAGTTGTGTCCTCTGTTCTGTTGTGAAAGTGTTGCAATTTGTACCACATTGTTGTCAATGTTGATGTGCTCTGATTCTTGTGTGTGTGCTGCATTGTGGGAGAGTCGCCCCTGCAGCTCAGACTTTGCTTGGCCTTCTTCCTTTCAGGCGGTGTGCCTTTGACTTCTGTGCTTATGCAGTGCTGAGATGTTGCATACTTGGGTAAATTGGGCTCTTGGTGGGAGTTGGGACTCTTGGGCATGGTTTGTCCGCAGATGTCTTGTTGCCGTCAGGGGTTGTTTGTGCACGTGGATGTGTCAGTGTGTGACCTGCTCCTTTCCGGCTGTGGACCACACTCAGCCACCTCGGTGTTGTGGCGTGCAACATGTCATGATGAGTGGCCTGCAGACATGCTCATCATCATGCAGTGTCACTTGCATTGTCAGTGGGGCTCACGGATCCGCAGCTTTGCTGGGTTCAGCACATGTGCATATGTTTGTTGTGAGATTGGTGATGTGTGGGGAGGGCCCCCTCTGGGCACATTGTGGACGGGGGACTACTTGCTGTGTGCTGCAGTATGGCAAGGAGATCAGGGATATGATCCAGAGTCATTGTGGTTGTGCAGTGTGCTATACTTCATTGTGCATGTGTGCCATTGTGCCCATGTCCCCCCATCCCCCCAGTCCCTGGTGGTTACTCACCCTGTTGCTGTTGTGTCAGGTCATGTTGAGCAGTGTCCGGTCCCCCGACTCCTGCCACTGTCGCCACACTGATGACTGTGGACACCATTTCCTCCATCTCATCCAGCTCCTCCTGTGGCGCAGGGCTCCCACCCCCAGTCTGCATTGCTGCTTTGCGGTTGTTTGTGAGTTTCTGCTTGGTTTTGCGCTTCACAACATTCCAGCGCCTCTTGACCTCGTCCATTGTCCTCCTCAGCACTCCGACTGCATTCACCTTGTCCACGATGGACTGCCATGTTCCATTTTTTGTTGTCAATGACACAGTGGAGGTGACGAACAGTTGTTGATGGTGTTCTATCACCTCCATAATCAGGATCCTGTTTTCCTGCGGACTGAACCGCGTCTTCCTCTTCTTCTTCTCCTTGCCCTTCCCTGACCCCGAGGTCCCAGGCTGGTCCTCCGTGGGGCTTGTGGGGTTCGGGTTGTCCTCTGTACTTGCTCCGGCTGCCTCCATTGTGCTTTGCAGTTGTTATGTTTATTTTCTTTTTTTGCTGCTTTTATGGTGGTTTTCCCCGCCTGACGTGGGAATTGCAAGCCTGGCGCTGCTTGTCGCTGATTTTTCTATCGCAACTTTTTTCGCGTTCGGATTTCCTTTTTTATCGCCGTTGCGGTAGTTGTATCACGGACATTTGAGGCGTTATCGGGATACTATCGCATGTTACCGCCGTGTTGGGAATACGACGTTGACACAGTGTTATTTTCCCGCGATAGACGGCGATATGAAAAATTGCGTTAGCCTATTTTGGCAATGTTTATCGCACGTTCTTGAGAATATCCCCCTGTGTATGGAGGAAAAAGGCATTTGCGCTTAGTATTTACACCTACATTTATAGATGCACAAATGTATATGCATGTGAGAACTGCTCACAAACTGTTAATATCCATCTTCCCATGTGTTCTGGCGCACACTTTTTTGAATTCCTAAAAATCTTTGTATTTACTCCAACGGCAGCATTAGACTTATCCCTTTGGGTTATATATATAATAAATTAGACCATATACATTTCGATAGTTACTATGTGAGTAGATATGATGTAACACCACATTTACAAAAAACATATTGAGATTTTAATGTGAAACTTTCCAAAATTGCAAAGAGATTGTTTCTTAAGAGTTATTCTAACTAGGACAGATATAAATCTCAAGACGCCAGTGACATTAACTCCAAGAGATGGCATATTCTGAAAATGTTGCATATTAAAGATAATCAGTAAAAATAACTAACTTAAACAGTTAAGACACAAATAGATGTGTACAGTACTTCGATGTACACAATAAAGGGCGAATAATGCTGTTTCTGAAAAATGTATTCTGTCGCATGCAGGCATCGCTTTTATGTCCAGACTTGTTCTCCTGCAGGATGTTTGATATGACGTTTTCATTTTCTTTTTTTTTAGACCTTCACATATTAAGTGGCATTTCATAGAAGAATATAACAAATGGTGTCATAAAGTTTAAGTTAGTTTAAGGCCCCTCAAAATATCTTCAAAATAGATATACTCCCAAGACTATCATGGGAACTTCCTTGAATATTTGAAAGTATTATGTGATATTACACGGTAAGGCTAATACATCTTCCTTCAGTTTACATAAAAATACAATTTCGGGAGAACATAATCTCATCTTGAAATGTTCCATTGAATATTTCGCCCCACACAGTTATTCATTACCATGATGCTAGCAGATACGATGAATAAATTTAATATCAAGTTGACAGATTGTGTTGAAGATTGATTAATGCATCTAATTTTCACCCCGGAGATCTGACGGTAAAAGTAGCTCAGGAATCAGCATAAAACAAGTTTGTTGTGATCTGCTTTTTGCTTTTTGCAGCTAAAGGGCAGGAGTGATTGTTCCACTTTGTAGTGGTCAGCACTGAACCGCAGAGTCCCTCTTTAGAACAATTGATATAATATACTTTGTTCATAAATTCGTTGTTACCTTTAGTGTATGGTGGCTTTTGCCTAAGGTCCCTGTAGTTATCTAACGTAGAAACGACCATTGAGAATTAATGTGTAATTAAATTTGACTTGCTGCACACAAGTCTAGCACTTTTGCCAACTCTGACAGTCTTATTAAGGATTAAACACCCTTGGGTTAAAGAAAATTAGTAAACACAAATGCAAAATGATTATAATTAATGTTGTTAGATATTTGGCAATGCATCTATATTAATTAACGTTCCACTCCACCCTCTCTTTAGCTGTACCAATTAGAACTGTAAATGTAGAGTCAGTTTTATAGGATACTAAACATTCCCAGACAGCCAGGACTTCCAGGTGCATTGAGTGTCGGTATCCCCGTCTCCTGGTTGAACACAGACATGAATGTGCTACAAGTGTGTTCTTGGGTGTGTACAACAAGAGCTAGCAGGGGCATAGACTTGTCTTTGTATAGCTTATTTTAAATTTTTATATCCACACTTTGTCATGTCAATTGCTTCACAAAAATAGTGTTAGATTACAAGATATGTAATTTAGACCAATGAATGTATGAAGTCAGAAAGTTTCGTAATATTCCCTACGAATATTTTTTTCCTTACTCGCGCCCCTTCCTACAAATGTTCTGAAAAGGCTTCCTGGATAGGTGCACTTCATTGCAGTATTTCAACTTTATGCGTATCCTTCATTTTGGTTTATGCTGAGAACTGTATAGGTGTGCTAAATTCATGTCTAGAGACTTGTAAATACCCTTAAAGATACTCTTTTGGTCCTCATTAGGGGTGGTCAACAATTCTGTTGTGCTTTGTAACTGAAGATCCCAGGCCCTTCAGAATGACTACGTTAGCAGGAGCATCACTGATGAGAGGTCTTCCACCACAAGATTTCACTTGCTGCAATTAGGCGAGTTCTTCTGGTGGAATTAGTGGGGGGAGACATGCAGGAATTGTCACAATAAATCAGTTCTCTCTTAGTATTTCCCGAAAACATGTAATTCCTGTTGTTTCACAGCCTCTACTAGTATCAGGCTCACCAATGACAACAAATCTAGGGGCAGGGGAGTTATGCGGATTACTCCTGCCTGCTCGTGATAAAGGTCTAATACAGGTATTTATGAGTGTTCACCTCTCTTGGGATGCTTGGAGTACATGTCCTTGGCAACTTTTCTGTCTCTCCTCTGGGATCATACAGTTATGCATATCCATATGAAAATTTGATAGTGCTTTTTTTCACATACTTATTGTACATTACACATGCATACATGTATAAATTACACAGCTGTGCGCTTTTATACTCTTTCCAGACATGAGTTAAGATTTACACACAGACAAGTCGGTCACCTGGGCCTTTTGACTTATATTTTTACTATTTACCTTTTCTTGTATTCTAACTACGAACTGCACTGCCTTTGCCAATATGTTTTCTACACTGTAAATGCGGCTCTAAATGAAGAATCTACACTGGTCTCTACAGAAAGGAAACAACCTCTTTTGTTTGTTGGTTGTTTTTTAATGTTATTACTGTGTTGTAGCAGCTATTTTAACACTCCAATGCCTTCAGTGTTTTTCAGTGATTCATCTTTGAAATATGTGATAAATACTTAGAAAAATGTTGCTAGTTCTTTAAAACCCTATTAGATATCGCTTTGAGATAATGCTACCTCGGAGACACAGTTTATTTCTTTTCAATTTGTTCTGAATGCTTTCTAAAGGTGAAAATGTTTGCGGTTGTATGAGGTTAAATGGCTTGCTGATTCCTAATGAGTTATGATACGTTCATGTATTAATTCCGCCTACTCTTTTATTCACGGTTTACCCCACCATCGCCATCTTCTAATGAAGGTTTACAGTAATTGCTTATTTATGACTACGTACAGGAATATAGATGACAGTTTCATTGTTTATCAGAGTGTACTACTAGACTAGTTCAGCTATGAAAGAAAGGCAAATCTTCAACGGAAATTCCCAAATGATCTGGGCTAAATTTAGAAACCCAAACGACTTACAGACATTCACAAAAGGCCACCTAGCAGCAGTAAATACATTTACGTCTAGATATTGGTAACCAATGGCAGCTTCATATTATGCAAGAATGAATTCCAGGAAAGGGATGTGGAATGACCAATTCAGGGTATCACGTGGCTTAAAAGTAGTGCTTAATTTGTAAAGAAATCCGTACCAGGGCCCTCATCAGGAGGCCACTGTAGCTTGAACCACCCATTGCTCCTGCAGACCTGCCAGTGACAGTACCACCATGACTACTATCACACGCCTGCAAGTGTGAAATTTCAGACTATTCCGGGACCCCAAAGCTATAAGAATGGTTTGAGTGCAAGTATTAGTCATTTTCAAAGTATATTGCATGGATAAACAGCTGTTATTGTGCTCATTTTTAAATTAGGCAGACAGCGCCACCAGGTGGCGGTCTGTCATAGGTGCCAGTGTTGATAGTTGAGTTAAGTGCCGTTGCTGAACTGAGCACTGGCAACCACCGGCTCAAATGAAGCAATGCTTAAAAGATTCTCAATGCCCACAAACACATTTGTGCTTTCAAATACTTACCACTCACTCTTTCAAACTATCATTATGGTTCCTGCCAGACTGGGAAGAGAAACAGAACACCGTAAAAATTAATGTGAGAGTAAGGGAAGGAATTATTTCATGGGAAAAAGATGTTACCTCTCAAGAAAAGAAAACAAGAAATTAAAAACATGTACAATTACACAGAAAAACCGTCTTTCCCAGCCAGGAATTGTACTATGTTTACAATATCATTATAGGAAAATACAGATGAGGAAAAACTCACAAGGTTTACCCGGGAGTATATCTGGAAATCTGTGACTGGTGAATGTTTTCAGACATACCATTGGTAAGGTTTATGAACGCCTAAAACTGAAAATCTGCACCCTTACATACTAGTTCACTTAACAATGTAGATCTGTGTGAATTGGTCACACCAGTGGAAAATGTGAATTGACATCAAAATGTAAGGGAACATGATACGAAAATATAAACCTGGTATTTAGCAAATAAATACTACCCTATGCCTGCCAAGTCACACTACCTTGCTGCAAACCCTCAAAAATGTTGCTTGTTTTTTGTCATTGAAACCTTGAAAGAGGAGAGGTGGGGCTTGGACACAAGTATGATGCCAACTCTTAGGGAGTGCCTCAACTCAGTTACACACCAAGCACAGAAACGTGGTGCTAGGGTGATTTCTACTCATAAAACTATGGCAAATATGCGACGCTTCTGATGCACCCTGTTGGAAATGGCCCTTTTTGCAGGGTTATGCTCAAACTTTTTGCTTCTTCCTCCTATTTTTTCCTGACCTGCCTTTGTTGGTTTTAGGACTCTGGGCTCTTTTTCACTGCGATTCAGTGCTAAAGTGCATATGCTGTCTGTGAAATCTGTATTATGGATTGATGTTTCTATGATTGGCTGATTTGATTTACTAGTCAGTCCCTAGTACAGTGCACCGTGTGTGCCCAGGGCCTGTAAATCAAATGCTGCTAGTGGGCTTGCAGCACGGATTTTGCCACCCACACAAGCAGCCTATAAATGTAACTGTGGCCTGCCATTGCAGAGCCTATGTGCAGTCTGGTACTGCCATGTCAACATGTGTACCCACTTGCCAGGCCCTAACCTTCCCTTTTCTTACATATCAGTCACTCCTAAGGTAGGCCTAAGGTTCCCTGTGGGCAGGGTGCAGTGTATGTGAAAGGTAGGACATGCCCTGGTGTGTGTGGCATATCCTGATAGTGAATTGCTGCCAATTTCGTTTTTCACTATTGCAAGGCTACCTGTCCCCATAGGACAGAATGGGGAGTTTGTTTATAACATCTTATAAACATAACTACCCCTGGGAACAAGGTAGAAAAATAAAGTTTAGAATGCCTGAACTCAGAATCTAAAGATGCATCTTTTAGTGAAGGTGATTTTTACATTCTGTGTTTTAAAATACCACTTTTAGAAAGTAGGTATTTTCTTGCTTAGCCATCCTGTGTGCCTCTGCTGGGGTTGTGGATTGACTGTCTGGCTTTGTGATGACAGGGGCTGGGGAGGAGCAGTGGCTCCAGAGAGTCTGATGGGTCAGGGCTAGACTGAATAGACCTGGGCTACATTTAGAGTAGTGGGAGGAGATTTCCTTGCACCTGAATGGGCCTGGTCTGCCTTGCACAATGCTATCTTCACCCCCTGCCAGGAAGCTGTGCTAGAGAGGATAGAACTGGTTTGGACTAAGCACAGACACTCTCTGCCCCCAGAGAACAAAGGGTTTTGGGCTATAAAAAGTGGGGCCCAAACCCCTAAACTTTAGAACTCTTTTGGAACCAAGAAGACTGCCAAGAAGAAGAGCTGGAGAAGCTGTGAGGAGAGACTACCACTTTGCTGTATACTTTGCTGTGTTGGCCTGCAGTGGCTGCTTCTGTCTTGGGCAGTGAAAGGACTGGACTGAACTTTCTGCAACTTCCTTTTTGTGAGTTTCTCCAAGGGCTTGAGGTACAGCTTGTCCCCTGTTCAAGAAGTCTCAGGAACAGCAAAGACTTCAAGTTCTTCTGCCATCACCACTGGGTACTGTGTGTTTTGTGCTGCAACAGAAGAAAAAGCAACCCAACGCCGTCTACGATGCCGCTGCCGACTCCGTGTCCTGAAGGCACCGCAGAGGGCACCGCTGCAACGCCGCACCGCAACCCTGGTCTCACCAATGACGCTTCCGGACACCATCGCCGAGCATAAAACATGCAGTCCATTTAATTATAAAGACAATTATATTTTTGTTGCAGCAGATTATTCATTTGAAACAAATCTTATCTGGAGAAAGTTCCTAGCCTTATGACCACACTTGAGAAAACTGAAAGCCAGATACAGGCTGTTTGACTGAGCAACCATGTTAGTCACTTTAAATATAAAAAGACTATCAAGAGCCAGATGAGCTAGAGCAATTCATGCTGGACAATCAAATGAAAAAGACAACATCACAAGGCCCTAACAGGTATTACACACACAGACTAGGTCATCCACTCTGCTGCACAGAAAGAGTATCTCTGTAGGGGAGGAGGACAGCCATCCCAGAAAATGTCACACCCTCAGATGTGTACAGAGATAAGGTAGAGGATAATTACTCCCCGATCCAAGAGGCAAGTCAAGATCACCACATAAGATTTGTTGTGGTATTAGAAGCAAATAATGCCGCTCCAATAACTAACAAAGACAAGAAACAGTTCTATAGCCTCCATGCAACATAGATCACAAGCATTTCACAAGGAATCACCATAATTTCATAACGTGTCAAGCTACAAGCCTTAAAAGTACAGCCTACCCTTTAAAAGTTAATTGATACCTACTTAACCATTCAAGCATTTAACCATGCAAAAGCAATTGCAAATTGAACATCCATAGGAAGACATCTGAAGTAATCATCAGTGACTAAAACCCATCCTGACAATCGAGATCTACAAGGAAGTTCCGGGAGGATACCAAGTACTATTACCAGAAATAGGAACTTCCCTGCCATGACTACTGCTCTCCACCCATTGATTATATGGTCCAACAATGTAAATGGGCTAACATCCTTTGTCAAATAAAAGAAAATCCTCACCCACCGGATACATGGTAAACTTGACATAGCGCTTCTCCAGGAGACTCTCAATTTTGACAAGTCAGATAAGCTTGAAAGAGATTGGGTGGGGAAAGTTATACGCTCAGACCTTGCAACCATCTATAAGAGAGGGGTGGTCATACTACTACACAAGCGACTGCAAGAAAGAGTGGGCAGACCTCAGAGAAAGATATATATTTGCAAAACTCATCTTACAGAATCATACCCTTATAGTAGGGTCAATTTCACCCAAAACATGAATAAAAGTGCCCTTCTTTCCAAACGCAATAGACATTTTATAGAATTCGGTCATGCTCAACTTTTAATGGGAGCTGACTTTAACATCACAGTTGACCCAGTCTATTACACCCTACTAAAAGGGAAAGCATACATTTTTCATGCCCACGCAATACAGAAAAAGGAATGGACATTCTCCTAGTGAATACGTCAGACCTTCCCAAAATAAATACATACAATGTTTGAGCAGCTGGCTCATCCGACCCCCTGAAAATAACAAAAAAAGGTTTGTTTCCTACTACACACAGCTTTATTCGTCAAAAGCACCAAAAGATGCTATCACGGAAGAGGAATTTTTCTAGAAGATCTGTTTACCGACGATCTCAGACTCATGAGCGGATGTAGAGCAGCCCATCACAGAGTAAGAAATAGCTGAGGCTTTAAAATACTTGTTGGTAGGGAAAGCCCCAGTAGACAATGGATTTCTACTTGATTTTTATAAAATAACAGCTAATATAATGATACCTCTACTGACATGTCTTTAAAGAGGCTGCAGACTGTCAGGTAAACTTTGGCCGGAGTTCAACTGAGAATACATCTTCTTAATCCCAAAAACTGGAACCGACTTTCTTAAATTTGAAAATTATAGACTCATCTTGCTTCTAAACTGTGAAAATGTTGGCAAAAATTCTGGCCAACAGAGTGAAGAAAATAATACAACATATTATACAGTAGCGGCCACTCGTAGTATGAAGTGGGGGGCGGGGGAGGTAATCACAACAAACAAACAAGTATAAAGAAAAAAAGAAAACTTACCTGCTCCAACAGCCGCCACCTTGCTTCCGATCCCCGCGTACTTGCCAGGAGCCTGCTGCACACTATGCAGCTCCCAATCCCAGCGCTGCTCACATGCTGGGAATGCTATTCAGGATTGTCCAGGAATGGTGCCCCTCTGAACGAGAGCGATACACTGGTTGTTAGCACAAATAAAGCACAGAGTGTCCCAGCTGCAGACCCCCCACCCTCCCACATCCCAAGATAACTGTTTTATCAAACGTGTCTGTTCTAAAGCACATGAGGTATAAGCACTTGTTTAACCACAGAGGCGTGTTCCCGACCACCTGAGATCCGGACATTGATGTATCAAGTCAGGCGCTTTGTAAAGCACCGATTACCATTGTAGACATCTTCGGTGATGAACGTCCTAAAAAAAAAAGTCGATTTTTATCATTGAACTGAACCTTTACTTCAACAGGAGAAAAACAAAACCAAATGTCGTTTCACTTACAAGCTTCAAGTATGTTGTGATGCATGAGGAAAGTGATGCTTTTAACCCCCAGAAGCTGATGTTATCGGGGTTGGTAACCACCATCCTGCAAGGGTGGGTGCAGGGATTTGTAGTCAATGCCAACAGGCCACACGAAGATCACTAAAGCATGCAAATTAACTTCACCCAGATATATATATATATATATATATATATATATATATATATATATATATATATATATATATATATATTCAATTATTCACTGAAAAAACCATAGGTTTTACAGACGGTATAGTTAGAAATTAGCATTTAAAAAACCTTAGAAAATCACTGAAAAAAACATAGGTTTCAGGGACGTTATAGTTAGCTGGACATTTCACTCGTACAAAACCATAGAAATTCCACCGTTATAGTTAGTTCAGTTAACTATAACTCGCGCCCCCGCAATGCACTGCTCATGACGTCACATATTACATCATTCATGGCATGGTCAGTGACATCACTGATGACATCACTGATGACATCTCAAATGACATCACTGATGACATCACTGATGACATCATCCACGTGATAATCTGATGTTATCAGATTCTACTTAACTTCACTATTCACAGTGATGTCAGTGTAGTATCATCATAAACAGCTGGGGAAAAAAACCAATCAACTAGATTGTTAAAAAAACAAATGACTAACTCTTACAACCACAATAACAAATCAACACAAATAACACATCCAATACTATTTCCAATTTTGAAATGTTACCTTTACTGTGTACTTTCTGTTGACATTTTTCCTCAAGGCCAAATAATGTGTGAAATTTTTTTTTGAAATCATCCAGTATCAATTCCTTAAAGCATCTTCCCATTTTCCCTCTAGGCCGAATAATGTATCTAAAATGTTTGTTTCAGAAATATCAAGTATGAGTTGGGTAATTCATAAGGCAATCTCGGTTTAATTTCCAAGTGTGTATCGTTGCAGTGACTCCAACCATTTTTGCATTTCAAATATACAGTATAATGTCCACATGTGGTAGTACCTCCAGCATGGAAAACAATAGCCAGTGTTGTGAAAGTTCTTCCAGAAATAGATACTTGACTAGCAACAAAATTTTAAATTTTCGTTTCCACTTTTCTTTCATTTGGTTTACAGCGTTGTAACATTAAAATTACATATTTTCCATATCTTTCTAGGCATAATGTAGATAACATTTCTGATTGACAACGAGAACATTTCATATCATGATTTGCTTCTTTTACTAATTTCGGAAAAGGTACAGATTTGCAGTCAGGTATTGTTAAATATAGAAATCGTTCTCTGTCAACTATAGTACTAGAAGTTAATGAACACTGTTCACATTTGTGATCCCATTTGAACTGAGCCCAAATAAACTCTCAATCTGGATTCCTTCATCTTCAAATACTCCAAGCATAACCATCAGAAACTCTTGTGCATCTTGTTGTATATTGGGACTGAACGTTAAAGATCCAGTACATGTGTCCAACAGTTGTCGAATACCAGAAGCAGTATGGATCTTACTTCTGTCAGTTCTCAATTGTTCAAATAAAGTATAAAGTGCAGAACATAATCTTTTTTCCTGACTTTCCATAATTTCACCATACAGATCTTCTAGATAAAATATAACGTTTAGAATAACATTACCATAGCAGTTGACACCAGAAGCATTTTCTAATTGGTATCCCACAACATCATCACTTGTTTCTATTTTCTGTTTCTTTCTTTCTATCTTTTCTTTTCTCTTGAATTTTTTTCTGCTTTTCAACCACACTTGATTCATAAACATGTTTGCGTTTTGAACACACAGCACGTTTTTCATAAATAGGATATTCACCTAAAGTTGGTGCATAAAGTCTTCTTAAACGATTATATTCTCTTACACAATTTACATCAGCACTAACCTTGTTTTCATCTAAATCAATTAAATACAAACCAGACAATGTTCTAACTCGAGATAATGCAACGTATGCCATTCCCTCTTTAAACACAGTTCTTCCAACATTTACTAAAGCATTATCTACACTTAAACCTTGAGATTTATGAATGGTTATTGCATATGCTAAACAGAAAGGAAACTGTTTTCTACGAACATACAAGTCTTTTACCAGCAAAAAACGTACAGCACAATGCCCAATTTGTTTCACCTCTGCAATCTGATCAAATTTAATTTTCAAGAATTCAATTGCATTTCTGTTTTGATATTTTACAAATTCAACAACTTTCCCTATTGCTCCATTCACTAAACCTTGTTCTATATTCAAATTACGCCTCAAAATTACCCGACAGTTTATACATACATCTAAATTTTTTTGATACAGACTTTTCTAAAGAATCCAATTTAGTCTGTAGTTTATTTGAAAGAAGAATTGTTATTCCTTGATGCTCGATTTTATCCATAGCTTCAATGTGAACTATTTCTTGATTTTCCAATTTCAGAAGCTCTTGATTAAATGTATAACACTCTTCCAGTGTAGGCATTAAGCAAAGTATAGACTTTTTTTCTGCAATGTTCTTGTACAGTACTGCTGCTGGTGTGTTTTCAGTTGTAAACAAGTTCTTTAGTAGACGACTTTGTAAAGCTTGTTTACCATGTTTGCTTAGAACACCAATTCTTACATCTTTCAGAATATTTCCATAATCTTCATCACTTGCTTGTCGCATATTCTGAGTGAGTTCTTTATATTCAAAATTTAACCAGAGATTCACATTTCCAATACTTCCCAAAGATTTTCTAGTGTCTTCATGTAGAAGAGTTTTAAAGACTGGTTCTCCTTTTACAGGAGTTAGTTGTAGCAGATCTCCAAATACAATTAAATGTTTTTCTCCAAAGAGAACGTCGTAATCTGTTTTTAATACCTGTTGCATTCTTAAATGCACGAAAGCAAGCATTAAGTTTGAGACCATGCTCACCTCATCAATAATTAAAAGTTTCATCTTCTTCAGCACTCTTGACACTTCATAAGAAGCTTCTCCAGACAACTTCTGATATTCTAATTTATTATCATGCTCAACTGGTAACATTAGTAATCTATGCAAAGTAATTCCTTTAACATTGTGCGCAGCTAATCCAGTTCGAGCTGTTACTACACAAGATAAATGTGAACCTGTAGTTTTTTTAAGATAACTGGCAAAACTTTAATTAAAAAACGTTTACCCGTTCCAGCTTGACCACTGATGTACATCAGAATAGGTTTAAATGATGAACATACACATTCTTTTTTTCATGCAACAAACCATGTTCTCTCTGTTCTCTCACTTGTACATATATTTCTTTCTGTTCAATATTTGCTTGTTCTTCTAACTTTTCCAATGTAATATTCTCCTCTTGGGCCTGTTGCATTGCAATTTCCACTTCATGCATAGCAATCGCTGCTTCATTTTCCACTATTGGTTGTCCAAGTGGATCTTGACTACATGGACCAGAACTTTGACTATCTTGAGAACTTTTATTTGCAACTTCAGCTGTAATAGTCTTTTCCTGTTCAACTTCATCACTCAACATTTTTAAATATGCAGGGAAAATTGAACATGCAATGCTATCTTTAAATGCATTAAAAGAATCTTCGTAGCAGTCGAAATCTCCAAGTAATTCACTTTCGCTACGCCATGGTTTGAACAGTTGGAGAAGTGCTAAATAGTAACATTCTCGCTTGTCTGGAGTTTCACAACTGAGTTTCTTGTGGTTGATAATGTTACCTTTTGTGTGTTTTACTAAACATCCATGACATCCAAGTACTGCATATTTTCCTTGTTTTAAATTCTGTTTAACATTTCTTTTGAAGCTGTAATGTTGAAGTACTTCATACAGACATAGCTGTTCCAGATGTCGACTCCTTTTCGGATAATATGTATCCAACATATTAGTTTTAAGAATTTCTGTACTGTCTGGTTCATTTGCTGCTAAGTATTCAATTTTTTCTAATGATTTCAACACTCTATTTCGTGAGCAGGCAAGACCTAAACTTACCAAAATGATCCCTCGTGATTTTGAATATAAACTTGAAGAGGACAAGCGGTCTGAACATTCATACGATCCAATTTCTCTGTGGGAAAGCATTTTCCAATTAAAGCTGTACAATTTTTTGCTAAGACTTTTCTCTTGTGCAATTTCTTCCCACATTTGTTTCATCTCGGTTTTTTCTGATTTCGTTATATATGATGTAACGTAGCGTGCAACAGCAATTGAGTTGTCTGCAACATACTGGATGTCCATATTTGCATTCCACATTTTTAAAATAACCGGATTGTAGTCATTAATATACTTTGACAGTTCTGTTCTTTTTCAAGTTGTAGGTATTCTTTGGAGATTTGCGAGTTATTGTGTGCCTTACAGAAGAAAAAAAAGAATCTACTCTTCCTTTAGAAATTACTGGACGTGGAAATCCAAACCGACACTTGGTATAAAATTTTCCTTTAGACTTGTATTTTCGTCTGCAGTACTTTCCACAACGGTGACTTTGGAAATGTAAAACTTGCTGTCTCAAGCTTCTATCTCCTCCTTCTCTTGGAATCTCACATGTCACATACTGTTCAATGAAAGACAATACTATTTTGTCTGAATCAGTTCCAAATTTAGGTGCATCCTTGATCCACAATAGCATATGTATATGAGGAGCACCTCTCGCTTGGTACTCCTTTCTCCAAAAGAAATCGGTAACTTCTCCAAGAGGTGGATTCTTTTATTGCAGATGAAAGACATCATAGCTTGAAACCTATGATTAAAATATCTGCACACATTTACAGGATCCAAAGAACACAGTTCTCCAGGTGTCTTCATTTCAACATTCTTTATATTGGAATTTGCTTCTCGTAGAAATTCAAGAAAATCTTCCCATGCATACTCTGCACAGCTAAGTGTCACAAACCATGTTGGTGTACCTAAGTTCCGTAACATACACTTCAGTTCTCCATGACGACGATACCAATACTCATTTGTTCCTCGTTGACATGCCATCAAATTAATTAACTGTGCTTCTAAATTTTCATCTGTTTGTTGAACTTTCTCCACAAATTCTTTTGCTGAAAGAAGTGATTTATGAACTCCAGTTTTCAGTATGTGGTTCACTGCATAGGACAGAGAAGACAGATCACTTTCAAACAAAAGGTGAAATATATATGGTATACACTGCCAGAATCTAGGATCTTCAGAGTATAATCTTGTTGAGCGATATTCTGAAGCTGGAATACGTACAGGTCGGTCATCATATCGTCCACCTTCTCCAGTAGGAAAGAGCTGTGGAAAACAACGATCTTCTAAGCTCTTCTCCCATACACTCATTGGAGTTCCCTTTGCTTTTTTCATTTGAAATAACTCAATACTGTTTCCTATTACTTCTTTTGAATGTAGAGGACATATTGTGTAATGTTCATAAATCTCTTCACTCCTTGACTTCTCCACTTTCTCTATTTCACCACTTGAAATTTCAGATTCATCTTCCAAACTTATTACCTGTTGTTCCACATTTACACTTTTATAATAAATATTATTCTCCACAAGATATAATGTAGCCTTTTGAAGTTTTTTAACATCCACAAATTCTTGCCATATTTTCCGACTCTTTGTTGGTACTCCATTTACTAGAATGACTACTGCTTCAATTTCATCTTTGTCTCCACCAACAATTTCAATATTTTTCTTAAAATGCAAAGGTAAGTACACTACTCTTCCTTTCAGCCCTCTTTGTAAGTCTGTTGGTGGCAGTTTACCTGTTTTAGGCTCCATGCGAATTATAGTTTGAAATGGATGAACAGATTGAATTAGAACTGACTCATATGTATTCAAATCTGCCAGTTCCTCCGGAATAGCTACTAATTCTAACTTATTATGTACTGCTCTAGCGGGCATTTTGTTCTCTTCGAATTTGTTATAACAATATTTACAAATACGCTGATCACTGCCTAACTCAAATTGACCTTCCACTAACAAGTAAGTTGCAAATTGTTTCCATTTATCATTATTCTTCTTTTCAGATTTCAAATGCAAATCAACATTCCTAGTTTGAATTTTATAATTAGTACGTCGACAACAAACACAAACATAGTTTGGAATTTCAGAGCACACTATGTTAAACTTTCCAATTTCTTCTTCAAACTGATCAATTATAATCACTTTCCCATCTTCTTCAACATCTGTAATTGTCAAACTTTCACTTTCTATACACTGCTCTTCTGAACCAAAATATCGGAACTGAATATCATCACACTTTTTTGTACATCTGATAAAGAACCGTGTAAAAGAGCTGTTTTCAGTTCACCTAAACATAATGCAGGACTTTTTACATAGTACAGTTTCCTTACAAACTTCCGCATTTCTGAATGGTGTACTGCTAACATCCTTAAGTGATGAAAAACACTTTACACACTTTTCTTGAAAGACAAGCCAGAGAATGCCCATGTTTCTCAGTATATTTTCTTACATTACAAGGATCTAGTGTTTGTAACAACCTAGGGGCATATTATCAAGCGGCAGCGATAATTATCACTGGCCGCTCTTAGCGTGAGGATTTTAATCGCCGGCTATCGCTGGAAATTATCGCCATGCTAGCGCTGTATTAAGAACGCATAGCTCAATGGCGATAATTATTCCAGCGATAGCGGTGTTTTCCATGGAACATCGCTGGTTTTCCAGCGATGTTCCATGGAAAACGGCGATATCCTTGGTGATAGGGCCTGTGGTCTTAGCCACACAATCCACCCCCCATGTTAGGTATGGGTTAGTCAGGAATTTAACAGACGTTAAATTCCTGCGTTAAGGCATACTTAACGCGATTTGAAATATCGCTTCCCCTCCTTGATAATATCGCGAAGCTGCCTTTGCGATATTATCCCATGTTGTTTTCACAGCCACGCCTCCTTTGCATCTCATTATCAATGCGAGGCGAGGCGTGTGAAAAACGGGCCCTAAATCATGGAATCACGCTCTAGCGTGTCCTTGATGATAATGCGATAAAATTATCGCCGCTTTTCGCCCGAAAACGGACGCTAAAGCGGCGATAATTTTATCGCGGCCCCTTGATAATATGCCCCCTAATCTTCTGTTTTACACTTTTCTGTGTATATTCTCGTAACAAATTTCGCATTATATCAATAGATTCCTGTTGAATACTACAAATACTGCTACAACCCCACTTATACACAGGAGCTTGTGTGCGTTTCCCTTGCACTTCTTCAGCTATTAACTGTTCTGCACTAATAGTAACCATTTCCTCTTTTGCAACAGGACAACCATTCTGAACTTCGTAGCAACGACCTCCAGTATCAACTGCAAATGGTAAACTATTTTCTTGGAAGTAACTCTCTTCATTAAAAAAAGGTTCACTATTAGATGTATGTTTCCATTTTCCACTGAAGATTTTACAAAAGTTGCTTCTGTTCACACGTCTTTTTTTTTTACTTTTGTCTTTCAGAATCTTCATTGTTTTATCCAACACTTTCATCCTCTTCAAAATGAAAATGAATATTTTTTGTTTTAACTTAAAAGCAGTATCCACTATGCTTTCAACACGCTGTTTCTGTTTCAATTGCAGCACTTTCTTTTTATATTTGCGGCATCCTTTTATTAAATTCTGAATTACTCTATTTCGAAAAACTCTTTGATCGAATTTCTTGAAATTGTTTTTGTCTACGGGTAACAAATACTCTTTCCTTATCATGTTTTTTTTCTTGCAATTTGAAGTCGAAGTCTGCTTCTCCTTACTTGAAAAGTTTTTATTTTTCCTTTGTGTGATGTTATTTTCATTAAATGTAGTACTTTTTTTAGAAATTGTCTAGTCTTTTTACCAGAAGAAACTTTTTTGTAGTACTCTGATTTTCTTGTAATGCACATTTTTGATTTTTTTTAAGTAGATTGCCTTTTTGTTTTTCCTTTTTTTCAGTTCTTCTAGGCATTTTCAATTTGTAATCCAAACAAATTAATTTTCTGCGAATAAAAAAAAAGGTTAAATTATTTGTTATATCTGTTCAATATGTCAAAATAATCACATACAATTATATAAGTTCCAGTGGCGGCTTGCAGAGGAAATGCTGCATGGTACTGGAGCGGAATAAGGGAACAGTAGGGTGGCACGTATTTATTGAATTATTTAGATTCACCTTCCCATTTTATATGTGACTCCACTGCCTCCTACTGCCCACGTCACCTGCGTCCAGCCCTGGTTCCACTGCCGAACATGCACATTCGAGTGTCCCATGGATCTCTGCCTATCCAACACAACTGTTGATGAATTGGACTATGACTTGTGTTTGCGCCCCCTGTTGGATCACGAACAGGAGTGTAACTGAGACAGCCGTGCATGGGATGCCTTGACATATTGCGTATGTATTGGTAGTTGTGCATGGGAGATGGCACAATTTCTCGTCTGCAGTGACCACATTGAGGCGCTTCCCTATTCGGCTGTGTTGCGGATCGGTGACACGGCGTGGGCTGAGCACACCTGCCCGGACCACCTAATGGATTGGCTCACCCTGGTGTTCCTTGAACATGACAACAACGTACTATTGGAACACATTGCACATGAAGCTGCACGGGCATTCATGGACGAGTAACTACGTACCTGCAGCCACATCCTATTGCCACCCACAGCACATGGCCCAACAACTTGTTGCACAGTGGGGATTGCTCACATATCCCACCAAAACAGAGCACACGTCTCACGTCGGTCGGGCTCTGGATGCATGTGCATGGAATAACGCGTGTGCATACACACCTGTCCAAGTCGACACAGGTCCATGGTCCGAGCAACACAGCGTCATTTCGCAATGTTGCCAATTGGGACACACTGCTGGGTGAGAGCACACGTGGCGATGTAGCATGACATGCGAACCTGTCGGACCCTCACACCCGATCACTGTCAGCAGAGCAGACAATTGCCACACCCCAGAGGCAGAGCACCATGCAGACCCCATGTACAGTCAGTCATGCCCCTTCACACGGGGCACTGTGCAGACGCCAAACAACACATGACTCATCCAGCAAGGCAAGGTGGGCTGTGAGCGTTGCCATATGTGATCAATATTGTCCATTTGAGCCCCAACATCATCTGCCCCTCGACATGTATCCATGCTGCGTGTAAGTGTCTTAAGCATGTCCGTGCCTGTTGTGGCCGTTGCCTCATCCGTACTGACACGCACATGCCAATAAAGCCTATGCCACTCCACTGGTGTCTAACTGTGAGGTGTGTTGTAAAGATTGTCCACTCGTGTGCCACAATGAGCCTCGTCCCAACACAGGGAAGAACTGACTGTCGGATGTGCAATGGGGGTGTATCCCTTTTGCAAGCTCCGCCTCTGTGAGCCAGACATTGTTTTTGCATAGGTGCTGGATGACATCTGATGCAGCACCATCACCTACGCAGTCTGATGTGTCAGGGGCACACAGCCATGCAGCCATCACCCCGCCATACACACCGGACACAGAACCCATATGAGGGGAGTTTTGTACCACATTGCCTTCATTGCTGATGTTCTGTGTGTGGGCTGCATTGTGGGGGAATTGCCCCTGCAGCTCTGATTTCGTGTAGCCTTCTCCCCTTGAGACGGGGTGCCTTTGGATTGTGTGCTTTTCGGGGCCTGTTTTGCTTTTGACTTGGGTGATGTGTGCTCGCGGACTTATTTTGTGGCCTGGTGCATTGTTGGTCTGCTGCATGTATTGTAAGGCATGGGTTGTGGTTGCACGCGGACACGTCGGAGTGTGACCTGCTCCTTTGAGGATGTGATCCGCACTTGGCTCCGTCCATGTCGCTTCGTGGGCCATGTCATTTTCTTTGCGCAGCTGCTATGCTATCCGAAATGCAGTGTTACTTGCATAGTCAGTGTGGGTCACGGATCTGCTGGTTTGCTGGATTCAGCATATGTGCAAGGGTAGGTTGTGATATTGGTGATAGGGGGGCACTCTGTCCACATTGTGGATGGGGGCCTACTTGGCGTTTGGATGTGTGCTGCAGTGTGCCAAGGCATTCAGGGACATGTTCCAGGATCATTTTGGGTGTACTGTGTGCTGCACAAATCAACGCCGTATCTGATTTACAAAACTACATACTCGTTTAAACATAACAAACTATACTGCTTATTTGTTACCTCTATACCTTACTCCTAAAACCATATAATCTTTCAAACATATGTTACGTCACTTTTGTACCATTGAAACTGATTACGACCTTTTCTTTACACTACAGATCCCATGAACATGCTAATAAAGGTATAAGTGCTATTTTCATACTAAATTAAGCTCTCTTACTTAATTTTTATAAACACTACTGTTTGGTGCACAAAATGGGGATGACACATGAGGAGAGGAAACAGAGGTGTAATCCCTAAACTTTTATTGTACCGTTCCTTTAATATACGTATATTGAGGGTTTTAAGTGGGATGAAAAAAAATGGGGGTGTCTAAAAGGGGTAGCAGTGTTCAGCACCGGTAACACCCAGTCCACTTAAAGTCCTGTGTATATTCAGCACAGAGACACACCCTAACAATTTTCAACTTATAATCACAGTTAGTTTACTAGTGTGAAAAAATCATATAGATAATTTACTAAGAACATTTTTAATTGTTTTTTATCTCTCACACATTTATAAAATATCTCTTGTAAAGAAACGCCCCTCTCCACCTTTATTTCGTATGAACGAGCAATAAATAATATCTTTACCAGCATCTAGTCACTAACTACTAACACTGTGCACTGTACCCAATTGTAAAGCAGAAATAGTGTTTAGATTATGTCTTAAAGTATCATCAAATGATTCAAACCATGCATACATACACAAAGTAACGTGCACGTTTACTTTGTCCATTTACTCTCTATGTAATCTGTGCACATTCTGAACGGGTTCGCAGTATATCACCTGTTTTCACTTATACTCAAATGTACCTTACAGTAAAAAAATGACATCACAACCTATGCATATGTAATATTTCCTACATAATACAGTGCATTTCTATACCATTGAAACTGATTGCAACATTCTTTATATAGGACAAATTCTACCAATATGCCAATAAACCTATAAGTGCTATTTTTATAATACAAAAAGCTGTATTAGATTATTTTTATAAACAGTACTGCTGGGGGCACAAAATGGTGGTGCGAGGTAGACAGAGTAAATGAAGGTGTAATTCCAAACTTTTTATTTATCGGCCATTTACTATACGTATATTAACACCTTTAAATGGGATGAAAAAATTGGCGGCTCTCTTAAAGGGGTGGCGGAGCCTACTACTAATATCACCCGGACCACTTAAACGCCTACGTATATTCAGCAGAGGAGCACACCGTGAGAATTACTATCACTAATAATCACATTTACTTTACCACTGTGAACAAAATCGTACAGAAAATATACAAAGAACATTTTCATTTATTTTTTATCTCTCACATATGTAAAAAAAATGACTTCTGAAGAAACGCTCCCTAACAACTTAGATTTCCTAGGAACACCCAAATGCAAAGGCTCGCAGTACCACACCAGCCTTGACTGACATTGAAATCTACCTCTCAGTGTAAAAAATGAGACCGCAAACTGTGCACATAACATTTCTTCTTTTTTTCCATCTATGTTAACTTAATAACACATGAATTTTCTACTGTGACCCCTTCTCCACTATTTCCAGACTGAGCATAATTTCCAAATGTGTGACATTCTGTTTATCTCGCCGGAATATATATACAAATCGAAATTAACGCTACATCGAATTTCCAAACCCATACAGGGCTATATCCACAAGAATGGCAATAACATTATCGCCGCTTTAGCGGCAGGAAACTGCCACTAAAGCGGCGATAATGTTATCGCTCGTCTTGAGAATATGGCTCACAGTCTTTTACAGATAACAACTTACACTTTTTCTTTGTGAAAACTCCTAAACATATATAAAGTACTTGTTTAACAACTAGTTACACATTATGCATATTTTAGAACCAATAAAACACCAGACTTTACTAACACTATGTTATTTAGAAATAAAAAATACTTTCAAAGTTAAAAATATCGTCTCAAATACTTAACCACTACTACAAAACACATAACACACCGTCTTAATTTCTAATTTACCTTCGTAGTTGGTATGCAGACTTCAAATGTCACAAACGCATGCAATTCTTTTCTTGTCACACAGTACATGTAATTAGGCCTGGGCGGAAAACTACGCTACGCTCGCGTAGTTTGCGGAGTTTGCGCTACTTCGCACTACGCGAATTGCACGTAGCACAGTGCGAACACGCGTAGCGTAGCGTAGCGCAGCGGTCATTTTTGCTTGCTCGCGGTCCTCAACGTCAAGTTGGCGACCGCGAGCAAGCTAAAATGACATCCCGGCGAGACTTTTTCTCGTTCGCGATCAGCAACATCAAGTTGCCGATCGCGAGCGTGGAAAATAAACCTCCGGCGAGATTCTCAATGCGGGAGGTCAGGTTTCTCATTGCGAGTGGTCGCGTATGCTCAGCGACCGCTCGCGATGAGAAACTACCAGATCGCGTTGAGAAAGCTGCCGCTCGAGTAAAAATCTACTCGAGCGGCAGTAAAGACAGCTCGCACTGTGCAAGATGCCGTTTTCAATGATTGCACAGTGCGGACAAGCATCCGGCACTGTGCAATCATTGCGAACACGCACTACGCAGTTCGCGTAGTGCTACGCGTAGCTCGCGTAGTGCGAACTGCACTTTGCGTAGCTTCGCGAAGCGTTACTTCGCGAACTACGCCCAGGGTTACATGTAATGCACCGCTTTCATCAAGAATGGAACCAGTAATGGCACAATTTCCCTGTTGCTCCACACATAAATACATGTAAAGAACAAATCAGAATAGTTCCTTTTTTTTTTCGATTGCAAAACCTCTCTTTATTGGTTATTTTTTAACTTTCCATATAAACAGTTTTTTAAGGACACATACAGGTGAAAAGTTCAACGTATTGTATCAACACTTTCTAGAACATTCTACGACACATGCAGGTTAAAAGTTCATCATTTTTTTAAACCAACTGATATTTTTTTGCAACATTTTCTCCAACATTTAACGGCACGTGGAGGTCAAAAGTTCACCATTCTTTTAAGTTTGAACTGCACCTTCCAAATACAATTAGCAGGTGTGGTTGAGCTGAGCAAATTTCATCCTATAATATGTACTCCACGTATAAACTGCTTTTTTATTAACCAATCACAAAGATGCTTTTCATCAAAACTAATATACACCCTACTTTTTAGGAAACAATACATTTCATCTCCCAATCGGTTAATGTAAAAAAAAAAGTAGTTCCCCATGTTTAAACATATCTCTCATTCTACGAAGACAGTGCATGAGCTACAGACATTTATCCATATCTTCTAGCCATACATTCAAAATGCTAGTGTGGATTGTAGGACATAGCTATGTTTTCTGGTGCAAGAGGTATACAGAACAGAGACGTATTGACTTAGACCTAGGTTTACAAAATGTGCACATTAAATGGTTTGCACAGAGAGGATTGAAGTGGCACCAATTGCTCCCTTTGGTTAAAACCTGTTTGCATCTCCAACACCCTGATCTCATGATTGTGCACTGTGGTGGTAACCATCTAGGCACATTGACTGGGGTAGGCTTGGAAATGCTTATGAAGGACACCTTTGGACAATTGATGTTACTTTTGCCTCAAACTGTCTTTGTATATTCCAATATATGCCAAAGACAGAAATGGAAATGGTCAAACCAATTTTGTCATAAGATTGAAAAATCTAGGAAGAATGTCAACAAAGATGTGTCTGCATACCTCAGAGACCATAGAATGGGGTCGATGTACAACAACAACATACGTTTTGATATGGCTGATATCTACAGAAGTGATGGAGTACACTTCACAGATGAGGGAAACCGAGTTTTCCTGATTAACCTGAAGCTGTGCATCCGCACTTACATGTAGCTCCAACTAATAAGCACAAAGGCTCTTTTTAGAGCCGCCTTACATTCTGAATTTCGGCTCTCAGAGTGTCAGCTGTGGTTCGGCTAGCAGAGGGACACCTGCAGGCCGCTGGGCAGGCTCGCAGAGGAAGAGCTGCGGCCCGTGGGCTCAGCTCGCAGAGGGAGACCTACGAGCTGTTGGTCAGGCTCACAGAGGAAGAGCTGCAGCCCGTGGGCTCAGCTCGCAGAGGGAGACCTACGAGCTGTTGGCTCGCAAAAGCACAGCACCATACTGGCTCGCAGAGGGAGAGCTGTGGTCTGACTTGCAGAGGGAGACCATCGGGCCAACAGGCCTGCTAGCAGACACACAGCTATCAGTTAATGGGCTGGCTCGCAGAGATACAGCTGCGAGCCCTCCGAGCTGCAACCCGACGTGCTAACTGGCAGAGGGAGAGTAACGGGCCTACGGGCCTGCTAGCACAGACACAGCTATGAGCTAACGAGGTGGCTCAGAGAGATAAAGCTGCGGGCCCTATGACTCGCAGACACAGAGCTGCGACCCGACGGACTGGCTTCTAAAGGCATAGCCGCGAGCTGATGATGTGGGGAGAGGCAAGAGGCAGCGTAAAACGAGCTAACGAAGTGGCTCACAGAGGTAAAGCTGCGGGCCCGCAGGCTTGCAGACACAGAGCTGCGAGCCGATGGACTGGCTTCTAAAGGCATAGCCGCAAGCTGATGATGTAGGGGGAGGGAGCGTAAAAGGAGTATCTCGCACAGACAGACCTGCGGGATATTTTCAGAATTGCCTCGCAGAGGTAGAATTACGGATCCGATGCCTTTTATAGGGAGAGATGCGAGCTGACGGACTGAGTCACAAAATGGCTGACAGCTCGCAGTCGCAGAGCTGTGAGCCGATGGACTGGATTCTAAAGGCATAGCCGCGAGCTGGTGATGTGGGGAGAGGGACCGTGAAAGGGGTATCTCGCACAGACAGAGCTGCAGTATATTTTTAGTGTTGCCTCGCAGAGGTAGAACTACGGACCTGATGCCTTGTAGAGGGAGAGTTGTGAATAACAAAATGGCTGCCAACACTTCCTAGTTTCAACAGTTCGCAGCCAATGAGCCGCAAGCTCGTGCTCGTAACGCCTCAGCCAATCAGCTGTCAGAATTCTCAAATATCGATATCTGGAAAATTTGATATTTCATAAAAACTACTGAACGGATTTGCCCCATTTAAACAAAAGCGTGCCTTTTGGACCAAGACCTTTCTCCCTGCCAAATTTGGCGTAATTCCGTTCAGCAGTTTGACCTGTAGCCTTGTCTAAAGTTTCCTATGGAAATTGCATGGAGAAAACACGTTTTGGGACCCCCTTTTCTAAGCCCCCTTGACGAATCCCCCAAACTTTAAGGATAGGAGCTGACCTGAAAAGAGGAACTTTTGGAAAATTTCGTAAAGATTCGTCAAAAGACGCCAAAGTTATAAGTAGATCAAAAAATGCTTTTCCTATGGAAACGTGGTCCTAACTATAACTATCTACTGGCGACCGCCTGTAGATTATATATATCTATATATATATATATATGACAGCAACTCCTTTCGCTTTTCCAATTCACCACGGAAGACAGGAGCTCGGACCACAATTTCGTGCTGCAAGTATTTTTATTGTTGTCTGCTCAACACAGCCATGACGCGTTTCGAGCCCGTAGGCCCTTGATCACATGATATATATATATATGCCACAAACCTCGCTTACAGCCTTCTTCTCGAAAACAAACGAGCGTAGACCCAGGTTTGGTGCTAGATGTTTATTAGTTCAGCACACCATCAAGTTGCCATGACGCATTTCGGCAGATCCCTGCCTTGATCACATGACAGCATTGTATTACGTGAAACCTCTTATATATAAATATATATATATATACTCCACACTCCCTCTTGTGCGTATACCGCTGCCTCCAGATCGAAAGTCGCGTCGCCTCTCGGGACCCCACAAGAGCGGGTCCATGCAATTTCCAACTTTATCCTCTCAAACAAGGATGACGACGCCGTGTGCAGTTGAATATTATTTCATTCGGCCACCATCGAACGCGTTTCGGCTGCGCCGCAGCCTTGCTCACCGATAACGAAGCAGTGAGAGCGGCCATTTTTAAATACAAATCGTGCTCATACCGTGTCACATGCAAAACTACAACTAATGATAGTGAAAACAGACTCGTAGTTTTTCCAGCATTTTCAACTCATTGCGTGGAATATTGACATTACAATAATCGTCTTAAATGACTAATTAAAATTCTTTTACACTGTTGCTCACATATAAACCCAATGCATAAATTTTCTATGAAAATTCATAATTCATTAAAACAATGGCTGTTCACACGGACACATTATCATCGCTTTTTTCACGATTATCACAATGTGGCGCTTTTTGTACCGTATTGCATTAAGCTCAAGTGGGCATACACATGTTAACTGTTTGATATAATTTCTCTTCACATAAATAATCTTATTAATTATGTTTGTTCAATCAAGCCCAAGTGGGCAAAACAGCCATGATAAATATATTGTATCGATTTCCGGAGTCAACTGTTTGTATCATACACTGCCCAAGTGGGCATACTCCATTGCCACTAGATTTCATTCAGAGTTTGCTTACTGCTCTTTTGTCTGTCTTTTATCCCTAAAAATCATTTTAAAAATCCTTTTATAATGCAATTAAAAACCTTAATTCCTTTCTGTTCGTGACTTTATAGGCAAACAATTTTGACTCAATTAAGGTTTTCAATTGCATTATAAAAGGATTTTAAAAATGATTTTTAGGGATAAAAGACAGACAAAAAAGCAGTATGATACAGACAGTTGACTCCGGAAATCGATACAATATATTTATCATGGCTGTTTTGCCCACTTGGGCTTGATTGAACAAACATAATTAATAAGATTATTTATGTGAAGAGAAATGATATCAAACAGTTATCATGTGTATGCCCACTTGGGCTTAATGCAATACGGTACAAAAAGTGCCACGTTGTGATAATCGTGAAAAAAGCGATGATAATGTGTCCGTATGAACAGCCATTATTTTAATGAATTATGAATTTTCATAGAAAATGTTTGCATTTGGGTTTATATGTGAGCAACAGTGTAAAAGAATTTTAATTAGTCATTTAAGACGATTATTGTAATGTCAATATGCCACGCAATGAGTTCAAATTGCTGGAAAAACTACGAGTCTGTTTTCACTATCATTAGTTGTAGTTTTGCATGTGACACGGTATGAGCACGATTTGTATTTAAAAATAGCCTCTCTCACTGCTTCGTTATCGGTGAGCAAGGCTGCGGCGCAGCCGAAACGCGTTCGATGGTGGTCGAATAAAATAATATTCAACTGCACACGGTGTCGTCATCCTTGTTTGAGAGGATAAAGTTGGAAATATATACATATTCACTGAAAAAACCATAGGTTTTAGGGACAGTTATAGTTAGTTGGACATTGCACTCGTACAAAACACGTGAAATTCCCCAGTTATAGTTAGTTCAGGTAACTATAACTCGCGCCCCGCAATGCACTGCTGATGACGTCACATATTACATCACTCATGACATGGTCAGTGACATCACTGATGACATCAATGATGACATCTCAAATGACATCACAGATGACATCATCCAGTGACTGTGTGTTTCTGTAAAGTTTAAATATGTTTAATATATATAGGGAAAGGCGTATTGAAGAATGAGTGGGTGTATAAGTGTCTGAATGGATGATTTAGTAGGTGCGTGACTAACTCTATAAGTGAGTGATTAAACGTATCTTACTGAATGCATGGGTTAGTGACTAAACTGGGTGAATGTCTGTATCCGTCTGTCTGTTGCTGTGTAAGTGGCTGCATGGGTTTGTGAATAGCTACATGAGTGTCTATATGAGTTATTGATTGGTTGTCTGAGTATCTGTATGGGTGCCTGCGTGTTTGTGTGGGTGGGGTGTGTGCGACTCTGTGCATAGATGTGTGAGTGGGTGATTCACTGGGTGGATGGTTTCAAGAGTGCATCTGTGATAGACTGTATGGGTGGGTAAGTGTGTGTAAGAGTGTGTTAGTGAGTGAATGTATGTCCCAGTGGTACATGTGTGAGTAACTACATATGTGAAAGGCAGTATATATGTGTGTTGGAGTATATAAATAGCTATAAGCGAGAGTGTGTGATTGTGAGAGTGACTGTATGGATGAGTGTGTGCTTGTATCAGTGATTGTATAAGAGCGTAAGATTGTGCTAGTATTTGTATGAGTAAGTGAGCTGGTGTGTGTATAACTGTATAGGTGAGTAAATGGGTGTGTGCTTAATTTTTTGCATGACTGACTAGGTGTGTGAGTACCTCTATGGATAAGTGGCGGTGTGTGAGTGTTTATATAGGTGTATGAGTGCATATAATAGTCCTGTACTGAGTGACTATAAGTATGAGTGACTGTATGGGTGAGTGAGTAGATGTGTGTGTAGACCTAAGAGTCAGTGAGTGTGTATATAGTAATTGGTTTTGGAGTGTCTATGGTTTTGACAATGGCAGTCTGTAATTTACAGTGGGTGTATCAAAAGTTATATTAGGGTGTGAGAAGATGCATCAAATTATCTTATGGATGATGTCATCAGTGATGTCATCAGTGATGTCATTTGAGATGTCATCAGTGATGTCATCAGTGATGTCACTGACCATGTCATGAGTGATGTAATATGTGACGTCATCAGCAGTGCATTGCGGGGGCGTGAGTTATAGTTACCTGAACTAACTATAACGGGGAATTTCACGGGTTTTGTACGAGTGCAATGTCCAACTAACTATAACTGTCCCTAAAACCTATGGTTTTTTCAGTGAATTTGTAAGGTTTTTAAATGCTAATTTCTAACTATAACGTGCCTGAAACCTATGGTTTTTTCAGTGAATTTCAAAGGATTTTTAAATGCTAATTCCTTACTATAACATGTCTGAAACCTATGGTTTTTTTCAGTGAATTTCAAAGGTTTTGTAAATGACAATTTTTAAATGTATTAATTGTTATATTTATTTGTTTGATACTGATTTACTACATTTTTTAAACTATTTATTTTTAGATATTTTATTTTTTAAATACATTGTAATTACATTATACATTACATTACAAAATATACTTTCTCAGAATGAATTACTTTAGTTTAAATACTTTGCAAATAGGGAAAAATACTTTTAAGTACAGTAGTTACAGTTGTTGCAATGGGCAATACAATTTCAAACACAATGCAACATTGAGCTCAATGTGAATTTCAAGTTAAATGCAATTAGTTACTTTATGGATTACTTTTCTAACCACATGACTGGATCCTAGATTCAGTCCTGGGACATCTCCTGTAAACAGTTGAGTAAAAGCGTTTTGGTTACAGTAGTGATTTTTAAGGAATATTATTGTATTTTAAAAGTTGACACAAACTTTTTCACATAGAATCACCAATGTTATCCTATGGGAGGAAATTCACTTAGCAGGTAAGTTGTGTTATCGTTACTTTTTCTTACTCAGTGGTGGATCCTGGATCCAGCACTGGTGCATCTCCTGTAAACAGTTGAAAGAATGTGTTTAAGTCATACAGGCGATTTTTAAGGAATATTTGTAGTTTGTGAAGATCGACACTTAGAAACTTTTCTGCTGAAAACCAGACAATGGATTCCTATGGAAGGAAATACAAGTTACTGGTAAGTACGGTTAGAATTACTTTTCAGGGTCAGTGCTGGGCTAAAAGATGCAGCACTGGGTTCTCTCCTGATAACAGGTGAGTAAATCGGAATTCGTAGTTCGGCTGATTTTAGAGGAATATTATAAAGTTCCAAAACTCCACACTTGAAAGAATTTCCAAGTGAAACCAGTCAATGTTAGCCTATGGAAGGAAATTCAAGTTACTGGTAAGTACGGTTAGAATTACTTTTCAGGATCAGTACTGGGCTCAAAGATGCAGCACTGAGGTCTCTCCTGATAACAGGTGAGTAAATCGGAATTCGTAGTTCTGCTGATTTTAGAGGAATTTTTGTATGTTTCAAAAATCAACACAAACTTTTTCAGCAAAAAGCAGGCAATGATATCCTATGGAAGGAAATTCAAGTTACTGGTAAGTACGGTTAAAATTACTTTTCAGGATCAGTACTGGGCTCAAAGATGCAGCACTGAGGTCTCTCCTCATAACAGGTGAGTAAATCGGAATTCGTAGTTCGGCTGATTTTAGAGGAATATTATAAAGTTCCAAAACTCCACACTTAGAAGAATTTCCAAGTGAAACCAGTCAATGTTAGCCTATGGAAGGAAATTCAAGATACTGGTAAGTACGGTTAAATTTACTTTTCAAGGTCAGTGCTGTGCTAAAAGATGCAGCACTGGGTTCTCTCCTGATAACAGGTGAGTAAATCGGAATTCGTAGTTCTGCTGATTTTAGAGGAATATTATAAAGTTCCAAAACTCCACACTTAGAAGAATTTCCAAGTGAAACCAGTCAATGTTAGCCTATGGAAGGAAATTCAAGTTACTGGTAAGTACGGTTAAAATTACTTTTCAGGATCAGTACTGGGCTCGAAGATGCAGCACTGAGGTCTCTCCTGATAACAGGTGAGTAAATCGGAATTCGTAGTTCTGCTGATTTTAGAGGAATATTTGTATGTTTCAAAAATCGACACTTAGAAACTTTTTCAGCAAAAAGCAGGCAATGATATCCTATGGAAGGAAATTCAAGTTACTGGTAAGTACGGTTAAAATTACTTTTCAGGATCAGTACTGGGCTCAAAGATGCAGCACTGAGGTCTCTCCTGATAACAGGTGAGTAAATCGGAATTCGTACTTCCGGCTGATTTAAGAGGAATATTCTAAAGTTCCAAAACTCCACACTTAGAAGAATTTCCAAGTGAAACCAGTCAATGTTACCCTATGGAAGGAAATTCAAGTTACTGGTAAGTACGGTTAAAATTACTTTTCAGGATCAGTACTGGGCTCGAAGATGCAGCACTGAGGTCTCTCCTGATAACAGGTGAGTAAATCGGAATTCGTACTTCGGCTGATTTAAGAGGAATATTCTAAAGTTCCAAAACTCCACACTTAGAAGAATTTCCAAGTGAAACCAGTCAATGTTACCCTATGGAAGGAAATTCAAGTTACTGGTAAGTACGGTTAAAATTACTTTTCAGGATCAGTACTGGGCTCAAAGATGCAGCACTGAGGTCTCTCCTGATAACAGGTGAGTAAATCGGAATTCGTAGTTCGGCTGATTTTAGAGGAATATTTGCACAATGGTGAAGGAAGGGGTGGGGCCTGAGGTGACATGTCTGCAAACACGCCCTGTGGCGTGTTTTAAGTTGGAGAATTAATTCCTCCTCAATCCCGAGGGTCCCTAGGGGCCAACTAGCCCACCAGGAACCTCCAGTATGCGCCAGGGGGCTGCGTTGCAGAGAGGTGTACAGAGACCACGCCCCTTTTACAACACTCTGCAACGCAGCTCCGTGGCGCTTACTGGAGGTACCTGGTGGGCTAGTTGGCCTCAGGGACCATCAGGATTGAAGGGGATTTAATTCCCCATCTTAAAATGCGCCACGGGGCCTGTTTGCACACATGTCACCTGAAGCCCTGCCCCTCCCTTCACCACTGTGCAAACGCGCCCGTGGCGCGTTTTAAGTTGGGGGATTAAGTCCCCTTGAATTCTGAGGGTCCCTGGAGTCCAACTAACGCACCATGTAGCTCCAAAACGCGCCACAGAGCTGCGTTGCACAGAGGTGTAAAAAGGGGCGTGGCCTCTGTACACCTCTCTGCAACGCAGCCCCCTGGCGCATACTGGAGATTCCTTGTGGGCTATTTGGCCCCCAGGGACCCCCAGTATTCAAGGGGAATTACTTCCCCTTCTTACAACGCGCCAGGGGCGCGTTTGCATAGTGCTGCAGGGAGGGGCGGGGCCTCCGGCACGATGCCGTTTTTTTTTCTTCTTTCTTTTTTTTTTATGGGAGGGGGGCTGCATGGCCCCCTTCCCTCATCCACTTTTGTCCCCGGAGACCCCATCCCCCGGGGCCTGAGGCTGTTCTTTTATTTATTTATTTTAAACGGGAAGGGGGTCGGGTGGCCCCCCTTCCCTGGGCCTGTATTTGCCCCGGGGACCCCATCCCCCGGGGCATGCCCTCTTTTTTTCTTAAAACAAATATTTGGAGGGGGCTGCGTGGCCCCCTCCTCAGGCCGATAAAGGCCCGGGGACACCATCCCCGGGGCCGGCCTTTGCGTCATTTTTTTTTTTTTTTTTAACAAAATTCCTTTTTTTGGGAGGGGGGCTGCGTGGCCCCCCTCCTGGGCCACTAATGGCCCTGGGGACCCCATCCCCCGGGGCCTGGCCACACGTTGGGGACTGTGGGGGGGTCCCCAATCCCTGCACGGTCCCGCTGGCTCCCGCGTCCTGCGGGAGCCGGCATTAGCTTTTCCATAAGGAGCTGCTGACATGCAGCTCCCCTTATGGAAAAGCAATCTGCTTTGCTTCATTGAAGCGAGAGCAGGTTTCCCTGCTCTCGCTTCAATGAAGCAAGCAAGTTTGCAATGTCAGGACGGGAGCCGCGAGGCTCCCGCCCTGCCATTGCAAACAGCAGTGTCCCGGGGGTAGGCACCCGGGACACTGCAGGAGCCGACCCTGGGGGTGGTGGTCCCCAGGGCCACCACAGGCTCCAGGAGGGGCTCCGCGCGGCCCCCCTCCCCACTTCTGCAAAGCCCCGGGGAGATGGTGGTCCCCGGGGCTTCGGGGGTCCAAAATGAACCCCCATTTTAAAATGTTTAGTGCCCCAGGGAGGTGGCAGTCCCCGGGGCGTGTGGGGGGGCTGGAGCCCCCCCACACAGGTATTTCAAATTTAAAAAAAGAAGCCCCGGGGTGGCGGTCCCCGGGGCTGCGGGAGGGCACAGTGCCCTCCCGCACCATTTTTATTAGAAAGCCCCAGAGGGTGGCGGTCCCCGGGGCTTGGGGGGCCTTAGAGGCCCCCCCATTAACTATAAACCAACCCCCCCGCATGCACCCGGGTCTTGGCCCACCCAGGGGCAAAATAGCATCGAAGCGCGGGAGACCGCGCTTCGATTTTTTTTTTTTACGGCGGCGGCATCCCGCCGATTTTTTTTTTTTAAAAATGCTTTTTTCTGCCCAGGGGGTCCTTGTGGGACCCCCTGAGCAGACCTAGGGGGGTCAGGGTGTTTCTACCCTGCCCCCTTTGTGCGTTTTGCGCACTTGTTTCTGTCCCTCGGTACCGAGGGACAAAATGGCTGCCAACACTTCCTGATTTGGAGTGTTGACAGCCAATTAGCATGCAGCTCGTGATCGGGAGGGTGCGCGAATCCGACGCGGCCATAGATATATATGTGATTTTCCTTTTGATTTTCACAGGAACTACTGAACGGATTTACACCATTTAACAAAAGGGTTCTTTCTGAACCAAGAACTACCTCTTTGCCAAATTTGGTGTAATTCCGTTCAGCAGTTCGAGCTGTAGCCGTGGCTAAAGTTTCCTATGGGAAAATGAATGGGGAAAACATGTTTTGGGACCCCCTTTTTCTCGGCCCCGCTTGACGAATCACCCCGAAACTTTCAGGGTAGGAGCGGACCGGAGCGGTCCATAAAGTTTGAAAATTTCGCGAAGATTCGTCATCCAACGCAATAGTTATTTCAAATAGAATGTTGCGGATTTCCTATGGAAAATAGGTCCTAACTATAACTATCTACTGGCGACCGCCAGTAGATAATATATATATATATATATATATATATATATATATATATATATATATATATATATATATATATATATATATATATATATATATATTATCTACTGGCGGTCGCCAGTAGATAGTTATAGTTACAACCTATTATCCATAGGAAATCCGCGACATTCTATTTGAAATAACGTTGGCGCCGGTTGACGAATCTTCGTGAAAGTTTC
>CAWUFW010018782.1:0-209456 GCA_963921515.1 Calotriton arnoldi | reverse complement strand
TCCCTCTAGAAGGGTTGAATGCTACCCCCGCCGCCAGGACTGGCGGGGGGTAGTATTCCAAGATGTTTGACACCAAACACGACATGTTTCGATGCAGCCATTCCAAAGTTAGCATTTTACCGCGAGGATATAATGCACTTAAAAGTATATGGTTTAACCGCATCCACAAACAGCACCAGAGAATGGACTCTGAGAGCTGCAGAGGGGCCCTGCTCAGGCAGAGGCACCCCTCACATAGAAGCCAAGCACTCTGCCCTCAGGATTGATAGGGCCTGCCTTAGGGGTGACTGATAGGTTTATATGTGTGTGTAGGAGAGATATAGGGGACCTATATCTCAATGAGGGGTGCTAGCACTTCCTCACCCAGGCTGCAGTAGCAGGCCTGTGGTGTCAGATTTAGTCTGCTTCCCAGGGGTGGCATAATACATGCTGCAGCCCCTGGTAGTCCTGTGAAGTACCTATGCCCTTGGTACCTAAGGTACCATATACTAGGGACTCATAAGGTACCACAGTATCCAATCACTAGTGCACCTAGAGTGCACTCCAAGTCGTTTAGAGAGAACAGAGAGGCTGGGGCCCTGATTAGCAGGGTCCCAGCCAGACTATAGCCAGAAACCAGTGTAAACATCAGAAAAAAAGTGGGGGCAACATAAGAGGCAGATCCTACTCTCCTACAGCATGCTACTCATGCCCTCTCTCATTTAGGACTGTGTTCACTTACAAAACACTCTGTACCTGCACGATCACTTGACTGGCGGATATTTCTCATACACACCTCTATCAATGGCGTTTTAATGTTGTAAATCGTGTTTGAGGACCTGGCAGTGATAGTTATTCTTCATGTGCCGTTACAGAGCATACATACATCCATCCATTTGTATACAGTTTTGTAGCTTACAGTGCTATAAGTTAATGGGGTGGTTTTTGACCACAGTTAAAATTCTCATTTAAGGGCTGCTTTCCAGTTGCTCTTGATATAAGTAAATGTAGCACTCTTATGGGATGCCCTCTTTGAATGCTTCAAGGATTGAAATTGGTCACAAGGAGAAAATACATTAATTTCTATGCAGAGCTCACGAGTACAGTGTCTTGCATCATTGAAAGCAGACCATCATTTCCCTTTCAGCTTCCTATGACCATTGTTCATGACAGTTTCCATCTCTGCGGATTTTGTGACATATCTGAATACTTTCATTGCTTTGCCAGTACCATCAACATCACTTTCACTGGACAAACAACAGATATGGGGTAGTATTGATATAAGAAAGTTTGGCTTTGGTGGTAACTATGTTGAAGTGATCCTCCGGTCTACTTGTGATGGTCAACAACTTTTAATACTAGATGTGTAGTTGCCTTGCCGAAATCAGGTGAAGACATCTTACAATGATTGCAACTCTGTTATGGTGTGTAGCTCATACTGCAAAGTGGGGACTTTATTTCTAATGTAGCTTTTTCTTCATGAATGCTGCTTGCAAATGCGAAAGCCCAATGGAGGTTATTGTTGTTCTTCTCTTCTTTTAATCACAATTTCAGGAAGCAAGTTGCGGAATAAATATGAGTTATTTGTAACAGCTCCCCAATGCAGCTTTCAGCACAGTGACAACCTCTGAACTCCCCCACTGGTTCAAAAGCAGTCTCCATGCCTGTTGAGTTTCTGGGTTTTCCCTTATCCTCCACAATTGCTATTCTATTTTCAAACAGAAGACTCTAAGGGCTTGGCATTCTGCCTGTTTTTCTGGTCACCAGCCACATACTTGCTGACTCCTATGATTTGACCTTGGGTGCTTTCTCTGTAACTGGGAACTGTTTTAGGGTCTATCCTTAACTGTTAAATTTGCAATGCTATATTGTATTTTCGTGACCGTCGCCGTCACCTTTGCAAAGCTCCATTGTATTTATGTGATTTTTCAGGGACTCATCCAGTGGCGTTCAGCCGCTAAGGGTGTTGGGGCGGAGCCTTACCAGAAATTTTGAATATCACTCTGTTGGCATATAGTGGTGCGCGTTGCCCCCTGCAGACTAAGGAGACAGCGCAGCACGGCTCTGGACCATCGGAGAGGCCGCAAAAGTCAATTAAAACTGTGCATTGTGTAATACATGGAGTGGCTCAATATGAATGCACAGTTTTTGCTTTCTGGTTGGAAGGTATATTGAAGGCTCTGGACTATGCTGTGGCCTCCAGAAAATTGCGCACTGGCACCGCAAAGCCCAGACAGACAGCCAGGGCAGAGGGTGTTATTCGTTGCCACAGTCTGATTGACAGCATGAGGGCTGCAATACAACCAAGTATCAGGCTGCTGTTGCCTCATGGCAATTCGCAATGCTGTAGCACCAACATCGTCAGTCACACTATGTGTGTGTGTTTATGTGCATAGCACTGGCCCTGAGGAAGGACAGCACCGCATGGAAAGCAGTGCTTGAGCAGGCGCGGAGGTACAGCGAGATCTGAATGAGGGGAAGGAGACAGGAAAGTGACTGGGGGTGCAGAGGGGTTGTGGAGTGCTCTCCAGCACCAATGTATATTTGTGTGTGTGTGTGTGAATGGCGGTGTCCTCTGGTTGGGAGTATCCCGCCCTGGCAGCTACCTGGTAGATGACCCCTGGCATATTTTGCCAATTGTCATTTGACCGATATCGCTGTCATGATAGGCACCAGCTACTAACATTATGCCAGCCATTTTTTGCATTGTGTTGGCATCATTGGTTTGATGATGCCCACCTTTAGCATTATGCTGGGATCCTTAGCATTATGGATTGCATCAATGATGTAACATGGATGCCAGTCGTTACCTCGCATACTATTACTTTGAAGTCATTAAATTACAGTGATTACATCAGGAGTCTTTACATCTGGAGTGGTTTTGCTTTTCATCATTGAAGGTAAGTGTATTTTTTCACTAATGTATATTTACATGTTTTAAATTAATTTAAAAGCTGTTTTTTAAATAAAAATGGAATTTTAAAATACTGTTTTATTCATCTTTAAGACCAAATTACGTTTTTTTTTATTATTGAATTAAGTAATCATTTTTTCCTTCAAATTTAAGCATAAAATATACATTGACTTTCTTTTATATAGTTTGTGTCTGTTTTTGTTGTTTTGAGAGTAGTCGCTCATATCTATATGCACATATATGCTAGAGTCTTAAATATATCTATTTATAGTAATATATTGCCATGACATATACATATATACCCACATCTATATATAGTTAGGTGCAATAAAAATATCTGTTTTGTTTTTAAGAAACACCATAGAAATTCACTGGAAAACTAAAGGTTAAAGTACTGTTGTAGTTAGGTGAATATGCATGTGACAACATTAACGTTTCGAACTTAAAAAAACATAGAAATTCATGTGTCGTGAGTGATGTAATATGTGGGGTCATAAGTAGTGCATGGTGGGGGCGCAAGTTATAGTTAGCAGACTGGTGGATTTCTGTGGTTTTTTTTGTTCAAAACGTTAATGTTGTCACTGACAAACTAACATAACTTTATCGTTTCTTTAACATTTGGTTTTCTAGTGAATTTCTAGTTTTCTTTAACGTAAAGTAATATATTATTACTGTACGTGAAGCCACCTCCCCACCGCACAAGGCCAAAGGCCGTGTGCGGCTGGGGATTGGCCACAGGGCTGTATATTTTTTAAAGGGGAGGGAGGCCATATGGCCTTCTCCCCAACCTAATTAAGCCCTGAGGACCCCAGGGCCTTGTGTTTTTTAAAGGGGAGGGGAGTCAAGGGGCCCCCTCCCCGACCCTTATTAGTCCCTGAGGACCCTATCCCCCAGGATCATTTTTCTTAATTAAAGGTGAGCGGGCCATGTGTCACTGCCTCACCAAGTCTATTAGTCCCTGGGAAATCCATCCCCCAAGGTGTTTTTCTATAAATTGTTGCGGGTGGCCCTGCGGCCCCCACTCCCTGAGCCTCTTTAGGCCCTAAGGACCACATCCCCCAGGGCCTTTTTTTTATTAAAGGGGAGGGGGGCCATGCTACCGCCCCACGAGTCATTGAAGCCCCCGTGGAGCCCACCTCAGGCCAAAATTTGGTAAAAAAAGGGACGGGGCACGCAGCCCCCCTTCTTGAGCCTCTAGAGGCCGAGGGCTGATTTCTTTAATAAAAAGGAGGAGTCGGCACGCCCCTTCCCCTTCATTAAGAAAATCACCTGGGGGAGGGGGCCTCTGGAGGCTTGAGGAGGGGGGCCTTGCAGCTCCCCTCCCCTTTTTTTATGGTTTCGACCACAGGGGTAGGCCTTTAAGTAATGAATGCGGCCTAGGGCTGTAATGGCTGCCAGCAACATTTTTCTCATGTTGCTGGCAGCCAATTAGAGCACTCGTTCCCTTGGAAGCAAGATGGCCCAAGGGAAATAAAGCTCCAGGGGCCAAGCAGAATGCTCTATTTTTAAATTGGCGCTCCCGCAAGTGTCTCTGGAGACTCGCAAACCCAACCGTCCAGATATACAATTATTTTTCAACCTTAACTTCCCAAAAACTACTGATTAGATTTACACCAAGTCACAAAAAGCACAATTTGCCGACCAAGATCTAGCTTTCTGTCAAATTTGGTGTAATTCGGTACAGCAGTTTTTTGTTGTAGCCTTGTCTAAAGAAGTCTAAGGAAAATGCATGGGGATTTTGTTTTTGGGCACCCCCCTTTTTTCTAGGCCCCGGCTTGTCAGATCACCTTGAAACTTTCCATTCACAAACTAGTCAAAAAGTAGTATCATGGAGATTCGTCAAACGGTGCCAAAGTTATTAGCAACACAAGAAATGCTTTTCCTGTGGAATAACTGACCTAACTATACCTACTGGCGGCCGTCACTAGGAGATATATATATATATCTATATCAAGACAATACCCTTTCAGGCTTAGAGTGCCAAATAAATTATGCAAAACAGGAAGCGGGTAACTCTGGGTAATTCCCATTCCTAAGTTTAGGTGGAGAGCAGCTCCTTCAAATGGAGCACCCTAGAACACCAGCAACACTCTGAATCTTCTCACCTCAAATGTCTATTTTTCTAGCAAAGTTTTTAAGCACAGGATTAGCACAGTGACATCCACACTGAGCTAGATAGGGACAAAGCCTTTTGCCATTTTACACAGGAAAGTGTTTAAACATAGGATTAGCACAGTGCTATCCACGCCAAGCTGAAAAATGATAAAAACCTTTTACCACTCCAGGCACAGTATTACAGCTTTAGATTGGTAAAATACCATCCAAGCCAACCCAAAATGAATAAAATCAACCTCTGTCACATGTTTTGCTCTAGTTGGAGCTCATCAGAGAGGTACATCTTTTTCTAGACACAAGGGATAACCCAGTACAAGTCAAGATAATACCCTTTCAGGTTTAGAGTGCCAAATTATGCAAAACAAGGAATTCTAGGTAGCTCCCTTGTAAGGCGGTAAGCAGCTCCTTTAAATGGAGCACCCAACAACCCTCTGAATCTGCTCACCTCAAATGCCTATTTTTCTAGCAGAGTTTTTAAGTATAGGATTAGCACAGTGCCATCCATGCCGAGCTAGAAAGGGACAAAACCTTTTGCAATTTTTACAGCAAAGTGTTTGAGCATAGGATTAGCATAGTGCTATACATGCGAGCTGAAAAATAAGGTCCTTTTACCTCTCCAGGCATAGTAGTAGAGGTTTGGATTGGAAAAAAACCATCCAAGCCAACCTGGAATTAATAAAAGCACCCCTGACACACGTTTTGTTCAAGTTAGAGCTCATCAGAGAGGTACAGCTTTGTTCAGATACAAGGGAGCACCCCGTATAAGACAAGACAATACCCTTTCAGGCTTAGGGTGCTGTATAAATAATGCAAAACAGGAAGCAAGGAACTCTGAGTAGTTCCCAAGTTGAGGCAGAGAGCACTTCATTTATATAAAGCACCCTACAACACTAGCAACTCTGAATCTGCTCACTTCAAATGTCTGTTTTTCTAGTAGAGATTTTTAGAATAGGATTAGCACAGTGCCTCCTACGCCAAGTTGAAAAGTGACAAAAGGCCTTTTACCACTTCAGGCACTGTATTACAGCTTTGAATTGATAATATACCGTCCAAGCCAACCTGGAATGAATAAAAATCAACCTCTGACACACGTGTTTTGTGCTAGCTAGAGCTCATTAGAGAGGTACAGTTTTGTTCAGACCCAAGGGATAACTCAATATGAGTCAAGACAATACCCTTTCAGTCGTACAGTGCCAAATAAATTCTGCAAAACAAGAAGCAAGGAACTCTGGGTAGGAACAGCTCCTTTATGTAGACTGGAGTGGCATACAGTGCATTGTCTTACAGTGGAGTGTTGTAGAGTAGAGTGGAATACATTGGAATCGAATAGAGTAGAGTGGAGTGACTTACAGTAGAATGGCGTAGAGTAGAATAGTGTATAGTGGAGTAGCGTCCAGTGGAGTGGCATACAGTGGAGTACCAAACTGGAGTGGCGTAGAGTAGAGGTGTGTACAGTGTAAGAGCATAGAGTGTAGTGGCGTACACCAGCATTGCATACAGTGTAATAGAGTGGAGTGGCGTAGAGTGTAGTCTCGTACAGTGGAGAGGCATAGCGTGGAACAGCGTATAGTGGAGTGGCTACAGTGGTGTAGCATACGGATGAATATGAAATTTAGCAGCAATGTAGATTATGGTGTGCAGATTAACGCAAAACAGCTAATTGCACTGACTTGCGTTTCTCTCGATTTACCAATCAACACAGGGCCACGCATGATGGCCTTGCGTTGCTTTGTAAATCTAACTTAAGTACTGTGTTGCCCATGCGACACCATGCGTAACGCATGTGTACCGCAATCCAATAATACAGATAGGCCTTAGTTATATTTTGGGCCATGGCATACCATGATAACTTTGCTATATACCGTGTTACATGGAGATGACAAGCCAGTATATGGCTGTTTTTAGAGAATGAAAAGGCAGCCATATTGTTTTTACTACACTTTGGCTGTGTTCAGTGTAAGGACCTTAGATATAGGTAAGTAGTAGGTCCCTACTTATTACCACTTTATTAAATAGGTAGGGATTTTTTTTATATATATTTTTTTTAAAATACGCTTTTGGCCATGTACCGCAGTTGTTTCACAAATGTTTTTGAAATTCCGTGAAAGAACCGCAGTGACAGATATCACTAAGTTTAAATGCCTTATAACTTAAAAAAAGACTTGCCCTACTTAACTGCAGTACCCAAAAGGCATCAACTCTGCACCATAATGTATAATCCTGCCAAATTTCATGTAAATCCATTCAGCAGTTTTTGCGCTACATCAATTGTAATAGTCTATGGAAAACGCATTGGTGGAAACATTTGCTGTGTGACCCCCTTTTAGCTTTGCACCCCCTTAACGATTCACCACAAAAATTGATATCATCTCTGTCAAGGACTGTCTGGGACACAGTCAGAGACTTGGGCAAAGACTGGTGACTGGATAGAAAATGAAGCAGAAAAAGGAGTACTGCACTGCCCAGGATCACACAGGAAGTCAGAGGAAAAAAGGGATCCAAAGGGGAAGCCTGCACAAAGGAACAAGATGGCTAAGACTCAGAAAGGAGAGGCACTCATGAGGCAGTTCAGCATTCAGAATCACGACACCCAGGATGGATGTGCAATACACTTATATATAAAACAACATTAACAATAAAGGGAATATGGGGTAAAGCACTCAGGAGCTCCACAAGGTAAGACTGAAGCTCATTAAGTTCCTCACCCACAATTGCTGTTACAGATACTGACTGCAAATACCCACATATAGTATATGCATGCAAAGGCAGGGTCTGTGGAGCTGATTCCTATGGTGATGTTATAAATGTAACTCAAAGTCAATACTCACAGTGAACAAGAAACACCACCTAGGTAGTCAGCTGTGCCCACGGATCCTGGCGATCAAACAGGAACACGCAAGGCAGTAACAGTAAGGGGGTAGAACTAAACAGAAGCACAATAGACAAGGAGCTAGCAAGGAGGAGTGCTTAACAGGAAAGGAAGAAATCACAGGGCACACTTGGCAGAAAGCAAGTAACAAACATACAAGGTAATAGAAGCAAGACAGCAGACTAGAAAGACAGCAAACTAGGAACTGGAACCAAGGAAATGGGAAGAAAGGCAGGGACTGGAAAAGGATATACAGAAGGGAAGGCTACAAGGGTATACTAGAATAGTGCTAGATCAGGAGTCATGAAAACAAAGTAGCACTGAATGCTGTGCTGGAGCAAGAACACAAATTTAGCAAAAGCTCAAAAGCCAAGCCAGCACTGCAGGCAGTGCTAGTTCAGGACAAGGGAAACTGCTGCAGCTCAGGAACAAGGAATGCTAAGGCTCAGGAGTCAAGGTAGCACTGCAGGCAGTGCTAGTTCAGGAACAAGGGAAACTACTACAGCTCAGGAACAAGGAATTCTAAGGCTCAGGAGTCAAGGTAGCACTGCAAGCAGTCCTAATTCAAGAACAAGAAAAAGAGCAGCAGCTCCGGAACAAGGAATAACTAAAGCTCAGGAAACACTGGAAACAAGGGTCGGTCTCACTGGTACACAGCTACAATGACCATCCTTGGCCTGAAGGGAGCTGGGGCTTAAAAGAGCTCACAGTAATCACATGCATCAGGTGTGAGAAGGCCAGCAGCACCCAGCCACAGGTGAGCTGAATTCCTCCACCCATCCTTGGCCTGCAGGGGTGGAGACGAAGCAGTGAGCAGGGAGTTCTAGGTAACAGTGTCAGGCATGAGCAGGCTGGCTTCCACAAAACCCCGCATGGATTGGGAATGGATGGCAATTTTCAAGTAGCGTCCTAATGGCTGGAAGTCAGTATGTACATGAAGGGGAGGGTCTGGAAGCTTATTAGAACACTGGAGAGTCTCACAGTTAAGCAGTGGCGTAACGAAAGTTGAGGGGGCCCCTCTGCCACGTACAGGGAGGGGCCCCCACTCCGGATTTAATCCTGAGGTCTTGGCCCTGAGTATTGTGCTGAGGAGGCCCCCTGCAGCTCGGGGGCCCCCCTGCACCGCTGGGGCTGCGGGGGCCTGTGTTACGCCCCTGCAGTTAAGCCCTCTGGTGGTGGACACGAGAACGCAGGGAACGAGTCGTGACAATCTCAAAATGTAGAAAATGCTATAGGTTTGGAAAGTTTTGTGGTGATTCGTCAAACAGGTGGAAAGTTATTAGGGGATCTAATATCCGAGAAATTCTTATCTTTTGGCAGTGGCGGCTCCTCCGCTATAGCAGAGGAGTGTCGCCCCCCCCCCCCGCCAGCCTCAAAACTTGAAAAATAAAACGATAATAAAATGGGTTTATTATCGTTTTATTGAGTAGAGTGGTGTAGACTGTCATAGAATAGAGTGGAGTGGAGTAAAGTTGCAGGGAGTGGCATAGAGTAGAGAATAGTGTCATAGACTGGAGTAGACTGTTGTAAAATGGAGCGGTGTAGTGTGGAGTAAAGTGGCGGGGAGTGCAGTGGTGAAGAGTGTTGTGGAGTAGAGTGCCATAGAGTGTCGAAGAATAGTGTGAGTACTGCTAGTAAATTTATTTTTTACACACTCATGTAATCAGTCCGGTGAACAACATCCCAGTAGACGTAGGCCCAAGCATGTTCTGTTATCAGTGGTGTAAATATCAGTGCAAAAAAAATGGTTTTGCCATAAATCCACTGGCGCAGGTCCCGCTCTGAACTCTGGCCATGCAGTTAATCACTCTCTAAGAGACAGGGTGATTGAATGGTGCCGAAGGGACACCTGAGCAGGAAGGGTGCCTAAAGCGAACAAAGCGGTCAGGGACTGGGAGACAGATATGGGTGAGGGGTGAAGAGGGTGTAGGTGGGGGTGAGAGAGCGCTGCGGGACAGAGTGCATGCTAACAATAGCTAGAAAGAGCATTGGACGAGAGCAGGGAGACGCAGCTTAAATAAGGCCGCGAAAGCAGGCCTAAGAGAGAGTACAGGAAGAAAGTGCCAAAATGAGAGTGAGTGGGAGCAGGACAGCTACGGGACAGGTGGAAGCGATAGTTTAGATTTATTGTTTGTGCCTATTTTGGACATTTCACTCGTTTTACAATCTAGTGGCAGTGTTAAATGAATATGTAGGATATGTCAGTGATAGAATAAACTCATGTCTTTTGCTTGAGAGATGCAGTGATACAATTACAAAAATGTAAAAAAAATTGCAGCCAATAAATGCTTGTTTTTAAAAACAACAAAAAGTGCAGTATGTGGGAAAGAAGAGAGACAGCTGTTCCAGAACAAAAGACGAGTAAAGGATGTGGCACTACGGCCAGAGCTGCCGATTTTGTCACTAAGGAACCAGGTTCGAGTCTCAGCGTTGGTTCAAAATTCAATGATTGTGGCTAAATCCCTTAATCTCACTGTGACATACAAAAAATAAAAAACGAATGTGTCTTACTGTAACGTAACCGGGGTTCATGCAATAGGCTCCACTACTTTCAGGTCAGGTCGAGTTTGCGCTATATAAAGATGCTAAAAAAAGAAGAAATACTACTTCAATCACAGCGAGAGCAGCAACGGATACTAATTAAGAGTAATCAACCTGTACGTGGTGCATGCACATGATGCGCCATAGAAAGAACAGGAAGGGACACCTCGCACACACTGACGAATTAGAAGGCAGCAAAGAAGAGTGATAATGATGCCAATGAATGGTAAGTAATGAGTGGGCTAAAAGCTCGTTTTTAGAGTATTTTTAAAAACCCAATAGGTCGCCAAGCAACAAGGTATGAGCGCAGCCTGGCTCAACCTAAGATTGTGTTTTCCATCCCTGTTGCCTCTGCTGCAAACACAAGATCGTATTGCACGGCTCGTGGTGGCATCTGTAAGGTACTTGTCATTGCTGATAGGTACCAGAGCTGTTTCGCTGCCTTGCTTTGAACTAAATCCTGACTGGAAAAGGGGCGTGAATATATATGTTCTTCTAAAAAAAACATCTTGCAATTGAATGCCAGGGATTTTCTCAATAATTTTGCACACCCATGATAGGCCAGCAATAGATCGATAGTTGATCGATAGTAGATTGGCCTTTTAAAGAATACTGTTACATTGTCTCTTTTAGTCTCACTGCAACTAAGTAAACAAGTGATGGATTTATTCCTGAACTGCGGCGGCAAAAACTTCGATATGTACCCTAGATACGAGGGCGGGTCACAAAATCCAAACTCCTTGCGGTTGCTGGGTATGCATCACAGGCATTCCCAGGTAAGATGGAAAAGATGATGGAAAAAGCCCAGTGCCAGTGTAATAAAAGGCTTTTTAGGCTCCCCAAGTACACAAGAAACGCCTTGATTCGGCTTGAGTTCGGCCTTGTACAACAAAAATACGAATGCAGGAGTACACTGGTCAAATTTTGGTTCAAGACGACAAAAGCTCAGAAAGGATCCTTTAAGGAGGCACTGAGAACCATATTTGAGGGGTCGTCGAACCCATGGCAGAAACACTGCCTGGAGACAGTGGCAGAGTTGGACTTATCTACAGCATCCTGGTCCCAAGAACAACTAAACTACCTTGCAATAAAGAGGGTGCTAAATAAGCACACCGCCCAAATATCAAGGAACGAAGACATAGCAAGACTGAAGGTAAACAGAGGTCTGGCCGGCCTAATTAAAGCATACGAGTCTCATAAAATCCAGCCATACATGAACAATCCTCTGGGAAGGAAGTGTTTGAAGGAAATTCAATGGGTGCGCCTAGTCCCCCTACCAATAAAAGAACTGAACCTGGCATGGAAATCGTTGAACAATATAGTCAGTTGCAGGCTGTGTAATTATAGGGCAGAATCATTGGTACATCTACTATGCTGCTGCCCTGCATTACTACAGCATCGACGTATACTGTTAAAACCAATGTTCCTAAGGCATGGGACTAGAAGATGCGCCGATGCAGTGGCATTGCTTCAGTCCAGTATAGAGTCTTCAGACCTGGCCAAATTTGGCAAATATATAAACATGACACGAAGGGCCCTAACCGAAAACAACACAGAGGAAAAACGTGTGGTGGCAACTGTTGAGCCCCTGGTAGTAATAGAAGGAGCAGAACGGTGAACAGCCCCTCCCAGGAAAGAATTGCACGCCACCCATAAGCCCCACAACGAACTAAGAATTAACTTCCCATGAAAACACAGGGAACACGGACCTTGTTAATATTTAATTTTAAAATCAATGAATTCAAGAACAAGGTCACATTTTAGATACGGTCTGGTATTATTGACTAAATGACAGTCCTAATTTTTTTATACACGTTTAGATAAATGTTTTACAATGTCGTGAGATACGTATTTTAGTGTAATTTTGGATAACGTACTGCAATTTTGCAATGATTTTAAGTAATTATGCAAAAATAAAAAAATTCATTCATTCATACGAGGGCGGAGAGGGAGTTTTCAGCTGTACTGGTTGGTTATTGGTCGATTTACGGGCACGAACAAGATTTCAGCAATCTGATGTAAATATGGCGGGAACGGTTGCCACTGCCAGTAATACCGGCACCGGCCCTTCCCTTTTGCTGCGTTTATCGGCTCAGATATTTATGGGAATTATATGGGTGTGCAGAGCGCATGTAATGCATGCGCTGCTTGCGCAATCGTTTCCCGCCATGGAAAATCTTTTCATATTAGTTTTTCTCGCATTGATTCCCTTTTATGCTGTAATGAACGCCCCAGAGCTCTTAGCATCCTCACTTACCTACAGCGGCTGGGGGTCACGTGTCTGTGTTGTCAGCATCACAAGACTATGCCGCAGCTGGGAGAAACGAGCAGATGCAACTTTCGCATCCTTGATGTGGTTTCTGTTGAGTCATCTTTTGCGCACAGAACATTCTGCGCGTGCAACAATCTCACGCGCTCAGACCACAAACAGCCACGTGAACGAGTTAGTGACCAGCAAACACCAACCACTGAGAACTTATAACAGTTATGGAAAGAGCTGGTAGGGAGTTATTTTGCAAAAGGTTGTCAAACAAGGTGGCACAAGCCATACGTTCTGTAATTAAAATTCCTCAAAAGTTGTGAATGCGGATGGGACTGACTTAGTCTTTCATCTTCCTATGGTTGAGACAATGAGTGACTTTGAGTCGGATAGTGTCTCTTCTTGGTATCTTTTTTTGTGAAAGCTGCGTGCTATATGGGTTTCTGCAAACTCAGGGTAAGGCACAAGGGCTTGAAGTTGTATCGAAAAACCGTGACCGAAAAATGTCACGAGAGGGTTTTTTAGGATGAATACAATTAAATAAAGTTGTCTAAAACAGCATTTTTGGTTGAGGAAGCGTGGCATGGAGAGTTGCCCATCATTCTAATGGCAACCCAATGATTATGTTTCCTAGCAGCTTCTCCCTCGTCTTCTGCTTCATCTTCTTCACAGTTCCTCTCACCCGGAGCTTCTGAAGGCCTTTTTCTGTTTCTCTTTATGTATAGTGCAGCATTCACCAGTTACTTGGCTTCTTAGCACTGTTGTGTTGTCATGTCTGTTAAAGATGTCCTCTGCAGTCAGTGGCAGCGACTTTGAAGCAGGTTTATAGAGAACTGATAAGTGTGTGGTCAGCAGTTGGGTAGGATGTAGGTATACTGGTTAGTGTACGTTGTAGGGTACACCCTAGCCTAAGGGGCACAGGAATATCGCGACCGGCCGCCAAACGCTGGTGCATGAGGGTTGGTAGTGGATGTGGGCCTAAAGGTAGGTAAAGTATCACCTGCAACTTCTGTGCCATTTTCAGGGTGTGTTAAGGGTAGTTCGTTGGAGAGCTTGCCCCTTCCTCCAAGCCCAATTTTCTCTCTCACATGCTTTTGCAGGAAGATAGAGTGCACACTTGGCCCATCAGGGTTTTAGGAATGATTGCTCTGGAGAGTAAGAGACCAGAACGGAATTTGAATTGCTACTAGTTTGCCATCAAAGCTTGGGAATTTTTTTGGTAAAGAGCTATTGCTCCATAAGGTACTGGTGCTTAGGTCTGGCCGTTTTCTTGCATGGGGATGCAGGGGACTGGATTCCCCAATTTGCTGAAGGCTCAGCTTTCAAGGTATTAGCTTTAACAGGAGTGGTTTCACAGGAAGTGAGATCACAGGAACTAACTAAATGACACATGAGACTTTCATGAAGACGCTAGACATACAGATGTTGGAAATGCACAGAGGGTTATAATACTTTGAGTTAGTTAGGGATACATATAATGCTAGTGTAGTGGGCAAGCATTACTGGTGGTGCATGGGGGCTACCAGTGGGTGAAGCAGGGGTTATATGTAGTCTGGCGGTGGGCGTCTTTTCAGAACGTAGTAATGACTGGGCATGGAGGCTGCTAATGGAAGATGGAGGATGCAATGAGAACTGCAAAGCTAGATGGGTACAGATGTGGTGGGGATGAATGGAGGCCGGTAAGGGCGAGAAGTACAGGGCAGGTGAGACACAAAGCGGCCAGTAATAGAAGGCTGCTGCCTAGAGGAGGAGGAAGCATTGGTTGTGGGGACCAGAACCGAAAAGGGTGGGGAGTTTCTGGAAGACAAAAAGTAAATGGCCCTAACCTACAGGGAATGTTCTCCCTGGTCAGGAGCTTCAGGTCTCGGGGTCTCTGTGGTTCTCTCCTGCTTCACAGCCCGGTGATCTGCTTTAGAGAGGAAGTTTTACTTTAAAAAAAAAAAAAATCTTTATTTTTCAGTTTTAGAAAACTCAATACAGCAGTTGGTGGAGTACGTTATATAATACATGACAGGATGTACATGCAAAGGCATACCTGCAACCATCCAACATTCATGTGTCTCATCAGGACCACCCCACAGCGTGTCCCAGCACTCCAACCTTGCAAAGAGATCACTTTACCACCTTTAAGACTGAGTCCCACCCCTCCCTGGAGTCGATGCATTGCCCACACTCCCATCAGTGGTGTCACTGTCAGTGGAATCGGTGTCGGCACATGGGTCTAGGAGTGTGTCACAGAGGTACCGCGAGACCTGGGGGTCTTCCTCCACTTTTTCGTCCCGCCTGCTCATCTTCATGTGTTTCTCCTCTGCCAGTGACCACTCCTGTACGTCCCTATGTCAGTGTTCGAGCTCGGGTGTACGCCCGCCCATCAGGTGATGGCGACTCTACGCCTGGCCAGTACTAGGGCAAACTGCAGAAATTTGTAGGCCATTTTATGGCCCTTTAGCCTCTTAACATTATCCAGGAGGCAATTTTAAGGTGTGTTTCCTATTTTCAAGTGAGTAGTCTGTCACCACCTGAGTCCAGTAGTCCTGCACTGTCCGGCATTGCCAGGCCAGATTGCAGAAAGTCCGCCCCACTGGTGCCACAGCGTGGGCAACTGTCCGGTCGAGTTGGGGATATATGATGAAGATCTTTGGGGGTTAAGTAGTTGCTGTGTAGGAAATGACAGTGTACCAGCTTGCAGCAGGCGTTACAAGATACTGTGTGGGTGAGGTCACAAAGTTTGGTCCATTCCCCATCTTCCAATGGTTTGTCTAAGCCGGCATCCCACGCTATGTGGACCCGAGGTGGGGGGCCCGCTGCGTCTGTTTGGATTGCCTTATATAGTAGTGTTGTCATGCACCACAGGACAACAAAATGTCCAGGTTATGGTTGAGTGGGGGAGTGGTGGTGTAAGTGGGCCAGGTCAGTTTGGCCACCTCAGCTAGACCAGCATGATGTAAGAAATGCCCAGGCTCGAGTGCAAATTCCTCACAAGTTTGTTCAAAGGATATGAAGATCTCACCAGGATATGTCTCCCAACAAGGTACAACCACCCTCCTTCCATGCTTGAAAGGACATACTGTCCATCATTTGCCTAAGAGGCATTAGCGTCCAGATCGGGAGTTCTCGGTGGAATGGAGCTCGCTTCAAAACTGTCTCAGCAAAGCATTGCCAATTATTTGCGGTCTGACAGACTATGTATGGCATGTCTCTCGCAACTTTCACTCCCTCCATTAGTACTTTGGGTAGTCGATCAGGGTCTGCCAAACTTTTTAACAAGCGCTTTTTCCAGTTGTCGCCCTCAGCCAGCCACCGAACCGCATATTGGAGGTGCATGGCAAAATAGTACTGATCAAGTCTCATCACCTCCAGTTCTCCTTCGTACCGTCTGGGCAGCGTGGTCAGTGCAACCAGGCTGCTTCCAACCGCCCACAAAAATTAAATGAGGATGGTGTTCAATTGCTTGAATAACTTCATGGGGAAAAGGCAGAGCCAATTTTGTAGGGTGTACAGGCATCTCGACAATGACACCATTTTGGGAATAGCCACTTTACCCATCAGTGAGAGGGGCAATGTATTTCAAAAGGTCACTGAATTCAAAGCACCCAGCACCCTGTCCATGTTAAGACACAGTTGCTGTGTTCTGCTGCGTGCCACCTTAATTCCCAGGTATCTAAATTGTGTCAACTCCCAACGCAGGTTCAAGCTCAGGAGATGGTCCATAGGCATTCCGATGAGGGACCGAAGTGGGAACAGCAGGGTTTTCTTTCGGTTAAGCTGGAGGCAACAGATGTCTCAAAACTCGTCCAGCAGACACATCAAGATCGGCAATGCAACACGGGGAGAGGCAAGATAACAAAAAGCACATCATCCGCGTATAGCGAGATTATGTTACGGGTGTCCCCCAGACGAAATCCCCAGTTCCACAGCTCCCTATTTGCTCATATCGCTAAGGGTTCCTTCACAAGTGTGGACAAGAGCAGTAAAAGGGGGCAGCCCTGCCACGTAACTCATTCCAGGGTCCACGCATCTGATAGGCTGCATCCCACACATACTCGAGCACTAAGTTCAGGATACAGCAGCTCGATCCAACCACGAATGTGAGGGCCAAAGAACATGACTCTCAGCACTTCAAGTAAGTAGCCTCAGTCTACTGTGTCGAAAGCTTTTTCTAGGTTGATGGAAACCAACGCCAGTGCTTCATCGCGTAGTTCCACTTCTGGAGGACATATGCTCAGCATCTGAGGTTCATTCCGGTATTTCGACCAAGGATGAATCCGCATTGGTCTTCATGTACCACCTGGGTCATATGAGGCGCCAAGTGGTTAGCGAGTAGTTAACAGAGTAACTTTACGTCTGCGTTAATCTTCATTGTGAGCGGCTGGTAAGCAGCAGGGTCAGTCTTGTCGCAGCCCGGCTCAAGATCACACATATCTCACCCTCCCACATGGTCGGCGGTAGTACCCCACTATCACGCGCCTCTAGGAAAACTTCCAGGAGTCCCTGCGTAATCATGGCCGAGAACGCCTGATAAAACTCGAGTGGGCAAGCCATCCCCTCACTGTGCTTTTGCCCGCAGGAGCATACTCAGAGCAGATCTGAATTCTTCTTGGTCTATGGGAGCGTCTAGGACCTGAGCTGCCATCGGGTCAAGCCGGGGGATGTCCAGGCTCTCAAAGAATGGTATGTATTGAGTCGGGGTTATGTCTGGGTCCACAGTGTACACACGCTGAAGGTGTTGCTGAAATGCACTTACTATCCCTGACCTAGTAGTAATCCTGGCACCGGAGAAAAACATCAGGTGTGTCATAAGTAGTGGTGGGTGTTCCCTACGCAGGATCCAGGCGCGCAATCTGCCCGATTTATCCCCTTACCTTTGTAGTCTGTCTATAATGTTTGAGCATGTTATTTGTCCAGTCGGTCCCAGATATCTGCTATCTTCCTATGCACTGCCTGCTCCCTACAACGAGCTTCAGGGTGCACCTGCACCATGACTTGCAGCGAAGCCAGCTCTGTTTCTTACCTGCTGAGTTCCACCTGGAGCAGCAGATGCACGGACGTTTTACTTTAAGAGTAATTATCGCAGGATGGAAATTTATAAGTGCTGTTTTTCATACTGTATCAATCACAGACAGCCTGTCAGCCTTGTGCGCTGTAAACGTACAGCTAAATCCAAGTGGGTCCCCTAATCTAAAATAATAAATCTAAACGACATAAATGTGTGTGTTCTTATGCAACAATGAAATGTGTCTGACAGGAGTTGCAAAGTATGAATTAAGTTAATGTATATTTATGCCCCAAATGTAAAGGCACATGTGGGGGGATATTTAAAAAATATCCATGCAATGCAGCAAGCACCTTGCTGCGTGGCGTGAAAGAGAGAGGGCGGGAATGGCCCAAATTTAACATTATATAGTGCATTCCTGCTGACTGTGTGCGTTGGTGCACAAACTGCTGCCTGGTGCCAACGCAGGCACCTTTGCGCCATTGTGCAAGGGTGACTGCGTTGTAGGCAGAATTTGTTTGTGCAGGAAGGGGCACCTTCCTGCACAAAAACTATCCTCAGAGACATTTTCCGCTTTTTAGGTCTCGCCTACGCAGCGCGCATGCGCTGCATAGGAGGAGACCTTTAGCCATCGGTTCCCTTTTTTCCCCAAAAACGTGCACGCGTTCCATTGCCTTCAATGGCAACGCGTGCACGTGTGGCGATTGCCTTGCGGGAGCGAGCGGCAGCGCCATATGGTATCAATTATCGCCGCTGGCTCCCGCAAGGGAACCGGCAGGCCCCCCTCCCCCCTGCTGCCGCGCGAGGCGCGCTTTTGCTTGTCTGGTTTCCATTCACTTTGTCTCCTCTATACATTTCAATATATGGGAACACCTACAAAACTCCTGTGACCCTAGGATGCATTCATTAGTTTGGCCGTTAGAAAGCGCTACATGCCTCGCAAAAGGTCCTTCGTAGCGCTTGAAACCGGCTTACAGAAGGATGATAATTAGTAACAAATATGATTGGGAAAAGGGGAGTCTCCTAATTAAAGAACGCTGTGTATGAGCTACTTGGCACACGTTATCTAGCTTTCACATCCTCTCTGTTCCTTGATCTTAGCTCTTGCCACGAATCAGCCTTCAGCCTCCCCTTCTTCCAAGGAAGGCTTTCTCTTCTACTGCAACCCCCTCTCCCGTCTGTCTCCTCTCCTCCCACCCAGTCTAGACTACTAAACTTGCCCCCTCCTCACGGTTGTTCCACACCTTACCCTGGCTCCACCCCCGCAGGGGCCTCAGCCACGGGCAGCAGGATGTAGAACAGGATACTCCCGATCATCCTCTTAGCTCGCGCTGCAAGCCTGCAACCTTTCCACCACGTGCTTCCGGTCCAACAACAACAACCTCCCCTTCCCTGTTCAATGGCAGTCGGCATCTCCGGTGCTTTGCACCTGCACTTTGTCAACACCGGCTCCTTTTGTTGTGTTTTTACCCATTTACTGCACCTAGGTGGTGTCCTCCTCCTAATAAGATTAATCGAAAAAAATAAAACACCACCACAGCTGCATGACGTATGCACTCATATGCGTGATGATGCATGCACATGCATACATTTTTACGCTCTGGTGGGCATTTTGCTTTTTTATGCTGCTCAGCATAGCATCCCCAACAAGCATTGTCAAACCCTAAAGGTCGGCTAATGTCTTTAAACATTAAAACTGTGCTGTGCTCTGTTCTTTCATATGTTTTCCCCCTTCTCATTTTAGCTTTTCCCCGTCCAGCTCAATGCTCTTTCCATACTCCCGACCCCTGTGTCCCTTTTCCATCTTGCGGTGTAAATGCACCTTGACAGAACCTTATTCCTGTAGGTCTGTAACCTCTCAATGTGGAGCATGCTCGACCTTGTTCTTTGTGTTCATTGGTGGCTTGGCAGAAAGATAAGTTGGATTTGATATACTGGGTGACTGCAAGTCGCAGCTGATGTTAACCCTGTAGTGTGCCCTAGTCTTACCTTACAGCCCTTTCTACCGCTCTGAGTGCAGCAAACCTACAAACCGTCTTCGTGCGTTAGAGATTTTTGTTTTGAAGAAGAATGTGCAGCAGTAAAACACAGGACCTCTTTGTGGTGTGGCTGACTGCAATATTCTACATGACCTTGTTCCAACCTATTTTTTTTTGTTTATGCCCATCACACTTGGAGAGAGATGCGGTCTGCTGAGACTAGAACCCAAAAAGACGGCTGCATATGTAGAAATCTGTGCATCGTTGTTTAAAAAGTTTTACTTTCTGTGCCCCCTTGCTGCCCCTGATTGTGCTCGTTTTTTCCTTTCTGTGCCCCCCTTGCTGCCCCTGATTGTGCTCGTTTTTTCCTTTCTGTGCCCCCTTGCTGCCCCTGATTGTGCTCGTTTTTTCCTTTCTGTGCCCCCCTTGCTGCCCCTGATTGTGCTCGTTTTTCCTTTCTGTGCCCCCTTGCTGCCCCTGATTGTGCTCGTTTTTTCCTTTCTGTGCCCCCTTGCTGCCCCTGATTGTGCTCGTTTTTCCTTTCTGTGCCCCCTTGCTGCCCCTCATTGTGCTAGTTTTTTCCTTTCTGTGCCCCTTGCTGCCCCTGATTGTGCTCGTTTTTTTTCCTTTCTGTGCCCCCTTGCTGCCCCTGATTGTGCTCGTTTTTTCCTTTCTGTGCCCCCCTTGCTGCCCCTGATTGTGCTCGTTTTTCCTTTCTGTGCCCCCTTGCTGCCCCTGATTGTGCTCGTTTTTCCTTTCTGTGTCCCCCTTGCTGCCCTTGATTGTGCTCGTTTTTCCTTTCTGTGCCCCCTTGCTGCCCCTGATTGTGCTCGTTTTTCCTTTCTGTGCCCCCCTTGCTGCCCCTGATTGTGCTCGTTTTTCCTTTCTGTGCCCCCTTGCTGCCCCTCATTGTGCTCGTTTTTTTCCTTTCTGTGCCCCCTTGATGCCCTGAGTGTGCTCGTTTTCCCTTCTGTGCCTGTTTCCCGCCGCTGCACCCCTGCGGCCCCGCCCCCTCACTGCCCATTCGCTGCCCCATTCCCTGCTCCTCCCTCCCACCTCCCCATTTATGGCGGCCGCTGTGCGGCCGCGCAGCGGACGTGCGCAGCGGACGTGCGCAGCGGGCGCGCCAAAGGCAAGCCCGTCTGCGCCCGTCCGCGCCGTGACCGCGCCCAGCGCCAGACCCCCTGGTCCGGGCATCCCCCGCGCCCGCCACATCAACAGACGCCGATACGACGCCAGCACCCTCCACGCACTCAACCCCGGAAAAGATCACGCCTGCTACCAGGCCACCCCGAAGCGCACCCAAGGGCCCTTCACCTGCCGGAACTGCAGCTTCGCCAGCACCCGCCCCGCCAAACCACCGCCCAGGAAAGAACCCAACTACCTCAGATGCATCCTCCTCAACACCCGCTCCGCCCGCAAACACGCCATCGAACTCTGGGACCTTCTCGACTCAACCTCCCCAGACGTCGCATTCCTGACGGAGACCTGGCTGAATCCCGCTTCAGCCCCCGACATCCGCCATTGCCATCCCGGACGGATACAAGATCACCCGCAGGGACCGCACCAACGGAGTCGGAGGAGGCATCGCCATCGTCCACAGGAACACCCTCAGAGTCTCAACCAACACCGACGACACCCTCAGCACCGCCGAACACATGCACTTCCAGATCCACACCGATCCCAACACCACCCTCAGAGGAACCCTCATCTACAGACCCCCGGACCCCGACCACAGTTCAGCGATTCCATCGCTGACTTCGTCAGCACACACGCCATCGCCTCCACGGACCACATCCTCCTCGGGGACCTGAACTTCCACCTCGAGAACAACAAGGACACCAACTCCACCACCCTGATCGACAACCTCGCCACCCTCGGACTCAGACAGCTCGTGACTACACCCACCCACGCCGCCGGCCACACGCTCGACTCCATCTTTTCCGCAAGCCCACACGTCTCCTTCAACCACACCTCCGAACCCCACTGGACTGACCACCACTGCATCCACTTCACCTACAGGAAGCCCACCACGCACCACCGCACCGAACAAATGCCTCGCCGCTGCTGGAGCAGAGTCACGGAAGACCAGCTAACCACAACCCTCGCCCTGAGCCCACCCGCCGAACCCTCCGACCCCGACACCACCGCCCGCAACCTCAGACAGTGGATCGACGACTGCGCCAACACCCTCGCCCCGCTCAAGAATCCGCCCAACAGCCACACCAGCAAGAAAGCCACCTGGTTCACCGAAGACCTCCAGGCCTCCAAACGAACATGCCGAAAACTGGAGAAGATCTGGCTCCACGAACGGACAGCGGACAGCTACGTCGCCCACAAGAGCGCCACCCGCAGTCACCATCACCTCATCAGATCCGCCAAAAGGGCCTCACTCAAAGACCGCCTAGACAACAACGCACACAACAGCAAAGAGCTCTTCAACATCGTGAAGGAACTCTCCAACCCCAGCTCCAACACCAACGACATCCAGCCGTCGCGAGACCTATGCGACTCACTGGCCACCTTCTTCCACCGCAAAATCGCCGACATCCACGACAGCTTCAACACCACGACCGCCCCAGCAACCACCGAGACCACTGCCCCCACAACCACCAACCGCCTGCTCTCCTGGACCAACATCAACGACGAGGACACCAGCGAGATCATGAACACCATCCACTCCGGTTCACCGCTAGACCCGTGCCCTCACCACATCTTCAACAAAGCCAGTACAGCCATCGCGCCCCATCTCCGGAAAATAATCAACATCTCCTTCGAGACAGCAACCTTCCCGGAAAGCTGGAAGCACGCCGAGATCACCGCCTTACTCAAGAAACCCAAGGCAGACCCCAAGGACCTCAAGAACTTCCGACCCATCTCTCTGCTCCCGTTCCCCGCGAAGGTCACCGAGAAAATCGTCAACAAACAACTGACCCGCTACCTCGAGGAGAACAACATCCTGGACCCTTCCCAGTCCGGCTTCCGCAGCAACCACAACACCGAAACCGCCCTCATCGCCGCCACCGATGACATCAGGACCCTGCTAGACAACGGAGAAACAGCAGCCCTCATCCTCCTGGACCTATCAGCCGCCTTCGACACGGTCTGCCACCACACACTACGAACACGCCTTCACGACGCCGGGATCCAGAGAAGGCCCTGGACTGGACCACATCCTTCCTTTCCGGCAGAACACAAAGCGTCCGCCTCGCCCCCTTCCGATCCAAGGCCACCAAGATCATCTGCGGCGTACCCCAAGGCTCCTCCCTCAGCCCAACGCTGTTCAACATCTACATGGCACCCCTCGCCCACGTCGCCCGACAGCACAACCTCAACATCATCTCCTACGCCGACGACACCCAGCTGATCCTCTCCCTCACCAAAGACCCTCACACCGCCAAAGCCCACCTCCACGAAGGAATGAAGGCCGTCGCCGAATGGATGAGGACCAGCCGCCTGAAGCTGAACTCGGACAAGACGGAGGTCCTCATCCTTGGTTCCAACCCTTCAGCCTGGGACGACTCCTGGTGGCCAACATCACTGGGAACAGTCCCGCCACCCACCGACCACGTACGCAACCTAGGGGTCATCCTCGACCCCACCCTCTCCATGACTAAGCAGGTCAACGCCGTTTCCTCATCCTGCTTCAACATCCTCCGAATGCTCCGCAGGATCTTCAAGTGGATCCCCACCGAAACAAGAAAAACAGTCACCCAGGCCCTCGTCACCAGCAGGCTGGACTACGGAAACGCCCTCTACGCAGGAACGACGGCTAAGCTCCTGAGACGGCTGCAACGCATCCAGAACGCCTCTGCACGTCTTATCCTCGACATCCCCCGACGCAGCCACATCACACCCCACCTGAGAGACCTGCACTGGCTCCCTGTCAACAAGAGGATAACCTTCAAGCTCCTCACCCACGCACACAAAGCACTCCACAACTCCGGACCAGCCTACCTCAACAGACGACTCAGCTTCTACACCCCCACCCGCCAGCTCCGCTCGACCAGCCTCGCCCTCGCCACAGTCCCCCGCATCCGGAAAACGACCGCCGGCGGCAGATCCTTCTCCCACCTCGCCACCAAGACCTGGAACACCCTCCCCACCAACCTCCGACAGACCCAAGACCTACTGGCCTTCAGAAGACTCCTCAAGACCTGGCTCTTCGATCAGTAGCAGCACCACCCCCCTCTTCCCCCAGCGCCTTGAGACCCTCGCGGGTATGTAGTGCGCTTTATAAGTGACATGATTGATTGATTGATTGACTGACTCTAGACATTACTCCTACATTCAGTATGTTTTTCGCTGTCCTCTTGCTCAGAACCATTGAAAACAAATGCTTTAGCAGTTTTTTGGCACCCTATTTTTAATTAGCCCAAAATGATCCAATCTTGAGTCTCATGCTAGCCATGGTTTGGAACCCTATATGGCGGATTATGGAAAACTATAGGAACTGCAGTTAGTGATTTCGGGAACTACATGCCCAGAGGCCAGTTAGACGTGGGGATTTGTAAAAATCATATAACTTTTTTTATAGAGTCAAAAATTCTTTCAGAAGTGTTACTAGGCAGACTTTGCTCGTAACCTACTACTGTACTGCTGCTACCCCGTTTCGGTACATTCTGGTTATTTGATCCTGGTTCTACTTTCTTTTGTGCCTGATGTTGTGAAAAATCTGCATATCACAGATGTTTGTCCATGTTTGGGTGGGTGCTGGTAGAAGATTAATTTTGTGAGACAGGGGTTTGATGTCATGCGCTAGTGACACGTCTATATAGGGCCCTGCCTGACCAGCAAGCCAGCTGCTGAGAGGCTGCTGACAGCTAAGTGATGCAAATGCCCCAAGGCCCATTATGCAAATGTATTCCATGAAAATCATATCTTTTGTTTCTGCCATTTTTGTAGAACAATATCTGTCCTCGGTATCACCTAACAGTGCTTCTTTAGGTCTGGTTTTCACAGTGGTTATCAAAATGATGTAGTAAAAACACAAATTTTGCTGTATATTTTGTAGTGATTTTATTTTAATCCATATGTGCTAGAAACGACATGTGAAATCTGAAAATTATTGGACATATATTATGTGACAAAGTTTATAAATACATAATTGAGCAGTAAATGCAACAGCCACACACTCGTATAGATCCACTGGCCCTCACCATTATTCATTGTTTTATCCAAAAGTTATTCATGGATCATAAACAAAATCTAAACATTGTAATTTGAAACCATGCACATTTTTAGCTGTAGTTTGAGGAAAAGAGCATTTTCAAGCAAGCTACTCCAAAATAATAATGCAGTATAATGATGTCACTTAGAAGCCCTCGGTGAAAAACATTCCTGTTATTCAATGTTGCCCATCTATAATTGTATGTTATGCATGGCCCACCCAAATCATCTGCTCCTGCTTTCAAATCCTATGCAGGCACAGAGAAGTTATGGGGGAGCCATACATAACATGGCTTCTGCTCCATGTCACAAAAAATGGTCTCCTGCCACCCACCTCACCACCCTCTGTGCCTTCCTTACCCTTCCCTCCTGATGCAATCTCTTCTCTGCCAGCGCTGCAATGACAACCTATGCCAGAGCAGCCTGGAATTCCTTTACGATATAGCAACAGTGGGTAACCGCTTTTGTTAACCACTTTTGCGACGTCAGGCGTTGACGCTAGTGGCCCTCAGTGAGAGCTTTGCATAACATATAGAATTATAGATGGGTGAAAAATAGGGATGTTCTTCACCAAGAACCCCAAGGGTTCAGTTACTCGCTTTGGCAAAGGCATAGCAGTAAATTACTGGATTGCTGATGGCTATTTATGAGAACCAATGAATAACAAACAAGCAGTGGCATAGCCAATAGGTCTCGCCTTTGGGACCTTATAAGTGTTTAGCCATGCAACAGTTGATGTTGTTGCACCAAGGATATTGTGCTGCATAACTAAATACTTATAAGGTCCCAAAGGCGAGACCTATTGTATCCTGTATCCTATTGTTTTGTCATCCTGTCCCGCATTTCATTGCTCCAATGCGCCGTATCACTTCCCCTTTATTTGCTGTGTTTATGAGCCCTCCTCCGGAGCACTAGTGTTTTAATTCGTTTTGAGCGCCGTTTTTTTTCTTATCCCAACATGCGCCCAGTGTCTGCATGCCCTGTGCTTCTCCACGATCACTCCCCCTTTATTTTTCTTGGTTTTCGAGCCCTGATCAGGAGCACTACTGTTTTATTTTGCTCCAAGCGCCGTTTTTTTTCTTATCCCATGCCTCACCCCGTAGCTGCTTGCTCTATGCTTCTCCACGATCACTTCTCCTTTAAAAATTGCACTCAAACAGAACGCTGTCTGAATTCCCTTTGACCGGGATTCAACCGTTGTTTCTTTCTTGTTGGCTTAATGATCTTGTGGCCTGAGACAACCTGGCCCATTTACAACCGCATTTATTTCAGTGTACATAGGAGATGAAGGGAAGCTTTCCACAACAGCTGATGTGAGCCAAAAAGTTATTGCAAACAGCGTTTCAAAAGGTATTGTTTAGGTGAAATCTCAAACTGTGTACAGATATTTGTAAACTTTAAGGGGCGAGGGTGGTCGGGGACACGAGGGTATGGCATAACAAAAACAAGCATTGGTATAGCCAATAGGTCTCGCTTTTGGGACCTTATAAGTATTGAGTTATGCAGCACAATATCCTTGGTGCAACAACATTAACTGTTGCATGGTTAAACACTTATAAGGTCCCAAAGGCGAGACCTATTGGCTATGCCAATGCTTGTTATGTGTGCTGCTGAATGCAGCACTTGTAAAAAGAGGAAAAAACGAGGAGAAATAATATTTCTTCTTGTTACACCTCCCCTGGGGAGGCATAGCATTTTGACGCATTCCCAGCTCTTCCATTAATGGTAAATCTGGGAATGTGGCAAAATACATAGGTGGATGCGTGGGAACACCCACACTCCACCCATGTAACGACTCCCTAGGGCAGAGAAACGCAAATCAGCGATTTGCAGAGCTTTGCATCTGTCCACATTTACCAAGCCACGCAGGGGCACTGTGGCCTTGCGTGGCTTGGTAAATATTATTCAAGGTTTTGCGTTGCCCTGGCGCCACCTTGCGTGGTGCAAGGGTGACTCAAACCCATGATAAATATGGGCCTCTTTCTAGCTCAAAAGTATCAAAAGTTACAAAAAAAGTTGCAACATATGTTGGCGTGCAGTGGAAAGCCCTTTGCAAAGGTTATCTGCTCATGTTTCAGTTGCTTTTTTCTGTATTTGATTGTTAAACTGGTAATGATGAGGTGAAATCTTTGCCCAGAAAGTGTGTGGAAATTACAAAATAATGAAGTGATGCTATTATGCTGCATAATTTGCCTTTCCTTGCTGCATAATTAGTCAACCCTGCCACATAATTTGGTGCTCCCCTGCCGCATAATTCAAGTGGCCCTGGTTATGCTCTATTCCTCTATTCAACTTTTAAAACATGACCTGCTTCCATCTTTTTTCGGAGGGAATGACACAGTATTCCACGCACGCTGATTTGTACAGTGGCATAACAAAACGTGAGGGGGCTCCCTTGCAAAGTACATAGAAGGGGGACCCCCCAAGCTCCGGACCCAGTCAGGAGCTCTCAGCCACCACCAGTGCCAGAGGGGGACCCTGGAGCTCACCCCCCTGCACCGCGTGTGGTGTGGGGGCTTTTGTTACGCCACTGGATTTGTACCACAAAGTCTGCACTCTCTTGTTTTTGATCCGCAGGCATATTTGCAACTTTCATGGCGAGAGCGCAGCGGGCCTTGATTCCGTGAAATGAAATGTATAATTGTGCACACTTTCCAAAATCATAGATGGGGACAGACTCTCTTCTGTTTGCATTGTAAATGAATACCATGCCCCCAAACAAACACAGATGTAATTATCCAATGTTGGCATGTATTTTCAATGTACTATCCATAGATTTAGTAGCAGTATATTATTGTTGCATTTGTATAGTGCTTTTTTTATGCTTGACAACAGGGGCGTTGTGACCCCCCCACTTTAGCAGCTTCAGCGGGGGTGGGATTCTTGATGGGCCTCTTCTCTGTGCAACTTGGCAGAGAGAAACGGATAAATACCGCTATAAAGGAATACAGCATCAATAGAAGAGTAAGCAGGAGCAAGGAAGAACGAAAGATCGGCAACACAGAAGAAGGAAAGACGGAACGAATAGTGAATGAAAGGAAAGGTGAAAGGATGTATGGATGAGTGTGTGAATGAGTGGGTGGATGAATAAATGATAGATGAGTGGGTGAAAGAATGAATGAATAAATAGGTGGATTGACAGGTGAAAGGATGTCAGAGTAAAGGGAAAGATGGATGAGTGAGTGAGTGGAGGTATTCAGATAAAATATCGAGTATAACATATCGCCATACCTAAATATCGAGTCTAAAATATCGTGACATGGATATATCAGCAGCAAGAATATCGATGTCAAGAATATCGATATTAAGGTAAGTAATATCGATTTCTAAAATATCAAAGTCATTATTATCGGTGCTGATTATGATGTTGGTGGGACCGACACTGACGGCACGTCTGTGTTGGTCCCACCGCCATCTGCCCCTGCAGTTTCCCTGCCGCATATTGATGCAGCGGGCGGAGGCATTGACAGAGGGACCATCTGCGGCGTTTCCATCAGAAAGCATCATAATCCCCTAATGACGGCGGAGCCAGGCTCGGCACCGGCGTCAGGATTATGATGGCACTTTCTGTCTACCCTTTCATGGCGGTCCACCAGCCAAAAAAAGGCAGGCGGAAAGTGACTTTGGGGGCTCTCCACTATGGGGCCTGTGGGCACCTATGATGCCCCTCTAAATAACATGTTTCAAAACAAGCATTTTACAATGGAAGCTTGCTCTGCGGGCCTTTTCTGCCAGCCGCCCAAGCTTCTATTGTAAAATGCACGTTTATGACCTCCCTATGGGCATTGGCATTGTAATCCTGCGGTCGGAATCGTCGACCTAAGGCCAGGCGGTTCCAGACCGATACGGTGTCGGGCGGATGCAAGTCTGTCCGACATCGTAATTAGGTCCTGAGGGCCAGATGTACGACCCACCAATTTGCGAGTCGCAAATTGCGTCGCATTTGCGACTCGCAAATTGGGATGCACAACAGTGTCTGAGACACTGTTTACGATTCCCAATGGGGTCGCACATTGCATGTCTCATGCATATTAATGAGGCTGTCGCAATTTGCGACCCCATTGAGAATGGCTGGCACTCCCAGGGATGGTGGCCTGCTGGGGTCAGCAGACCACCATGCCTGGGACTGCTTTTAAATAAAGCAGTTTTTCTTTTTTTAAATGCATCCCGTTTTCCTCAAAGGAAAACGGGATGCATTTAAAAAATGAAAAAGAAACTTTTCAGTTTCATTTTTAAGGGCAGGCAGTGGTCCCTGGGACCCTTAAAAAATATTTTAGAGCCGTTTGTGAGTGTTTTACCACCCTTCTGTGAAGGGTGGTAAACTGTGACTGTTTTGCAACCGCAATTGCGGTCTCAAAACAGTCATACATAGCTTCAGGAGACGCTATTAGGAAGGGACGCCCTTGGAACGCCCCTTCCTATTTGCGACTCGCAAAATAGGATTAGTAGATGGGCCACACGTTTTTTGCGGTCGCAAACGGGTCTAAAACCCATTTGCACCTGCAGAAAATGGTAATACATCTGGCCCATAGTTGATTAAAATATCGTTTTTAGATTTATTGTTATGTATTTTAGTATATATATTTTAAATGCATATGATGTGATTTTTTTGTTTAATTATTGTTTATGTTTTTTAATATATTTGTTAAATTTTTAGTAAGTATGAAATTTAATTAATTACATTTTGTGTTTTTTTGTTCCGTAGCGGTATGTGGGTTTATAGGGAAATAGGGTGGGAAGTAATTTAATTATTATAAATGAATGATTATTTTTATTTAATATTATTTATTTACTTGATATTTAATTATGTTAATTATGCTATTAATTTATTTCAATGTAAATTTTATGTGCGGGTTGTGGGGTTTATAGGGATCAAGGGTGGGAAGTAATTTATTTGTAATTAATTATGAAATAGTTGTTAATTAATATTAATTAATTGATAATTAATTATGTTAATTGTGTATTTTTTTTAGGTGCGGTTGTGGGGTTACACGGGTAAAGGGTAGGAAGTAATTTATTTTTAATTAATTAGTTGTTCATTAATATTACTTAATGAATTGATAATTATGTTGATTGTGTAGATTTTTTTTAGGTGCGGGTTGTGGGGTGTATAGGGGTAAAAAGTGGGAAGCAATTTATTTTTAATTAATTTATAATTAGTTGTTAATTTAATAATTAATTGATCATTAATTATGTTAATTGTTAAAATGCGGGTTGTGGGGTTTATAGGGGTAAAGGGTGAGAAGTTAATACTTTTTAATGGATTAATATTTAGTTTTAATAATTAATATGTGGTTTATTGATAATTATGTTAATTGGGGAGAGGATGTGGCCTAGCGGCTAGGGCGGTTGATCTCAAAGTTAGGGAGCCGGGTTCGAGTCTCCGCAATGACGCTCAATATCCTGTGATTCTGAGCAAATCAATTAATCTCCCCGTGACTAACAAAAATGAATGTGTCCTTGTATAATGCAACTGGTGCTCATGTAAAGCGCTCTGATACATAATACCTTCGGGTAAAGTTCGCGCAATATAAAACTCTGGGAAAAAAAGTAAATGAATTTTAAGTAATTAATAATAATCTTTTAATTAATATTAATTATTAATTTGATAATTATGTTAATTGTGTAAATAATTTTCTGTCAAATGTTATGTGTGTTGTGTGTTTTGTGGGGGTATATTGTGGGAAGTACATTAATTATAATTCATTAGTAATTAATATTTAATGAATGATAATTGGTTTGTTGATAAATATTTATATTAATAGTGTACATAATTTTTTATTCTAAGTTAAGTTTTAGGTGAGGTTGAGATTTTTGTGGGTTTATAGGGTGGGCAGTATCTAAATGAAATTTATGTGATAAGTCTTTTTTGTTAAATAATTTCTAAATAAAAATGTTTATTTGTATGAAAATTATTTATTCAACATATTTATATTTTTATTTATTTACTTTGTTTTTGAAATCATTATATTTTGTTCAAGATATTTTGTTTGTTTTTAATGTTGCACTGACTGTAGTGAGAATTCTAAATTTTACCCCTCCGCAATCCAACAGTTTTCCCACTGTTGTACTGACCGGAGTAGGAATAGTAAATTTTATATCTCCGCTATCCAACACTCTCCCTACAGTTGCCCTTATTGGAGTGGGAATAGTAAATGTTACCCCTCCGCAAAACATGACTTTCCCAACTGTTGTATTGACTGGAGTGGGAATAGTAAATTTTACCCCTCCGCAATCCAACACTTTCCCTACTGTTGTACTAACTAGAGTGGGAATAGTAAATTTTCCCCCTCCGCAATCCAACACTTTCCCTACTGTTGTACTGACTGGAGTGGGAATAGTAAATGTTACCCCTCCTCAATTCAACACTTTACCTACTGTTGTACTAACTGGAGTGGGAATAGTAATTGTTTCCGATTCGCAATCCAACACTTTCCCTACTGTTGCATTTATTGGAGTGGGAATAGTAGATTTTACCCCTCCGCAATCCAACTCTTTCCTTACTGTTGTACTGACTGGCGTGGGAATAGTAAGTTTTACCCTTCTGCTATCCAACAGTTTCCCAACTGATGTACTAATTGGAGTGGGAATCGTACATTTTACCCCTCCGCTATCCAACACTTTCCATACTGTTCTACTCACTGGAGTGGGAATTGTACATTTTACCCCTCCGCAATCCAACACTTTCCCTACTGTTACACTCATTGGAGTGGGAATAGTTAATGTTACCCCTCTGCAATCCCACGCTTTCTCTACTGTTGTATTGACTGGAGTGGGAATAGTACATTTTACCCTTCCGCTATCCAGACTGGAGTGGGAATAGTAAATTTTACTCCTCCACATTACAACAGTTTCCCTACTGTTGTACTGGCTGGAATGGTTATAGTATGTATTACCTATCCTCAATCAAACACTTTCATTACTGTTGAATTTACTGGAGGGAGATTTGTAAATTTTACCCAGTTGAATTATTTTTGTGTTGCGTAAAGAGGGAGTAGTACTCCCTTTAACACCAATAGGGTAGAGCAGATGAAGGGGTTCTTTCCTTGCATTGCATGAATTGCAAGGCTAGCAAATACAGTAATAAAGTAACCAACTATAAAGTTACAGGACAAGGCCCAGTAAATACACGAAGTATTAACATGTTACTTAATTGTAATTCAGACTTTACAGTATACTGTCTGGAATGTCCGTGCCCTAAATGGTATATAGGGAGCACCATTCACCCAACCAAGAAACAAATCCTAGAACACATGCGTGCTATCACAAAAAACGGCCCCACCTATCCAGTGGCCCGCCACTTTCAAATTGCACACAGCAGTAATCATGATCTCTTGAAATTTTACTGCTTGGATCAGGTGCCCAAGAATGAAAGAGGGGGAGACAGGGTCAGAAAACTGCGTGTTTTGGAGTCCAAATACATCATTGATCTCCAAACAATGACCCCGCAAGGCCTCAATAATGATGAGGAGATGTGGGTACACCTAGAGTAACGATCATTGTTTTAGAACTAAGGCGCTTGCTGACCTCCCTGGCTACGAGTTAATTGTAGTGATCGGTGATAACTAAGGAGCACACCTGTCTATATAGATTCTGTATTATTATGATGATTTTTTTTATATACGCTGATTCTTGCCCGAGAAAAATATATAGGAGCCGGTTGTGTAATGACGATTATGAGATCGGATCGGCTCCTTTCATGGAGGAATAACTAACAGTGTATGCAGGTGCTTTTTCCGCTGCAACCTTGATTACTTTGCCCATTCAGGGCGATAGAACTGTCATAAATGACGCCTAAATGACGCTTTGCTACTTTATCACTTCCTCACTTTACATCATGAATTGTAACTATATGTTGATTGCAAATTGTATACATATATATGTATATTTATTTGTTATATTTTTATAGTTTTTAACAAATTTGAAATTATAATATAAATTACAATTATTAGTTTAGTTGTTTTTTAAGTAGAAATATGTAAATATGTATATTAATTATTATATATGTGTGTTTAACTTTTAAAATTAAGTTTATTTGTTATATTTGTTAACATATATCTTAAATCTATTTTCTTTTTTATTTAATGTTAATATTTAATATATTTAATATTTATTAGTTCATTGTATATACATATATATATATATATATTTAAAAAACTATATTTAATACTACGATATTAATGTTTGGCACGATTATGATGTCTGGCGGAAAGCCTCCGACTGGTCGGAGGCTTTCCGTCCGACATCGTAGGTTTCATTCCGACTGCTGTAGAAGGATTACGACGGTCAGTATAAAATCAGCGGGGAGATTCCGACGCGGTTCCGACGGGCTCAATGAGCCCATCAGAGTATTGGAAGCCAGCATAATTCCCTAATGATGGCGGAGCCAGGCTCGGCTCCGCCGTCGGGATTCTGATGGCACTTTCCGACAGCCATATCATGTTGGCCTTTCTGATATGAAAAGGCTGTCTGAAAGTGTCTTTAAGGGCCCCTAGCCGGGCCCCCTTTCCCCCCTGGCCTCCGCAATAGGGCCTCGGGGGCATCTATGGTGCCTCCCTTAACATCCCTGCACCATGTGGCAGGCAACGCATGGTGCCTGCCACATGGTGCAGGGAAGTTTAAAAACATCCTTTCTACAATGGAAGCTTGTGCTGCGGAACACAAGCTTCCATTGTAAAATGGATGTTTCCTTCCAAATCAGGCGGTCGGAACCGCCTACCTATGGTCGGGCAGTTCCAGACCGATACGGTGTCGGTAATCAGGGCCTTTATTTTCGTATTTTTGTACTTACCATTATAACTATAGGATGGTTTTTGACATCGATATTTTTATCACAATATTTTGGTATGGGGATATTTTGGGTGGCGATATTTTGTCATTGAACCATGAATGGATATGTGGATGGGCAGGGGAAAAGATGGCAGAGTACAGGGATGGATGGCTAGGTGGATGGGCAGGTGAAAGGATGGCAGAGTAAAGGGATGGATGGATGGATAAAAAGACAAGTGAATGGTTGGCAGAGTGGATGGATAAATGGGTGGATGGCAGAATGGATGAGTTAATGATAGATGGATTGATAGGTGGATGGCAGAGTGGATGGATGGATGCCACAGTGGATGGATGGTTGGCAAAGTGGATAGATGGCAGAGTGGAGGGATGGATGGATGGATTGATGACAGAATGGATGGATGGATGGCAAGCAGAGTGGATGATGAATGATTGGGAGATTAGTCAGATGGAAGGATGGATGACAGAGTTGCTGGAAAGTGGATGGATGGCAGGGTGGATGGAAGGAATAGGGAAAGAAAAATTGCTGGATGAAAGAATTAATGAATGACAGAATGTAAAGGTGAAGTAGTGGATATCAGCGGGTGAATGGAAGTTTGAAAGGATGAATAGATAGATTTTTGGATGGAAGAAAAAAGGCAACTCTTCTAGGGAGTGCTGGGCTTACTTGCTTCACTTCCTTGTGCCATTAGAGATTTAGTTCAAAGTGGGGGGTATTTTAATTTTCTGGCTACTCCCTGGCTTGACAAGACACTGAAGTGCTTTCTGGTATGCAGCAGAAGGAAACCGCATTAAAAGCTGCCCGACAGAAAGAGAGAAGAGAAAAAATGAAATGAAGAGAAGATAGTAAACCTCAAAGTGACAGGAGAAAATTGACAAAGAGCAGGGGAGAGAGAATCAAGGAAAGAAAGGTGGGAGAAAAAGTGGGGAAATGAAGGAGCTAATGTAAGAAAGAAGCTAAGGAAAGCAGGGAATGAAAGGAGGCAAGTGGGATAGAAGATGGAAAGTTGGAAGCTAAGAGGAGAGAAAGGAGCGGCAAAGGAAGGAGGAATGTTGGAAGGAATGAAGAGAGTGAAAGGTGAGGTAGTGCTCTCTCTCATTGGAACACTGTACTGTAATTCCGTCCCCTTCAAAAATAAGTCCTGCAACAACCTCTTTTAGATGGCGATGGCTCTGCTTAGTCACGCGATCGAGACAAATCAAAAGACCCATAGACTAAACCCGGTGGTTACAGCACAAAGGTGTTTTAAGGGCTGGCCTCCACAGAATGTATGTTCCACTCACAAGGTGTACTTTCCTACACTCACTGTCCAAAGCCTTCTGCAGAAAGTGACAGCAAGCAAGGGGGCCCTGAGCATTCTCTCACTCGCACCCATACCAGCACACCAAGGTGGACTTTCGCACACCATGCAGTCACACCTGCCTCCTCAGAACCGAATGGCTGCGCTCTGTACTTTATCACTGTGCCCCTGTCACTTTCACATTATCGGATCCGAGGGAAGACACGCTTGAGTTTCCATCTTTTTGCGATCTTTCGTCACAGAACATGAGGAAAGGCTTTTTTGAAGTGTGACATCTCTGCTCCTTGTCTCTTGGCACATCAAGCGAGTAGGCTCTTCTGTGTGAAAACCATGTAGAGTTCTGTCCCCACCTTTCTTCAGACATGACACCTCTACACCATGTGATATGTCCAAGACATGATGAGTGGTCTAGAAAGGGCAGAAGTGAGACATTTCATCAGCAGAATACAAGCCCTAAGTGACAGTTCCCACAAATATAAACACCTAGAATGGCAGGATTCACACATACCAACACTCCAGCAATGTGAGCACTGACAAAGCTTGTCTTCACATTCCCCAGCCATTGCGGTTCCAAACTGGACCATGGAAGTGCAGGAATATTTCATGAGTGCCCTTCCAGAGCCTATGGCTTTTTAGGAAATGTAAGTTCAAACTTGATTGTAAATTGCACTATTTTATCCCATACTTTCCAAATTTTCTGTGGGGACGGAGGGCGACTCCCCAAACTTAGCTTGAAGAAGGTGGGCTGGTTCTCTTCACTAGATCACTGCAATCCCAATTTGGTGCTGTCCATGCAGCCAGTGGTTGGTGTCAGAGGTATGAGTGGGCAGTGCCAGTGGTATTAGTGGATGGCGGGTTCCTAAGAAACGTTTTGAGCATATGCACTTATTTTTTATTGCCTTATTTATTACAGATTCAGCGTTGCAGGCCACTGCAATGATTGAGCACTGGTGGTGCCAGCAATCTCCACCTTGGTCAAATGAATTGTTCTCCTGAATCTAAATGGGTGGAGGAACCATGTGTTTAGTGGAAAGGGAGCTGTGCCAGTGACCCTATTTTGTATTTATAAATGAAAATGAATGATTTTTGTATAGCGCGCAGCTACTGAACGAGTGTTCCGGCGCTACGGCAAAAAAGCCGGACATGGAGCAGAACTTATAGATTAAACAGGTGGGTTTTCAGGGCTCTTCTGAAGTTCACTTAACCAGTGAGGGCTCTTACTTCAAGCGGGAGCCCTCCGCTACCCCCTCTGTCAATACCAGAGCGATATTGTGGCACTACCAACTTTGAGTTAGTGCAATGAGAGGAAAGGAGATGTGGACTGAGAGAGGGAGGGATATGTGTTCACTGGCATTGACCCACATCCAGTTCACTCTCTATAGATATTGGCGTTAGTTCTCAGCAATCTTTCTAGTAAATCACTTTGTTCCTTAATGAGATCAAGATATGCAACATGAGACATACAAATCTATTGCAATGTTTTACTCTCTACTCCCTATCTAACAGAGTCTCAAAAGAGATGACCTGAAGCTCTATTTCCTTTATCATGGCATACAACTGTTCGACTTCAGTGTAATTCTGTATTCTTTGCACATGGATAAAAATACTACACTTATTCGTTCTTTAGCCTTCTGTTGAATTGTTTAATGGACTTCAGTAACTTTAGTAGTCTTTTACCTTTGTATTGCTCTCTCTTGTTTTTACTTTTGAATTGATTCTCTTTGTTGAATTCTTCACAGAGTTGCTTCCCTACTGACATTGGTTGACACCTTCTGGCACATTACTGTTCACTCATATCCCCAATGAGATGCAGATGGGCCCAGTGCTAGGATTTAGGCTGGTGTTTCGGGTAATTCAGCATCGCCTGGCAGATGCAGGAGAGTCTCTTCCTCACCCGATCGCTCTCGATTGCCTAGTAAGGAGTGGTCCATCTGGGGGAGGGTATTTCTAACTGTGGTGTCCAATGATCACAGAGACTCTCAAATCTTGCATGACCGCCAGGGCTTGTTTCCATAAGGTTCTCCATTATTTTCAATGATGGTGCCCTTGCAACCTCGCTAGTGAATTTTTCCTTACTACTAAATTAGTATGTTTTCTTGCATCATTAAATTTAAGTATTTTAAGATTCTCCAGCTTTTCTCTCCATGTTCACTCAGTAAGGTAACAATTAGATAGAGTTGCTAATCATCTTGCTCTTTTGAGACATATCTAGAGTTGGAATCTGAGCGACTACATGGACAGCTAGCCTAGGTGTTACATGTGCAAGCAGCTAAAGCAATTTCATCTACATGGAATTGTGCCGCATATGGACTATTATGCCTGGCTGAGATAGTTTGTTCAGTCCTTGGGTAAAGGAAACCATATGCTGACAGAAGGCAACATTGCTTTATGTGTAGCTTACAAAAACAGGCGTTTTCTGTCTAAATTCAGGAGTGTTTGCATGTGTATTCGTAATGCGCTCAAATGTACTCATGATGGACCTGTTAAACATATGTGTGAGGTCTTAAGATCTGATGTCACTTCTTGTGATGTCACTTCCTGTAAAGTCTGGGTTGTGATGCCACTTCCTGTGATGTAACTTCCTGTAATGCCATGTGCGATGTCATGCGTCGTGATGTCACTTGCATACTGCCTAATTTGGTTAGTCCCCCTCATTTCTTTTTTTAGGATTTGTGCCCTCCAGTTAGGGTCATGACTGCGCCCACAATTAATGATTGCAGTCTTTGCGTGGCCTGTCCTGATTTTTCTGGGTTGCTTGCATGAATTGTCTACCAAGAGGTGGAGCATAGAGATGAGAGCATACCTGCCAACGAAAACAAAAACCGAGGGGACGGTGCCTCGTGTCGAGAAGTACCTAAGAGGCACTTTGCGAGTGCCCTGCCCCAAAACTTCTCCTCCAAAAAGAAGTAAAAAGGCCGGTGCTGATGTCCTCTGGTGTTTTCACACGCCTTAATGGACGTCAGCAGTTTTTAGGTGGTAACTAGTTGGAAGTCTAGCATTGATTTTCATTATTTTACACAGGCCAGACAAAAAAATGCAAAGTATACCTCAGTCTGTGATCAGTATTCCGTAGTAGGGATGGACACCAAGACAGTCCATCCGCCTTACCATTTTGTGGGTTTGGCCTATAAGTGATTCTAAAATTACAGTCTAAAACAGTGGCTCTTAACCTGTCGTTCAGGAACCCCTGGGGGTCAACGAAGCCTACTGAGGGTGTCGGCGACCGCTTAGAAAATTAAATAATATTAACAGATTGATAAAGTATATATGAATAAAGAAAAAACTAAAATGTACAATTAAACATTTTAAAATGTTCTGTAAATGTGAAGGAATTTGAATTTGGAGGGTAGAAATTAAGTTAGCATCTTTAGATTAATTCGTAGGAGCAGTGTAAATCCATCAAACAGAATATAGTATAGATGATGAGTGGCTTCCATTGAATTTAGAAAAGCTTCAACCTTCCTATTAAAATAGTTTTGCAGTTTGGAATTGAAAATTGAAAATGCTTAAGCTCGGGTCCCCAGCTTCCAGCAGGAGTCCCCGGACTACAATAATGATTCAATGGGGGCATGAGGTTCTAGTACTCCTTAAGTAGGGGTACACAGAAGTCAAAACGTTAAGACCACTGGTCTAAAAATAATGGCCATCACAACTGATAGGGTTAAGTTGCATGCTGACTTTACAAACTGTAAGTCAGTATAGAGCTTAACTGGTTGTCGGGCCTGTATGAGATAGTGTCGCCATTCCTTGATGAAAAAGTTTATGCCCAGAAGCTTTTTGTCAGTTTTACTATAATTGACTTTATAAAGAGTGAACTTCCTTGAAAAAGAAGCTACAAGATGGATTTACCACGTGTCCTGGTGACTTTGGAAAAAACACACTTCTTATAGCAAATTGAAAAGCCTCTGCTTCCAATAAAAACGGTGGACTTACATCTGGATGCTGTAACAAAGGCACAGAGACAAACTGCCTTTTAATTCCATCTGCTTCATCTGTCCATTTAAATGGAACACCTTTTCTCAACAGGCTGGTTAGAAGCTAGGCCATGTATGAAGATTTTTGGATTGACTGTCTCTACAAATTGGGAAAAACCCAAGAAGCTCTGTAGATCTTTCACATTAATTGGAAATGGCTATTGTTTCATTTCTGTGACCTTACAATCATCCATCTGGATACAGCTGGACTCAATGATATAGCCTAGAAACTGCACTGAATTAGTATGTAATGAACATGTTTCCAGTTTGGCATATAGATGATAATCTTTTAATCGGAGGAGCGCTGTCTTTACTCAAGTTATATGTTCTTCTAATTTCATCTATTGTAGACTACATAAAAAGATCTAAGAATTCTCGCAGCACACATCCACAAAATATTGGCATTCTATGAGGGCGATGCAGAGTCTCTGTGAAGATGACTGCACCTTTTACCATATTGAAAACACCAGTGTCAGGGTAACACATACCAGTACTAAATGGTAAACTGATTTTTTTGCTCTGTAATGTCTATAAGTACATAATTCCACACTCTTCTTCAGCATAAAGAAAAGTGGAGAGGAATCTTGCAAAGTTCTGATAAACCCTGAGGCTAGATTCTCCTTTAGATATTCCTTCAGGTTATGAGTCTCTGGCTCAGCTAATGCATAGATCCTACGTAAAAGGAACTGGGTCCCACAGTTGTGGATCTTTGCAACAATTGTAGGAAGCTCACAATTGTAGGAAGGTCTTTTCTAACCTACCTTCCCTCACAGTCCACACCCCTATTCCGATGTGTTGGTCCGACCACTACCTGGTCTCCATGTCACTCCAGGGTGTCACACCCCTCCGGAAAATGGGTCAGAAATCCTCCTTTAAGCACCCTTGGCACAAATTAAACTGGGACCAACTTTGTGTCCTTCTTTCCACTAATACTCCCAGTCTGCCTGCTGACCCGGAGGTTGCCAATACAGTGTTTTATGACTGGATTCTCCAGCCCTTGGACGCTTTAATTCCTGCCAAGTGGTCGAAGAACCACAAATTTAAATCTAGCGCGTGGTACAATGACAAACTGGCGACCATGCGCAAGGCATGTAAAAGGCTGGAGCGAATCTGGAGACGGGACTTCGATTTAGTTGCGAAGGGGAACTATCGGGCTGCTATTAAAAGCTACCATAGGGCCATTCAATCTGAACGGGCAGCTTTCTATGCACAGAAAATTCGAGAGAGTTGCAACCCGGCGAAGAGTATCTTCTCAATACTCACAGACCTTAAATCCCAAAATTCCTCTACAGCACCTCTTATCACATCAGATCAGCAGTGTGAGGACCTTGCCACCTTCTTCATTAGGAAGGTGGAAAATATTTACAAGTCTTTTCCGCCGGTCCAAGCGGGCTTATGTGCTGGACCTAGTCCCTGCACTACCCGCACCCTGGAAGCCTTTCCTCCAATCTCTCAAGATCAGCTGCTTTCACTGTGCAGCAAAATTAAATCTGGCTCTCCTGCTGACCCTCTCAAGCCCGATCAATTCAGGAAAATTTTACCTGTGCTCTTGGCACCTTTGGGCCAGGTGATCAATAGGTCTCTTGCCACGGCGGTTGTTCCCAGGGCATGGAAACAGGCTAAGGTGGTACCTCTGCTCAAAAAACCCACCCTGGATTCATCTAAGCCAGAGAATTTCCGCCCTATTTCCCTCCTGCCATGGGCGTCTAAGATCACTGAGGCCTATATTAACTCCTTACTAACAGATTTCCTGAACACCAACAACATCTTAGACCCCTCCCAGAATGGTTTCCGTCCTGGCCACAGCACGGAGTCAGCACTCCTGGCTGTGACCGAACATCTTCGGACTGCACTAGATGCCGGGCGCACTTCGGTACTGATATTATTGGACCTAAGTGCGGAATTCGATACGGTTTCCCATTCCATCTTGCTGCAATGTCTGGGGGAGGTAGGCATAGCGGGCACCGCTCTAGGGTGGCTCTCCTCGTTTCTTGCAGGGAGGACGTTACAGGTATCGGCCCCCCCTTTCATTTCTGGAGTTCACACCATCAAACAAGGGGTGCCATAGGGCTCCTCCGTGAGCCCATTGCTGTTTAACCTGTACGTCCAACCCCTGGCGCTGGTAGCCAAGAGTAGAGGTCTGACTATGGTCTCCTACGCCGACGACACACAGTTGGTAGTGGCACTCTCGGACGACCCCACGCGGGGCGCTCCCAAGTTTCGGAGCGATCTCGTCTCGCGGCCGTCGCCGAGTGGATGACTGCCAACTGTCTCCAGCTTAATGCTAACAAGTCGGAGGTGTTGTTGGTAGGGAACGACCCCGGGCTCTGGAGCGAGCACTGGTGGCCCGAAACCCTTGGTAACGCCCCCCCCCCCCACAAGCAGGTGGTAAAGAATGTGGGGGTGTGGGTGGACTCGGCCCTTAGTTTCCAAGTCCAAACAAAGAAGGTGGCTGGGACATGCTTTGGGCTACTGCGGGGGCTCAGACCTTTACTGGGTTTTTTTGACGCGCCAACACAGCAAGTCATCATCCAGGCCTCGATTTTGTCGAGACTGGATTATGCCAACTCACTATATCTAGGGTCAAACAAGGCAGAAATTTTGCGACTCCAGAGGGTCCAAAATGCGGCTGCCAGAACCCTTCTTGGTCTCCGTAGAGCTTGTCCTGTGTCCGATGCCATTCGCCGACTCCATTGGTTGCCGGTGGCCAGGCGGATTGAGTTTAAGGCTCTCTGCTTGGCCTTCAAGATTTTGAAACATGCCACTCCAGGAATCTTGGCCGACCTGCTGCTGCCATATGTACCTACACGCCAACTCCGTTCCTTGGGGTAAAACCTGGTAGTGGTCCCCCGGGTAAGGAGGGTACGCGCTGGGGGACGCTCGTTTCGTACTATGGCGGCAAAACTCTGGAACTCGCTTCCTGTACAGATCCGCAGTTTGAACAAATACCTAGCTTTCCGGAAGACAGTCAAAACACACCTCTTTCCTCTGTTGTAGACCTTTCTGCCTCACCCCCGTTTGTTTCTCACTGCTGTCAGCGCCGGGACGCCTCTTTGCTGGGGCAGCTGTCGCGCTTTATAAAATGTTATAACATAACATAACAAATCAAAATCATCCTATATTATTGATAATGCTCAAGTGAGGTTGTAATGCAGCAGACTGCATGTACAATGTCGGTTTGGGCCAAAAACTGCACTGGAGTTTTATAAAAAGTAACTCCAGCAACCTGCTGGATACAACGTCTTACACAATAATCAGATCTAAAATGAACAGACTGAGCAGCCCAAAGAACGGTGGGATCATTTAATATTAGCCATAGCAATCCTAACATGACCTTAAATTGTGGTATATCAGTTAAGTCATTCTGAATCTCTTCCATATTATGTTTGCCAATATACATAATCACTGGGTAAGTATGGTGACAAACCGATACAGAGCACAATGCATTACCCTCTACTGCTTTCACCGGATTTGGGCTTTTCTTCCTAGTACAGGGTATTCTTAAACTTTGGGCATAGATAAAAAATATAACATTGCTTGTGGCCCCTCAATCCATGAACTCTTGCTGTTCACTACGTAATTCTGGTTGAAACATTACATTCAGGTGGGCAACAGTAGACAGCAATGTGTTTGCTATCTTGACTGATACCTCCATAATTTTTCTCTCGAGAAGTGAGTCTCTGTGTTTATAGATAGGCTAAGTTTTGTGATTCTACACTGTTCTCTGAGTCTATTGCCACCACAGCTCAAGATCTTGGGATGATCTTGTTTCTAGGACTTTTCCCTCCCAATCCTTCACAAAATGACTGCGCCGTCCACAATGCATAAACTGTTTCCGCTTTCTTCTCTTTTCTCGCCCCTCAGCTGTTATCGTGCCCTTCATTCAATTCACCTGCATTAGTTCAGTACCATATAAAATTTTACTTCCTTTGCTTATTATTGCTAAACTTGGATCTCATTTAGGTTTGTCTTACCTCCGTTCCAGCAGCTTATGGTCGAGCTGAAAAACCAACGGAATGAATTCATCTCAAGTATGTGGAAAATGTACCACTTTTGCGTGAAGAAGTCTTTTTTAATTCACTTCCTAATCCTTGATAGAAAAGAGACGATCTTTTCTCTTCTGGTGATTCAGTTTCTGTGACCAATCTATTGAATACTGTTATGTAAGTTAACAGGATTTACAAACTTCATCTCAGAATTAAAAATTCTTTATCTAGAGATAAAACGTGTCTCATGGGTGAATAGTTTTTTCATTTTGTCACACAGCATTACGAAAATTATATAACATTTTTTTAAAACATTTTTATTGAAGAAAAGACTTGCAATAATGATATTTATAGCATGGCACATCCATAAGGTAATAGTTCCCATCATATTACATTGAAACATATGTATATAGCACATCCAACATATAATATACGGTTTGTCAGCGAGCAGACAGGCCTCATTATTGATCATCATCTTCCGAAACTGAATTAACAATCGGCGGCGTGCAAATGCCTCCCCTAAATGTATTCCATTTACCCCACATTCTTTCCCATTTTTTGGGGCATCCTCTGTGGACTTATGTGGCTTTTTCCGCCGCCATGGCTATGTCCATGTCTCTACACCAGTCTAAAAGGAGTGGAGCGTTACTCGTCCCCCAGTGTCTGGCAATATTCCGTCTGGCTATAGTCATACCAAGGGTTGCCCACTCTTGGCCTGTGTGATTCAGGTCTGTTGGTTCCCAGATATTTAGGCGGCATCGTTTAGGCTCAGGCAGTACCGAGCAGGCACTAACTTGTGTAATAGTATTCATTACTGTCGTTCAGTACGGTGTAATTGCAGGGCATTCCCAAAGTGTGTGGTAAAAGGTGCCTATGCCGCCCCAGTGTCGCAAGCAGAATTGGTCATTGATCTTCCCTATCTTGCACAATGTCACCCTGGTAAAGTACGTTCTGTGGAGCACTTTAAGTTGTATTAGACGTAGCTTAGAGGACACCGCCACCACCCTCGGGGACTCTAGCGCCTCCTGCCAGTCAGTGTCGTCCAATTCGCCCACGTTAGCCTGCCATTTCTCCCGTAGCATTTGCATAGGATCTAACTGATTATTAATGATTTTCCGGTATGTGAGGGAGATCGCCTTCTTGTCCATGTATTCTGTAAGGAGTCTGTCCTCCAATGGGGAGTCCTCTGGAAGGATTGTGTCTGGTGGGATGGTCGCTTCTAGTGCGTGTTTAATCTGTAAGTATCTGAACAGCTCAGTGGGCGCCATTTCATTCTGGTCTTGTAAGTGGGCAAAGGTGACCACCCTTCCTGCTTTCAAGAGGTCACCCACACGTGAGATCCCTATTGCGTCCCAATGTCTAAATCCTTACTCATGCCCAGCTTTCCCAGCTTGCTTGTTTCCCATAGCGGGGTGTGTTGTGTTAATCTGTCGTTCCAGCCTAAGTGTCGTGTTGTCGCATGCCATATGCGAACGGTATGTGCCGTCGGACCCACGAGGTCTGATTTCTGCTTTTTATTATAGAGTACTCAATTGATCCCTCCCACTCCCAGGACATGCCTATCTAGTCGGTACGCAGGGTCAGTTTGTGGCGAGTGGATCCATTGATTAATCACGGCTAATTGGGAGGCCCAGTAATATGTCTGCACATTGGGGAGGGCAATACCGCCGTCATACCAGCTCTTGACTAGGTTAGCCGCGGCTATTCTGGCGGGTTTTCCGTCCCATAGGAGATTGTTCACCTCTGAGTCTATTGCTTTAAAGTATGATACAGGAACACAAAAGGGGGTGTTGTGAAGGGCGTAGAGGAATCTGGGGAGTGCCATCATTTTGAAAAGTGCCGCTTTACCCAATAGGGTAAGGGGCAATGATTGCCAGTGTTTGGCGTCCCGTCGTAATCTTTGCAGCGGTTCCTGGAGGTTCCGTGCTATGAAATCGTCGGGGTCGGGCGTGACGTGAATCCCTAAGTATTTGAAACTATCTGTGACTATTCTTACCGCACATCCCCTCGGTAATGTTGAAGGAGGCCCATGTAGAATAAATAGTACCGATTTTCCCCAATTAATGGTGTAACCTGAGACCGCCCCGTACAGTTCGCATATGTTTACGAGTCTATGCAGGGAGCGTTTTGGGGATGCCATGTATATGAGAATATCGTCCGCATACAGGGATATGCGGTCTTCCCATCCTTCCACCCATCGGAGCCCACGGATAACTGGGTCTTTCCGTATCCAGGCGGCCAACGGTTCAAGTACTAAGGCAAAGAGGAGTGGAGATAGGGGACAGCCCTGCCTCGTAACGCGTCCCAGAGGGAATTCACCGGAGATGTGACCGTTAGCTACCACATGCGCTAGAGGATTAGTATACAGTAAACGAACCCATGAACAAAATTTGGGCCCGAACCCTAAATGTTGGAGGACCGCAAAGAGGAATGTCCATTTGACCGAGTCGAAGGCCATCCTTGCGTCAAGAGACAATATGGCCGCCTCTTCTTGGATGGTGTGTTTGCGGCTTAGGACACCATGCAGGCATCTGAGATTTAGCGCCGTATTTCGTCCAGGCATAAATCCGGATTGGTCCGGGTGGACCAGTTTTAAGAGGTAGGCGTTGATCAAGGAAATGGGATGGTAGGAGGTACTTTCTGAGGGTGGCTTGCCCGGCTTATGGATGGCTACTATAGTAGTTATACGTTGGTCTCTGGGGAGCTCTCCCTCCTCTAGGCTGGCTACGTACATTGTGAGCAGATGGGGGCGAGCGTAGTAGCCGCTCATTTGTAGAGTTAGATGGGTATGCCATTGGGACCTAGGGCCTTTCCTGACTCTATCTTTTGTATTGCGAGTGTTAATTCATATGTTGTAATGTCCGAGTCTAATAGTTGGGTCTCTTCCTTTGTAAGAGTTGGTAGGTGTATATCGCGGAGGAACGCTGTTGCCTCTTGTAGTTCAATTTGTGTCATGGAAGTGTAAACGCGCTCGTAGTGCACTGCTAATGCGTCCACTATTTCTTGTGGGTCTGTCGTGAGTGTTCCGTTGTCTAGTCTAAGCTCTGTCACCCATCTGTCCGCTCGTGCACGCTTGTCTAGCCATGCTAGAAGTTTGCCTGCCTTATCTCCAGTCTCGTAGACCCTGTGGCGCACCGCTGTGAGTTTGGTTTTAGTGTCCTCCCATAAGTACTCTTTATATTCTTGCTGCTTTGTACGCAGCCTATGTGTGTTAATGTCAGATGGGTCCTGTGCGTGCAGTGTCTCTAGTTGATTTACTTCCTGTTCTAGGGTCTCTATTACTTTCCTCTTTTCCTTTTTGTGACCTGTGATAAGTGATATTGCATGTCCTCGCAGGACCGGTTTGTACGCTTCCCAGAGGATCAAAGGGGAGGACACTGACGGCTCATTTTCTGCTAAGTAGTGTTTTGTAGTAGTAAGCAAGCCCTTCCTGATCTTGGGGTTGTGTAAATAGCCAGGATATATAGGGTATATGCGACGGCGTGTAGGGACATGCAAGGCGTATTCAGCAAACACAGGAGAATGGTCGGAAATGCCCCTGGGTAAGTGCGATATCTCCCTTTTCGGAATCTACCCACACTGTTGCCGTGAGTATATAATCGATTCTAGAGAGACTATTGTGAGCACCAGAGTAATAAGTGAATTGGCGCGTTTGTGGGAATTTAAAGCGGCAAGTGTCTATCAAACCGTAAGCATCTAGAAAAGCTGCAAAGCTGGAGCGTGTCCGGTGTTGCAGTCTAGGGGGCGTTCGATCCAAAGTATCATCAAGGGTGTCGTTGAAGTCGCCTCCAGGTATCAATTCTCCCTCCGGAAGTGTAAGTAGGTATTTACCAAGCGCCGGAAAGGCCAGCAAATGGAGTGCGGGAGGGATATAAACGGTGACCAAATTAATTACATGCCCTTCCCATTGGCAAGAGACAGCTTCAAAGCGACCTTTATCGTCTGTATAGGTATGCTGCACGATCAGCGGGAATTGCTTTCTAATCAAAATTCCCACCCCACGGGAACCTGATGTGAATTCGGAGTGTACCGCTAACTTGAAAACCCAACGGTCTAGGGCCTTACATGTCGATCCCACCAGATGCGTTTCCTGTATCATAGCTATGGCCAGCGCCTTACGCTTAAGATACTGCAGCACGAGCCCTCTCTTTACCTTTTCTCTCAGGCCGTTAACGTTTCATGAGATGAGCGACAGCGACGAGGCGTGCGTGGGGTGCGTTCTTGAAGCACCCGGGGCAGGCGGTGTGGATATTGGTGACATTGTGCCAGTTCTGTGGAATGTCGTTATCGAGGAGTGCAGCGGACACATTACTCAGAGGTTTGCAAGTCACAATAAAAAACCAATTGAACAACAAAAAACGAACTAAAGAGAAAATAACAAACTCTGTTACCCGTCCCTCCCCCTCCCTGCCTCCCTGCACGACGGACTTAAAACTACCCGCCTCCCAAACAATGCAGAGTGCCTAATCCCCATTGCCTGTTACCTCTGTAGGGGGTAGTCTTCCCAGCATCCCCCCCCAAAACATCTCTGCGACAATAGTATATGATAATAGGAATTATCATTCTTCGCATAGGTAATTATGCATGCAGTGACATTTGTCGTGAACAGAAGTTATCTTTCAAGCATCTGGTCTGCAATATCAATGAAGTCTTCAATTCATAATCATCCAATTTGGCAGCCATCACTTTACTTTCGGTTTCGAGCTGATGCACCTGACGCTTGAGTTTAGTGGTATCGTCGCGCAGGGTCCCGTAACGGTTTCTACTTCTGTAACTCTTGCGCGCATATTTTGAAAATCAGCCCGGATCAGAGAGAGTTCTACTGATATTGCGCCAATCCGGGAATCTAGGGCTGTGTGTACTTTATTTAGGGTAGACAGTATATCCTGTAGTGTGACTTCTGACCCTTCCAGCGAGGCCTCATCTGGGGTTTGCGTGGTCATTGGGGTCATTGTTTCTTGCTGGGTTTTAGTGCATGTGTACTTATCCAGCTTGGTCTGGTGCGCCGCGCGCTGGCCTCGACCCCCCATCGCTCTCCGCTTCAGGTTGTATAATACTGTGGCAAAACCCTTAGGTGGTAGTACTCACCGCTGCCTACCTTGGCAACACACTGTCACCCACGGCCTTTCGGGTTTCCTACCACCGGGCGTGGGCGTTGCTGTGGGGGCGCGACAGGCTGGAGATCACTGGGATGATCTATCTAGGTCCTTCGGGAGCCGTTCTCTGCCAATGAGGCCAATGTCACCTCCCCCTCTGTGGGGGTTAAGAGCGCTGCTGACTGGATCCTTCTCCAGAGGTTCCTGCTGTTGTCTGCATTCGTTGCACAGGTCCAGGAACCTTATTGGGGGTTGCAGGTAGGAATGGCTGCGTTGTTCGATGCGTCCCCCCCACTGTGTAGCAGTCAATGGAAAGCGGATATGGATAGTGCCCCAGGGAGGCAGTTGTTCAAAAGCGCTTCAGCACTGATCAGGAGGGGGGGGGGGCAGCCGTAGTGACTGTTCTGGCTCTTATAGACCTCAGTCCCAGAAGGGGGAAGGAACAGAGAGAGTGTCCGAGCAGGGCCTCTCATGCAGCAAGCCTGTAGTGAAGGAGGGCTCGCTACACTGCTCCGATCGCTGGGTTAGCAGTCAGCAGGCTCCAGGTGCGTGCGCTTTCAGCCAGCGCGCCACGCCCACACCACGTCCTCCACGGGCACCAAAGAACAGAGTCAGTCCGTGCGCTGGAGAGGAGGGTGTCGGTACATGCTTAGAAACTCCCCGCCTCTTGACTGCCGAGGAGTTGAGCGCCTTAATCTGCGCACTACGGAGGTCGCGAAGTCCGAGGGCGGGCACGCGCGATGCTGCGGGCCGCTGGCTCACCACAGGTCCCGGCTCTTCCCTCACAGAGAGGCCGCAGGCATTCCGCGCGATGTTTCTTCAGCAGTCACCATCCGCTTTTCGTTGCGGGCCGATTTTCTTGTGCCCGGGTCCTTCCCACGTATGTACCACCGCTTGTAGGTGGTTGGAGCTAGCGGATCAGTGTGCTGATTTGCGGAGATGCCTGTGGGGGTCCGGAGCGGCTTTAGGCAGCGGCCATTACGTTCGGCTGCTAGCCACCAAAATTATATAACATTTGATCATTTTGTATGGCTATAATTGGTATGATTATGGGGGCTTGGATGCGGGTACTATGTTTAACTCTTCCCTTAAGGAGAGCTGAACATGAGTGGTGAGATAGAGATATGGGTGGGAAGGTAGTGAGAGGTGGGATATAGAGGGATGCAGAGCAATAGACAAGTCAAATTAAGAGAAAAATAATTATGAGAGTAAGGTGAAGCAGATGGAGGTATAAGGAGATGGAATGGAAAAAGAGCAGAAAAGTACAGAGAGAGGTGAGGTACAGTGGGTAGAAATGTGGAGAATGTCACAGAGAATGGTATAGAGCAGAGAGGTGAGATCATGACAGAAAGGCAGAAAGAGATGAGGTAGAGAAGGGTTTGTTGGAGAGAAAGATGAGGAAGACAGAGGCAAGATAGAAAGTTGAGCTAGAGAGAGAGAGAAGATCGGTACATGATGATGTTCAGATAGGTTGAGAATAAAGAGAGAGGGATGCAGAAGAATAGGTGAGGTGAAGTTTTGAAAGAGACGTAAGACTGAAAGATAGGTGAGACAGAGAAAGAGTGGTTGAGGGTGTCAGAGAGAGGTGACATAGGGAAAAGTGCGAGAAGTGAGATTGAGAGAAGAGCAGGGATTAGCAATTGGTGAGGCACAGAGAGATGACATACCGGTATATATGGAGGTAGAGAGAGAGAGAGGGAGAAGTAAAGATGAAATGGGAAGAGAGGGGAGAGGCAGAGAGAGAGAGGCAATGTAGCTAATAGGCGGTGAGGTGAGTTAAAGGTTGGCAGAGAAGAAGAGAGAGTAGCGGGGGGTCAGGTCGAGCAGGAAGAGAGAAAAGATAGGGTAAGCGATAGGCGATGAGAGAAAGAGGGGTTGATAAAAAGGTAGAAAAGAGTGAGGTACTGATAGGTGAGGGATATAGAATCAGAGGTAGACAGGGAGAGGGAGAGAGATTGAGAAAGAGAGAAAAACCACTTTACTAGGCCCCTTCGAATGTGAGGGTCCCGGGTAATTGCCCACTTTGCCCATCTCTAAAAACATTTCTTGCTACATTGTTATCAGCAGTCTTTTATTCCCTATATCTGCTCTGGGATAACTATGAGGGTGAGAGAGGTGGGGGAAAGAGATAACAAACTGAAATAAAGGGAGAAGTAGCAAGTGGGATGGGTCGGGGATCGAGTGCATACAAGGAGGTTGAGAGGGAGAGACTAAGGTGAATGGGAAAAGAGGGGAAAGGGGAAGTGTAAAGGTGGATGGACAAAAAAAGAAGAATGCAGAAAGAGGGATACTGAAGCATAGTGACAGGTTTTATTTCTAGTTGATTGGGAACAGAAAGTTTCTTAAGGGGTACCATGCTGTTAGGTCGCTGGTGAGCTTTTAAACTGGTTGGATATGCAGAACTTATTCAGAAAGCATGTAGGGAGCAAAAAAGCAAGGCAACCTCTGGAGCAAAGTCTCTTAACTTGTGTTGTTGCATTGCCTACTTTTCGAGAACTACATTTTCCTTTTTGATTAACCACTCCATAGCACTGCATGTGTTTTCCAGCTGTCTCCATTGGGTACTTCTCTTCCTACACTCCACCGCGCTCTGTATTGCTCTCTCTCATCTGCGTGCTTCTCCCCCACCCCTCTTCATGTTGAACTCCCTCTTGTGTGCTTCTTCCACCTGTAGCTTTCTTGCCTGTGTGCTTCTCACTTGAGTGCTGCTTTTTCCCTAACCTGTCAGTTCCCTGTTGTGGCACCCTCCCATTCTCCCGCTCCATGTGTGTAATGAAGGTAGAGTTGTAGTGTCAGTAGTAGTTCAGATAGCAATCAGATTTAACTCTGGTGATTTTGTTTTTGTAGGCTTTTCAGGCTGATTTGAGTAATGCAGGGTCCTGCAGGAGCCTGTGTTTGGCGGCAGAATTTTACCAGTTTACGGATGTGATACTTTCAGAGTTAAGCTCCTGTGTACCACTGATGGTTTTGGTTCTCTTAGGTCTCAGTCCTTTAGTGCAAGGAGTTGCCTGTAGGTCAGTTAAAGCTTGAAGAGTGTCACTGGGGTTGCAGGAGTGAATTGGAATTAGTGGAAGAGGGGGTGACAGCACATGATAAGGACTATCAATCAATCAAATATTCATAAAGCACGACAAATCACCCGTGAGGGTCTCAAGGTGCTGGAGTTGCTGTCTGCTGCATGGTGTGTTCATTCAAACAGCTAGGTCCTGAGTCCTTTCCTGAATTGCTGGAGCAATGGGGCTGTCCCGAGGTGCAGGAGAAGATTGTTCCAAGCTTTGTCTGCCAGGTGCGAGAAGGAGCATCCTAAGCTGTGGGCTCAGTGGATCTGGGGGGTCTGCGAGGATGAGGGAGGCTGATCGTAGGTATCTGGTGAGTTGGTAGAAGGTCATACGTTTGTTGATCTGCAGGGCTTTGTACACGTGGGTCAGCATCTTGAACTGGCATCTCTTCTGGATTGGGAGCTAGTGTAGCTTCTTGATGTGGGGTGTGACGTGGGTCCTTCTGGAGAGGTTGAGGATGAGTCATGCCACTGAGTTTTGTATTGTCTGCAGTCTCTTCAGGAGGCGTGCAGTGATACCTACGTAGAGTGTGTTCCAGTAGTCCAGACTGCTGGTGTTGAGGGCCTGCATGACAGTCCTTCTGGTGTTGACTGGGAGCCACCTGAAGTTCTTGTGGAGCATGCGTAGGGTGTGGAAGCGGAGGCTGAGACTGTGTTTACCTGTTTCTCCATAAATAGCTTGCTGTCCAAGATGATGCCGAAGTTGCGGGCTTGGTCTGTCGAGGCCAATTAGCATTGGTCATTTTTGGGATAAGAGTGAGCTTAGGAGTCTAGGTTTGGGCTGCCACTTCTGAAAGTTCTTGTGAGTGGCGGTGTTGATGAGAAGGCTATTGCTGAGGCAGATATTGGCAAACAGCTGACTACAACATGTGCAGTCTACGGACCAAACACTGATGATTAAAAGATATATTAGAACTCTTAGTTGGAGAGGCCATTGATTACTTGAGGGGATATTAATGTACAATTAATTCCAGAGCTTACATTTCGAGTAATAAGGTAGGGTCACAAATGTCCCTGGTTTACTGGTCTATCAAACACATTGTTGAATCTTATAGTTAAAAGGAATGCTGGTCTACAGCAAAGGGTAATAACTAGAGTTTACTTTTTATTCTAATCCCCATAAAACTACTCATGTATAGATGTTTTCTTGTGCACTGAATTGCTAATACATCAGATTACTCATCGACAGATCCATCCTAAGATCTTAACCCTATTTCATTAGAGCTGTTGGGGCTTTCGCAACAAAAGTATCCACCAGTGAAATTATTGGCGTTTGACTGATCATAATTGACAGATGAGCTGTATATTGCTAAAATAAAGGATACTGTACAGAAGTGTTTGAACCTTAATGTCTCCAGGGCCCCAGTGAACATAGTCTGGTACAGACTCAAAGCCACAGGTAGATGAGCTACATTATCTTTTACAACTACAGAGACAGGGTTATCTGCCAGGCAAATGTGAAGCTACGGCTGCAATTTTACCAACAAATGTTAAAATGACTCTTTAGACTGAAATGTCAAATAAATTGACATTTATAAGAAATTAGTTGCTATCTGGTATTTGCTAATTAGGTAAATTAGAGATAAAGTAGTTAAAGAAGTCATCATCGCCTACATTTTTTTTTTATGCAGTGATTCAATGCGCAAGATCGTGGAACTGAAATAAAAATAGAGGGAGGCATTGACTGCACTATCCATAAATTGTAACAAGGATGGGTGTGAAGTCCAAGAACCAACAGTTATTAGGGAAGTCTTCCAAGACTTCCTCTCTGAGGTCTACATAGAAGAGGCACCATTCTCCCACAAACTGTGTGAGAATTATTTAAAACAATAGCAATATAGTCCCTTTAGATGCTGGCAGCATGGTTGCACTGGAATTGCCTTTCTCAAGGGAGGATGATTAAAAATCTCCTGGCTGAGAAAGCACAGGCACAAATTCTATTCCAGTAGACTTCTCTTATACAATCTTCAATTTTTTTAGAGATTTGTTTATCAATATGATTAACAATCTGGATATGGAGTATGATATCTCTACATCCAAGAACAAAACTGATTTAGTTGTATTTGTTTTTTAAAACAATTATGAACATCCTAAGAAATGTAGAACTTACCATCCCATTTTGCTTATAGACCCTTATACTAAAATGTACTCCAAAATCATGGCTAATCATATTTACAAAGTGGTTTTTCTGCTAGTCTCACCTATGCAACATGGTTTTGTGCCTCATTAGTAAACTATGGAACACAGTAACATGGTGATTTTGATACGTGACATATATGCTGTATTCCGGTTGACTGTGTGGATGATCCTCTTAGCCACTAAAAAGGCACTTGATAGTGTAGCCTGGCCATATCTTTGGTCTATCCTGGCTGAGCAAGGTTTCGGGCCTAACTACCTTGAATGTATTAAAATATGATACCATAATAAGTTGCTAGAGTGGTATGTATGGTGTTATGCTCTCTGCCTTTTAATATAATGTGTGGAACAGGGCAAGGACGATGCTTTCATGACTTTTACATTCTCTGTATTTGGAGCCTAATTTATGACATCTCGAATGGGCTGAGTACATCCTTTCAGTAATTTTACAGGGAGCTATTCAGAAGAATGTTGCAGCTGAAATAGCCGACTTCACCTCCAACTGGATCATTGCTGTCTCCACAATACAGAGAGAGGCCTGAATTGTTTTTGGCGCTATTACTATTTACTCAACAAAGATAAAACACTAATTCTTATCAATTCATATGTCCCATACAGGGATCAATGTAGGATCATTCCCAAAGCTCAATATTTGGGCATCGTCATCTCCTCCAAGATGTATCAGCTTATTGAACTTAAGTACCAACCCTGTTGTGGGGTGTCGTATCTCAAATGCCTAAATGGAAACGGCTTCCCATACGTCTGACAAAAATGGCTACGTTTTGTTAAGCTGACTAAGTAGAGTAGATAAATGAGAATCTGATGTGAAACAAACTCTGCATGAGATCTTTAGGGATTCAGGAAGCAATGACTGGCATCAAACTGGCCTACGTGAAAAGGGCAGGTTATTCTGTCGTAACCCACTTTGCTCTTTTTCAGAGCTTCAGAAGAGTTTTCTGTACCTCAGTATGGTTTCAACAAATATCTGCAAATGAGGGATTTTCTAATTTGCGTATTCTCAAGTGATCTAAATCTAGACTCTGTCCTTCCACTGGAGAAAATAATTATGATCAGCAAGAAAGGCTCCATCAAAAAGCTATATATGATATTAACAGGGCGGCAAGACAGCAACATTGGGCTTTTGGCGTACAAATGGTCAGAAAGGCTTGGGGACTCGATACCTGCAGAAGTTATGGGCAATACCTTTCTACAGTTTCATATCTATGTTAACACTGGTAAATGGATAACAGCAGAAATTTCAAAAGAAGTTGAAGGACTGGTTTTTAATGCAGTGTTATTTGCTAGGTTATGTATATTGAAATGTTGACATGATACTGAACATCGTAGCTTTCGATTTTTGGTAGGCCTGTTTTATGGATTACTGCAGTCTTGAGATGTCCATCGTGCTGGATGGAGGAAACAGGCATCACTTTACTTTGCAACTTTATTATATATATATATATATATATATATCCTTTATTTATTCCAGGTTTGCTTGGATGGCATTTTACCAATTCATAGCTGTAATACTATAGGCCTGATTAAGAGTTCGACGGTCTTACTGCCATACCGCTGGGGTGGTATATTACATTGTTTAATAATGTAATATACATATATTATATTACATATTACATCACTCATGACATGGTCAGTGACCACTGGTGACATCTCAAATGACATCATTGAGGACATCATCCAGTGATTGTGTTTTCTAAAAGATTATAAGTGTTAAACATATATGTTAGGGTACTACAAAAGTTCAATTAGTATACTTTGTGTACTGCAAATGAGTGATTCTATTTTTTTAACATATATTATAAGAGTGGATATGTGACTGTGTGTATCCATGTGGGTGTCTGAGTGGCTGTATGGGTGTGTGAGTAGCTGTATGGGTGAGTGGGTGTGAGTAGCTGTATTGGTGAGTGGGTGGGTGTGTGAGTGGCTATGGGTGAGTGGCTGTATGAGTGGCTGTATGGGTGGGTAAGCAGCTATGTGAGTGACTGTATGGGTGAGTGACTGGGTGTGTATGTGGCTGTATGGGTGAGTAAGTGGCTGTTTGGGTGGGTGTTTGGGTATCTGAGTGGATGTGGGCGTGACTGTATTGGAGCTTGACTGTCTTTGTGAGTGGCTGTATGGGTGAGTGAGGAAACATGTGAGTGTTTGTATGGATGTGTGAATTTGTATGTAAGTGGTTGTGTGATGTGTCAGTGACTCTGTTGAGAGGCTGTATGGGTGAGTGAGTGTGTGAGTGGTTGTATGAGTGAATATGTAGGTATGTGAGTAGCTGTATGGGTGACTGGCTGTATGAGTGACTATAGGGGTGAGTGAGAGCCTGTATGAGTCAGTGTATGGGTAAGTGAGTGACTATATGTGTGAGTGGCTCTATGGATGAGTGAGTGGGTGTATGGGTGGTTGCATGAGTGTATGAGAGGTTGTGTGGGTATGTGAGTGGGTGTGTGGATGTGTGAGTGGTTCTGTGGATGATGTCATCAGTGATGTCATTGAGATGTGATCAGTGATGTCACTGACCATGTCATGAGTGATGCAATATGTAAGGTCATAAGCAGTCCATTGCGGGCAGTAAGTTATAGTTAGCTCAGGTAACTATAACTGCTGAATTTCTATGGCTTTGTGCATGTATAATCTGAGCCTAACTATAACGTCCCTGTACCTTTGTTTTTTTCAGTGAATTTATAAGGTTTTTTTTAATTCTATTTCCTAATTATATCATCCCTGTATCCTTTGGCTTTTTCAGTGAATATCTTTTTTTTTAATTCTATTTTTTATTATAATTTCCCTGTAACCTTTGTTTTTTTAGTGAAATTCAAAGGTTTTTCAAATTCAATTTCCTAACTACAACGTCCCTGTAACCTTTGGTTTGCCAGTGAATTTCTAAGGTTTTTTAAATTCTATCACTAAAGTATTATGTCCCTGTAACGTTTAGTTTTGTGAGTTAATTTCTAGGGTTTATTTTTAGTACTAAGTATATTACAATTTATTTTGCTTTTTAATTTAGTAATATTTTTTTTAAACTATAGACTTTAAAAAATATATACATTGTATACATTTTAAAAGGTAAAAATCAGATATGTACTTAATGTTAAATATATAATATTTTTGTAAATGTAACTGAAAAAGTTTTATTTTTCTAAAAACGTTTGGGGGACCGCGGTACCTCCACGAGCCTGAAAACATAGACGGGACCACAAGTTCTTTATAGTTTTTAATTCTAATCACATGACCAGAATAAAACCACGAAGCCGGACCTGCAGATTCATAGAAAAGTTTAAAGATTATTTCACATATGTATCTCCCTCTATGTTCATTAATGACATCAGTGTGAACATATTTATAAGTATATATGGCCCCCTATATCTGGTTTTCAAGAAAGCTATTCAGAGTTTCGTGAACCCGCAAATCTGTGGGTCGGATTCGCGAATTCGCACGATGACACAGCCAAACCTTGCCTTTTGATTGGGTACATTAGGACCCCACCCATGTACATGGTAAACCACACCCAAAACCAGTTATTTCTCCAGTGAACTCTGTAGCAAGAGAATTGAGAGCCGGTGGTGCTCTGCTTTCATAGAATGGCTGAAGCTTCATCTTCTGTCCAGGATGAACATCCAGAACCTGTTGAGGATGAAGAGGAAGATACACCACCCTCAAGAAAACAAAGTGATGTCTTGAAGTATTTTACAATACCTTCACGAGAAAAGAAGGTTAGAACTAGATAATTGCAGTGCAGTGCTTGCAACAAGCAGTTATCCAGGGGCACATGGGACAAGTTTCATGTGGAAGCACCTAAAAACAATGCATGAAAGGGTCTACAATAGAATGATGCACAAGAATGCTGGTGCAGCAGGACTGTCCACCTCAGGAGAACTTTCCTCTGCTGCAGTCATTACAGTACCAGCTGCCTGCAAAGAATTGAGCAAGATGTTTACTCACTGTGCAAAATGCCACATGCTTGTCAATGGAAAAATGTCTTCTGTGGGCACATTTATGGCTACAGTGAAGAAGTATCGCTGTTAGTTTTTTTTTGCTTCCAGTTACCACATATTTTTTGAACACTGAAGCCAGTTTCTTCTTTCCATATGCCTATCCTTACCCTTTTACTACCCTGTTTACTTTTTGTTCCAAAAAAACCAAGAAAAAAAACTTTTAAAACCCTTCTACACAAACAAACGGTTCTTTTTAGAACTACCATCTGGCCAAGGTAAGCGCTAACTCTGTGTTTTTAATGTGTCAGAGACTGTATCGGTGTGAGACTGAGTGTGTCAGTGGCTGTATTGGTGTCTGCCTGGTTGTGTCAGTGATTGAATCGGTGTGTGCGTTAAGGTTTCAGTCTCTGTATCAGTGTGTGGCTGGGTGTGTCAATGGCTGTATGTGTGTGTGTACAGCTGTTTCAGAGGCTATATCGGTGTTTGGCTGGGTGTGTAAGTGAATGTATCGCTGTTTAATGGATGTGTCAGTAGCTGTATTGGTGTGTAGATTGGTGTGTCAGTGTCTGTATCAGTGTTTGCCTTGGTGTGTAAGTGGGTGTATCAATGTGTAAGAGCATGTGTTATTGGGTGTATGAATGTGTGCCTGAGTGTGTCAGTGATTGTATCGGTGTGTGCCTGGGAGTGTCAGTGGTTATTTCAGTGTGTGCCTGTGTGTTAGTGTCTGTAACAATGTGTGCCTGGGTGTGTTACCATACGGATTAGTCTGTGGCTGGGTGTCTCACTGGCTGTATCAGCATGTACATGGGTGTTTGAGAGACTGTATCAGTGTTTGGCTGAATTGCTAAGTGGCTGTATAGATATGTGAATGGGTGTGTCAATGGCTGTATGAGTATGTGCCTGGGTGTGTCGGTTTCTGTATTAGAGTGTGGCTGGGTGTGTCATTAGTTGTATTAGTGTGTATCTGGGTATGTCAGTGGCTGTATCAGTTTGTAGGGTGTGTCAGTGGTTGTATCAGTATGAGCCTGGTTCTGTCAGTGGCTGTTTTGGTGAGTACCTTGGTGTGCCAGTGACTGTGTTGGGCTGTTTATGGATGTGCCAGTCTCTGTGTGGCTTTAACAGTGTATTGGTGGATGTGTGAGTAGCTGTATTGGTGTGTGGGTGGGTGTATCAGTGTGTAGCTGGGTGTATGAGTGGCTGAAACGGTGTGTGGTTTGGTGTGTGAGTGGCTGTATGAGTGGGTTTGTGAATGGCTGTATGGGTGTATGAGTCTATGTAAGTAGGTGTTTGTATGTGTAAATGGGCTTGACTGATTATGGGATTTTGACTGGGTGTGTGAGTATATGTGTGGGTGTGTGACTACATGTGTGAATGATTGTATAGGTGTGTGAGTTCATTTATAAGTACCTGTACAGGTCTGTTTGTGACCCATGAGTTAACTTAGTAATATCTATTTTTATAACTTTACAAATACATTTTATTAACACATTACAATACAATTTAAATCAAGCAATAAACAAATAAACATTACACAACTTTTTTAACTATTTACAAATACACTTTGGTGCACAACCACTTGAGGTCCATGCAAATATATCTTTACACCAGCAAGCACAAAACAAAGTATTGCATAGAAGTATTTCACAATACCTCAGGGGAAAAGAAGGTGACAGCTAAATATGTGCAATTGAATATTTGTGACATACAGTTACCCTGGGGCACTGCCAAGAACTTGTTACATGGGACAACTTCCATGTGGAAGCACTTAAAAACAATTCATGAAAGGGTGTACAACCGGACGATGCGGGAGAAACAAGGTACAGCAGGACAGCCCACCTCTACAGCACTCTGGGTAGAACCGTCATTAGCTGCAGTCATTGCAATACCAACTGCCTGCAAAGGTTTGAGTGAGATGGTTACTATCTGCAAAATGCCACAAGCTTGTTGCTGTACAAATGTCTTCTGTGGGTGCATTTTCCATTTTTTACTGTTCTCAGGTTCTATACCATAAATGATGTACTTTTGAAAGAATCATCATTAAATAGTGGAGAAAAAACAATTGTAAAGATTGTAGAAAAAAATTAAAAACTGCACACTATGGCCCTCATTACTATATCGGGCGACGCTGTTGCAGAATCGGGACGACCCACCTCAGGTCGGTAATCCAGACCGCATGTGTCGTCGCACACTCCCATTTATCTATGGGAGCTTGTGCTGTGGCCGTAAACTGGCCATAGCACAAGCTCCCATAGAGAAATGGGTGTTTTTGTAAATCCCTGCACCTGACGGTGCCTGCCACGTAATGCAGGGATTAACTGGGGGGCACCATAGGTGCCCCCCAGGCCTCCAACCTGAGTTCGCTGTGGCAAGGGGGCCCTGCTATGGGGCCCCAAAGTCGCTTTATGACAGCCTTTTCATTTCAGAAAAGCCTGTCAGAAACCGATGTCATAATCCCCATGGTGTAAACGCTGTACATAGGGGATTATGAGCTGCCTCTGACTGGCCGACGGGCTACTTGAGCCCATCGGAAGCCAGTCAGTCCGACCGGCCGGTCGGTTTCAAATGCGACAGCCTTCATCGTAATAAGGCTGTTGGATTTGAAACCCACAATGTAAGTCTGAAAGCCTCCGACCTGCGGTTGGAGGCTTTCCGACTTACATCGTAATCGGGCCCTAAGTGCATATAAATAAGTATTTGTATGTGCAATGGGTGTGACTGTATGGGTTTTTGAATGAGTGTATGTGTGGGACTATCAGTACCTGTGTGAATGACTCTATATGCATCTGAGTTCATGTGTGAGTACCTATATGGGTGTGTTTCTGACCCATAAATTAAATTAGTAATATACATTTTATAACTTTACAAATACATTTTATTAACATATTGCAATGCTATTTAAACCAATTAACAAATACACATACCATAACTTATATATCTATTTACAAATACAGAAACACACCCAAACATGAACTTCTAATTACCTACACTAGGACCCCACCCATGTACTTGCAGTTCTGCTGTCTATTTACTTTACCTCTCCAAATTTGTTAGATTTGATGGTATGCCAATGTGGTACCAATGAGTACTGGTATCGTTGTCATGGTGAGCTCAAGTACATGTTCTGAAATTTAGCGACACCAACCTGGTTTCTCACTGTTAATTATGCTGAATATCCATGGGATGACTTACATGGCTTTGTGAGAGAAACAAGCTCTAACATTAAAGGCATCAAATTCAAGACACCAGGAGAACTTCAAGATAGAGTTGCGTATTTGGAAAGTTTGTGCAGTGTAACATTTGCGGCAAGCAATTATCAAAAGAGACTGGTAAAAAGTATTCTTATGGGACACTTTCCATGTGAAAGCATGTTGAAACCATCCACGAAAGCACATACAATCACTTCATGTGGAAGAAGGCAACTGGATGAGAAGGACACTCACCATCAGTAGTAGTCTTGGGGGAACCTTCAAATGTTCAACAAATAATAGTACAAGCTGACTGCAATAAGTATGTGTTATCTGAGGTGGTAACATTATACAATTTAAACCAAACAAATAAATAAACATAACATACCTTATGCAACTATTTACAAATAGACTTTTGCACACAGGTACTTCAGATAGATGCAGGTATGTCTTTAGACCAGCAAGGACAACCTGACCCTGTACTGTATGAGCAGGAAGAGATGCCACCTATAAAAAAGGACAGTAATGTTCAGAAACTTTTCAGTATTCCTTTAGGAGAGAAAGATGTTAGTGCCAAGTTTGTCCAGTGCAATGTCTGCCACAAGCAATTATTGAGACAGACTGGGAAGAAGTATTCCCATGAGACAAGATCCATGTGGAAGTACATCAAAACTATCCATCAATGTTTGTACCATTGTATAATGTGAAAGAAGGCAGGTACAGCAGAAGAACAAGCATTATCTGCAGTAGCCTAAGGGGAATCAATGTCACTGGCTGTCATAACTGTTCCAGCTGTCTCTGATAAGTTATCTCAGATAGTAACTCACTGTAGCAAATGCCAGATGCCCGTGGCTCTAAGCATGTCATCTGTGGCTACATACCTGGATAGAGTGAAGAATCACCGTTGTTAATTATTTTTTCCTCCCCATAAAACCTTCATGTTTTTCACAAACTGAAGCCAGTTGCCTTCCATGACCCCTTTTGATATCTTGTTTATTTTCTTCCCTCCCAAAAATTTGAAAGACAATATAAAACTGTTAGTGTTGCAGGACCACTACTAGAATTTAATATACAGGCCCTGGGCACATGTAGTACACTCTACTAGAGACTTACAGATAAATTAAATATACTAATTGTGGTTAAGTCAATCAAACCATGTTTAGGGGAGAAGCGCACACACTTTGCCACTATCTATCAGTGGTAAACCCAGTTTGCCACATTTCTGAGGCAAACTGGGTGTGTCAGCATGTGACTGGGTGTTATAGTGACTGTTTGGGTGTTCAAATGGGTTGGATTGGTAACTGACTATGTTAGTGGGTGTTTGGGTGTTTAACTGTATATGCAAGTGGCTCTATTAGTAGTGGGTATATACGTACTATGTGAGTGGATGTGTAAGTTATTCTGTTATTATCTGACTGGATGTGACAGTGGCTGTATGGTATACTAAATAGGTATGTTTGTGGCTGTATAGGTGGGTGACTGGCTGTATAACTGGGTGTATGGGTCTGCATGTGTGTGTGTAAGTGACTGAAACATAAAGGTACAGGTCTTACCTTTTAATTACAGCGCATCCTGCCCAGTGGGCTACCTAGGGCTTCCCTTAGGGGTGAGTGATGGGTGATAAAAGGAGAGTTTAAACATTGGCAAGGGGTATTAAATGGCAAGTGGAAATGGCAGTAAAGTGCACACACAGGCTATACAGTGGCAGGCCGCAGTCAGGTTTAAAGGGCTACTTGTATGGATGACTCAGTGCTGCAGGCCCACTACTAGCGTTTGATTTACAGGCCCTGGACATACATAGTGCCCTCTAATAGGGTCTTACAGATCAATTAAATGTACCAATGGCAGATAAGTGAATGAAACCATGTTTAGGTGAGACGCTCATTCACTCTACCACTATCTAGCAGTGGTAAACTTCTCAGATGCTTTAGGCGAACTGGGTGTCTCAGTGTGTGACTGGGTCTGTTAGTGGCTGTATGGGCATATAAGTGGCTGTATGGATTAGTAATTGACTGTGTTAGTCAGTGTTTTGCTGTGTACCTGTGTGTGCAAGTGAGTCTGTTAGTAGTACATACATAAGTACTGTGTGAGTGTGTGATGGGATGTGTAAGTGATTCTGTCATTGTCTCACTGGATGAGACAGTGGCTGTATGGTTTTCTAAATTGGTATATTTGTGGCTGTATAGGTGGGTGACTGGCTATATAACTCAGTGTATTGGTCTGTAAGTGACTGAAACTTAAAAGTACACATCTCACCTCAACTACATAGCACCCTGCCCATTGGGCTACATAAGGTGTACCTTAGGGGTGACTTATGTGTAGAAAAAGGAGAGTTTAAACATTGGCAAGGGGTTTTAAATGCTAGGTCGGCCTGGCAGTAAAATTGCACACACAGTTTTTGCAGTAGAAGGCCCAAGACATGTTTAAAGGGCTAATTGTCTAGATGGGTGACTAGGAGCATTAGTTCTTGAGTACATATCTGAATGAGTGTATCAGTCCTTCTGTGGGTGTCGTTGGATATGTAACTATGTTAGCATATGACTGCCTCTCTTAGTAACTCTATGAGTCTGTAAATGTATTTGTAAGAGGCTGTATGGATTGCTTACTGGCTGTCTTTGTGAGTTTTGGGGTATGTAACTCTGTGTACAACTGGCTCTGTTACTGCTGGATACATAAGTGCTATGTGCATGTGTGAGTGCATCTGTTACTACTTTTCTCCCTGTCTGACTGGGTGTATTAGTGGCTCTATGCTTTTGTACATAGGAATGTGAGTCACGGTATGGTTGGGACACTAGATGTATAACGGGGCGTATGGGTCTCTAAGTGCGCATCCAACTCTCTGAAACTTCAAAGTACATATCTCACCTTTTAAGCACATAGCACCCTTCCCTATGGCCTACCTTAGGGGTGACTTATATGTAATAGAAGGGACGTTTAAGGCTTCGCAAGGGGTTGTAAATCGCAAGTCAACATGGCAGTAAAACTGCACACACTGGCTCTACAGTAGCACGCCTGAGACATGTTTAAAGGGCTACTTGTATGGATGGGTGACTAGGAGTGTCACTACTTGAGTACATTTCTGAGTGACTCTTTCAGATCCTCTATGGGTGTGTCACTGGATGTGTAAGTAACTATGTCTCTATATGACTGGCTCTCTTAGTAACAGCATAATCCTGTAAATGTGTATGTAGGTGGCTGTATGGATTGCTTACTTGTTGTGTAAGTGAATTTCGGGGTATGTAACTGTATGTGCAACTAGCTTAATTACTACTTGATATGTAAGTGCTGTGTGGGTGTGTGAATATATGTGTAAGTGGCTCTGTTGCTCTCTCCCTGGGTGTGTGAGTGGCTATATGGCTTTGAAAATAAGCATGTGCGTAGGTGTATGGGTGGGTGACTGGATGTATAGGCATGTACGTGCATGTGTAACTGACTGTCTGAGTGCTGGGTACACATATGCCTGTACATGCCTGTACAGGTGTACGAGTGTGTGTGCCAGTGTCTGTATGAGTGTGTAAATAAGTAGATAAGTGTATGTATAGGTGAGTAAATGGGTGTGTGAATGGTTTTATGGGTGTGTGACTAAGTGCGGCAGTCACTGTCTGGCTATATGAGTGGTGGTTACATAAGTGCTTTTATGGGATTGTAACTGGGTCTGTAAGTGACTACCTGACTGTGAGTGGGTGAAAATTACATACTATTAATTACACACTATAAGCAAACACCCACATCTAATTGCAAACACATTCATTCATACTGGCTTAATAAAATTACCAATTTTCAGCATACCAATTCCTCTTTCTCTTTAATTACTCACTCTACTTTTTAGTTAATGTTCTCATCTAAGCTACCTTCTATTTTGCCTTCAAGTATAGTGTCTAGAAGTTACACATTTCTTTAATCTTACATACAATGTTTTATCTAAATAGACTTTTTTATACTGCAACCTAATTAACATACCTGTAAACACTCGTTGCTGTTCTACAACTCTAATTTATATTTCTGTTAACATCTGTTTTCTTTGGAAATCTCTAGTCAAAACTATAGCAATACACCTTGACTCTCAAGACAAAAGCAGCTAAAATGGCTACCCTTCACATGTGCTCTTACTTATATCCCTGTAGTTAACAAATCACAGGCTTTTATCTTTTATTTTCTTATACTACTTCTAAATGGTCAGTATTTTTGTAACCCTTTCTAAGTATCTTGGGAAGACGCCCAATTCTATTGTTTTTTTTCCCACGAATCTGTGGATCCACCGCGACGCTCAACGCAGCCCCCGTGTAACTTTACAGTGGGCCCGCAGATCCACGCAAAAGCCCATAAAAGCATTTAACAATCTACTATTAATAGTTTGCAGTTATGTTTTACTTTGTAAAAACTACTCAATTAAAAGCCAAACACTCCATAATTACCAATTTTTCCACACCACTCTTTTTGCTTTTCAAAGTGCACTCGTTTTTCTTACCCTCCCCCATATTCTTTTAGCTCCATGTCCATGGTGATCATGTTACCCGCACTCTCTACCTACCACTGGGTCAAAAGTACACATTACTTTCTGTTAGGAGCATATTAGATTCAAATTAAACTGTAGCAGGTGTGGTTGACTGGTTGTAATTTCAAGCATATCCCTAACAACATATTTATTTTATTTTTTCAAAAACATTCACAGATATAGTTACTTTTTCCTCCAAATCACTACCAGTAGCGGCTCCTGGTGGGAGTGCTACCGGGCGGTGACGTGGGGCGGGGGTAGTAAACACCGGAATACGGATGAATCCAGGTAAGTAGACAATTAAATCAATAAAACGAATTTCGTTGCGCGCGCTGCATCGCCAAATGCGATGCAGCGCGCGCAACGAAATTCGTTTTATTGATTTAATTGTCTACTTACCTGCATTCATCTGTATTCCGGTGTTTACTACCCCCCACCCTGCCCCTCCCCCGCCCCACGTCACCGCCCGGTAGAACTCCCACCAGGAGCCGCTACTGATCACTACCTAATTTAATTCCACGCACATCTCCACCATCCAATCAAATATATTCTTTTATATCCTACTTGCTGTCCTCCATTTAGCTCCATTTCATCTTCAAAACTGCCTTATTCTACTGCAGCCTTCTCCTCGGTGCTCCTCCTCCTCCTACCCTCCAAAATGGTCATAGTGTGGATTATGTGTCATACTTTAGTGTTTTGAGCATCATGGATCCCAAAACAAAAGCACACATTCAACACATAATAGCAACAGGTTTTCCTCAACCAAAACAATTTATGTAAAACAACAACACATTTAATACAGTAGGTGTATAACTGGAAACATAGGTATCTAAGAGAGTGTGGGAGTACCTCTATAGGCCTATGAGTAGGTTTGTCAGTGGTTTTGATACCGTGTGAGTGGGTGTTTAAGAGAGTGTTTGGGTCTCTAACTGGGTGTGTGAGTGGCGGTCTGGGTTACTGAGTAAGTTTGTGAGTGTGTGACTGGGTGAGTGAGTAGGTGTTTGACTGGCTGTATGGGTGTGTGAGTAGATATGTTGCAGACTACACAGTTGTGTGAGTGGTAGTGTGACTGGGTGTGTCAATGGCTGTGTGAGGGGTATGGGTATATGACTCACTATGTGAGTGGCTGTATGGGTGTGTGAGTAGCGCAATTGGTCTGTAAGTGGGTGTGTGAGTGGTGCTATGGGTCAGTGAGTGGGTGTGTGAGTGAGTGTGTGGGTCTTTGAGTGGGCGTGTGACTGTGTGGGGGGTCAGTGAGTGGGTGGGTGTGTGAGTGTCTGGGTGGGTGTGTGAGTGAGTGAGTGTGTGGGTCTTTGAGTGTGTGTGTGACTGTGTGGGGGTCAGTGAGTGGGTGGGTGTGTGAGTGTCTGGGTGGGTCTGTGAGTGGGTGTGTGACTGTCTACATGGGTCTATGTGTGGGGATGTGAGTGAGTCTGTGAGTGTGTGTGTGAGTGTCTGGGTCTGTGAGTTGGTGTGTGACTGTCTGAGTGGATCCATAAGTGTGTGTGTGTGTGTGTGTGTGTGAGAGTGGGTCTGTGAATGGGTATATGAGTGTCCAAGTGGGTGTGTGAGTGTCTGAGTGGGTCTGTGAGTGGGTGTGTGAGTGTCTGAGTGGGTTTGTGAGTGGGTCTCTGTGTGGGTCTGTGAGTGTGTGTCAGTTTGGGTCTGTGAGTGCCTATGTGAGTGGCTGTGTGAGTGCCTGTGTTGATCTCTAAGTGGGTATGTGACTATCTGTGTGATTCTGTGAGTGGATCTTTGAGTGTATGAGTGGCTCTATGAGTGGCTTTGTGAGTGTCGACATGTGTATGTGCGTGGGTGTCTCAGTGAATCTGTGAGTAGGTGTGATTGTGTCTGAGAGGGTGTGTGAGTGTCTGAGTGGGCCTGTGAGTGTGTGTGTCTGAGTGGGTGTGTCAATGGGTGTGTGTGTCTGTGAGTGGGTGTGTCAATGCCTGCATACATGTGTGAGTGGGTGTGTGAGTGCCTATATGGGTCTGTGAGTGGCTCTGAGAATGCCTGCATGGCTCTGTTAGTGGGTGTGTGAATGCCTGGTAGGTCTGTGAGTGGGTATGTGACTGCCTGGGCGGGTCTGTAAATGGGTGTGATAGTACCTGTGTGGGTATCTGAGTGGGTCTAAAAGTGTTTTTTTTCCCCAAAGTGCATAAAGATTTGTGAATCCGTAGCAAAGTTACACGGGGAGGGCAGTGCTGAGCCACGTGGGGGATCCGTGGATTCCCGAAGTGGAAAAAACCCCCCAGATAAAAAGCAATTTTGTACGCAACACAAGTCCCTCTGACACTCCTCTAATACATCCATGGAGTCAGGGTACCACTACCCTCGCCTCTTTAATCACTTTGCAGAAATCTTTTGAGGCCCCGGGACCACTCCCCGATACTTAAAATGGCAACCGTAACATCCTGGTCAGGTTGTGGTCAGTCAATCACGGCGTTGCTGGTGGCGCATTACTTTGCGGATCCACTGTTGTGGATCTGCGGAGGGACCGCACCCCTAGATAGCTATATTTCTTTATTCTCTAATAACTCCGCAACTACTGAACGGATTTACACCAAATCACAACAAGCATTGGCATAGCCAATAGGTCTCGCCTTTGGGACCTTATAAGTGTTTAGTTATCCAGCACAATATCCTTGGTGCAACAACATCAACTGTTGCATGGCTAAACACTTATAATGTCCCAAAGGCGAGACCTATTGGCTATGCCAATGCTTGTTTCTATGGTTATAGGTGTATGCAGGTTTGTATTATGCACATTTGACACTGTGTATGGTGGGTATCAGTGATTTGAGTTATTGTAGGCTTTATGTATAACCAAATGAGAAGAACAGTGAGACATTAGAAAATATTTCAGAAGCTTTCTATTAAAGTGAAATAAAAGTGTATCATTGGAGATTATGGTATAAACTTGAAGAAAAGTGGGAAGTCAGATAAGTCAAATCACCGGAGATTTGTTTAAACAGGCAAAAATAGTAATCTTAGAATGCTTCTTGGAAATCAGTTGGATCGGGGACTTGGAAGTGCATGATCACAGGCTCTCGAAGGCTATGAACCCAGTCCTGACTGCAGAACTTCACCACTTATGGTTCAGGAGACTTAAAATTGGGTTTTTCAGACTGACTTTCAACTGAAGATTTAGGATGATAAGAGTATTCACCGAATGAGGAATGTGATAGAGGAGGATCGACATTGTGTCTGTCAGGTTTTTAATTATGCTCAAACTTTACCCCCTATACTCTGGTGTAGAACCTAGTGTAAGACTGTGTATTTAACATAACACTGTAAATAAATGACCCCTTCATAAACCAATTAAGCAAGAAAGAGTGTAGGAACAAAATAGAAATGTATTCAATAGAATCAGGAGATTCTGCGGCTATTCAAAGAATGTTCGCTTTTTTATTTCCAATAAGGTAGTTGCTTAGAGGCTTGGTTGTCAAAGCACATAGTTAATGCAATGGGGCAGACACATTTATTTATAGATAAAGAAAACATTAAATGCATTGCAACTATCATTTACTGACTTATTGTGCACCATCCTATTAGAATGAAGCAGTTGAAGATTACTGACTTTAAAGCGTGGCATGTGGGCTTTGTGAATTCTCTACTGAAATGTTCTAGTAGTGGATTTACACAGATACATCATAAATACATCAGACTATTTACTATTGACTTTAATGCATCAAAAGGTGGAATTTCCGGGTGGAGCTTGACGCTAAGGAGCATGGAAGCATTGGGCTAAAACTCCTGCTGTGCCAGTAGGCCTAGAACTGCAGATTGGACCAAATAGGGCGTCTGCACCAGATGGGAGCTGAATTGTTTGTCGGAAGCAGCTAAAGCGTAGGCGGAACAGTGTCTGAGCTGCTGCATGTCTGCGAGATATAAGGTTTTGCAGCAGTCGGGGTCAAGGTGGATGGTTGACAAATTGGTGAACATGATCACCATTAGAGGGAAGGTCTTACCCCCCTGGAGCACTGCCAGCCCGATCTGGAGCCCACAGGTACAATTGTTCCTAAGGACCATGAAGATTCAGAAGGACTAACACAAATGCGTTCAGTTGAATTAAGACCCACCAGATAGTGTAAACAGCATCTCAGGGTGTGAGGGGGCTGAGAGGAGGGTCGAAAAGGAACACTTCTGAAGATTAGACAGGCCTGAAAATTGAGGGTTTAAAAGCCTCGACATAGAGAGAGGACTCACCAGACACTATAGCAGTGGCATGAAGGGGTTTTATAAACTGGGAGAGGTGCTGAACAGTCAGAAACTTTGAGGAACTGCCATACGGGGGCCACTGCACATACACGTTAGTGCATGCAAATGAACCTTATTATCTGTATACATGGCCTACCCAGGTCGTCACTGATGTAGTGCTCTTCATATGGCCTTGTTCTATAAAACAAGACATAATTTGCTGGATAAACGGGGGCTAGAGGCATGTAACCCGGTCAGGCTGGGTAATCAGTGCATATTTCCTGCAGGGTTATAAACATGAACATTAAGCCACACTTTTACCTTTTCGTTGTTATTCATTACATAGGCTAGTTTACATCCCTTCCAGGTGCAGGTCGAAACCAAAACACGTCAGACAACTCCTATTTTCTGAAGTAGTAGATTGTAAGCCGAAGACAAAAATTCAAATAGTGGACATGTCAGACCCGTCAGAGTTGTTAGGTGCAACAACATCAACTGTTGCATGGCTAAACACTTATAAGGTCCCAAAGGCGAGACCTAGTGGCTATGCCAATGCTTGTTTTTATTTGCACTGCTTTTATGTCCAGCGTCAATGTAAAAAAATACCTGCGTATCTTTGTATTTTCTCATTTTGGTAATGCATCTTGTTGCAGAGTACAGCGCTTTGCTGCTGTCTGGGGTTAGTTGTGCTCCCAAAAAAAAGAAAGAATACAATTACATGTAATAATTAAAATGAGCAACAGAATGATCTGCTACAGCAGGGCTAGGGCAATGATTGGCAAAGGGGCACATGTGAGTGCTACAACTAATTAGGACATGTGTCGCTGAGTCTGTCACGCATGTGATGAGGATGACGCCCCGGCTTTTGAATCGAAGACTCAGGATTATTCCCTGTTTGAAACAGTTACGTGGAAAGACTTCGGGACCTTGGGTTAATGAAGTTTGAGAATGCTCAGGGACCTTCGTGGCTTTGTTTTTGTTGACACTGGGTCTGGACAAGTTATGGATTTGCCTTTTCAAGTGACTGGCAACAAACTCCTAGTTATGTAGGAGGTGCACCGTTAGATAATGTTCATCACCATATGGTGGTGTTGGGACAACCTTCGGGACACCACTGTCTAGCAATTCAGAAACTTCTTTCTGTAAGAAGGTCTGATTCCTGACTTGGGTGTCGTATACTTCTGCGTTTTCTTTTGACCGCTTTACAGAGAAAGCCTTTGGAAGCTGGACCTGTACCTAAGGGATACTGAGCTTAGACTTTTTGGTGTGATTGGTTATGAAATCAGGATACCGTAGCAGGACTGTCCCCATTTCCAAACAATTGATGTTGTTCGTGATCAGCAGTCCTGAAACTGATGTCAGAGTAGACCTAATTTGCCTCAGATGTTGACTAGTCCAGAGGAGGTATTTCGTGGGTCGGTATGTGCCTGTAATCGTATACAATGCAGTAGGAAAGTGGATTGGAGAGAGGCTAATGATGGCACTGCACCTTCGACTCTAAGATTATTTTTGTTTTTATCCTACTACTTTTCAGTTCGATTTGCTGTGGCATCTGTTCTCCTACACTCTAATATCCCTTTATGTTGTCGTAACTAAACTGTCTGGTGTATAGCTAGAGTTTCTGATTATAGCGAATGTGCGAAATTTTTAATGTGCAAGCACATATTTGTAAAATTCCTGATAATTGGCTTTTACATAGTGTCTCCGTCGTTCGTGCATTGTTTCTCCCTTACCTGTTAGGGAATAATATTTTCTCCCTTGTGTCTGCATTTCACAGAGAATGGATATGTTATTTTCTTGCGAGTTTGTTTATGCCTGCTATATTTTCCTTGCGACTGAAATGAATGGATGGATGACTGACAGAACTGTAAGCAGTACCAGAATTGTTAGCATAGCGTAGAAAAAAGCATGTGTTTATGGTTGCGCCAAAACTGTTTCCTGCAGTGTTCAGATGGAGAAAAGCTTTTGTTGGTGAAATGGGAACCATTTTGAAAATGTCAGAAGTTCATGACCGTAGTATATTATCGTAGTTCTTGCTAGAAATATGCAAAGGTTCTAAGGAAAAAAACATTTGCAACTTAGTAGAGGCCCAGCTTACAGTCGGGGCCACTGGAATTATGCGACTCTGACTTTTCCACATAATTAGGGACTTGCCACATAATCTAGCATCTGCTGCATAATCCACAGGCTTTAACAAAAAACAATGTTTCTAGCGCAAATGGATCATAAATTTCTAAAATCCCAGTGACACATTTTGCTGTGCTTTGGAAGGCCCTATGCAAGGGTCGGCTGGTCTCCCTCCTTTCAGTTGCTTATTACTTTATTGATGTTAAACTCGTACTAATGAGGTGAAACCTTTGCCCAGATAATGTTAATATGTGTTGTTATTGCTTCATACTTTTGCATTTTATCACAAGATGTGGCGCACTACGTTGCACAATTTTCTTTATCTTGCCACATAATTTAGTCAACCATGTCGCAGAATGTTGGTCCTCCCCACACGCATAGTTTCAGGGGCCCTGGTTATTATCACTACATTGAGTGATCCCAACCACATCTCTTAAATTTCTTCGTTCCTCTGTCAGCTCAGATGCTAATATTAAGAAAGCTCAGAAACTGGCCAAATGTTGGTTGTGAGATGTAAACGATTAATTTTACAATTTGTTCTATTTCATCAGATATTCCTAGTTCGAAATGTAAAGAAAATTAATTGTTAAACTATGCATGGAGGTTTACTGCACTCACACACATGGGGAGGATTAATAGTAAGTGACATTACAATTCCTGCTTTCTAGCTTGGGAAATGTGCCAATTCTGCCATTTAAACTGCGGCACGCGCACGGCTGCTCCTCTGGGTGCAGTTTATGCTCCACTCCGCGCTTTACTGCAGACTTCAACAAATTGTTCACTGAAAAGCTTCATACTGTTTGAGTGGTGATGGAAGACCTGAAAGGATTAGAAAAATAGCACGCCCCGCCCTTAGCCCACTGCTCTGATAAGTCACTAGGGGTGGGCGGAATTTGCGTAATCGCGCTACGCAAAGCTCCGCGAAACGGTAAAAAACTCCGCGAGCATGCAAAAGTTCCGCGGACACGCGGAATTGCTTGTTCCGCCCGTTCGCGATGCTTTTTTCCTGTTCGCGAACGCTGTTTGCGTGCTCGGGGAGAAATATCTTGCAAACACGCATTTTGAAAGCGCGAACAAGCAAAAATTCCGCGAAGTCCCGGATGGAGGAATTTATGACAATTCCGCGTTCTCCGCGGAACGCGAAATTACCCAAATTCCGCAAATTCCGCGAGCGGAACAGAATTTACCGCCCAGGCCTAATAATGACTCTCGTCTGACAGAGGAAAGAATGCACCGGCTGTAATTGCTGCACAGAGCTCTGAGCAGGAAAAGGCAAGATGGCTGCCTGCTAACCTGGGCTACGGGCTGAGGAAAATACATGGTACACTACACAATATCACAAACATGCCGTGTTAGTTAGTACGTGACCCGTTCTTGAATTTGCGAGACACTAGACTGGCGCAGGAAGAGGGATACATTTGTCAGTCTAGTAGTGGCATTGGGAAAGGGTTTGGTGTAGGAGAGAGTCGAAAAATGAGCAGGAAATATCAGCATTTGGAGGGAGGGGGGGGGCGGTAGGGGGGCCTGTGTCGTGCTACATTTCCCCCATTGTGATATTGGCGTCAAAGGCATTGTCAGACAGGGCCAAAAAAAACACCCTGCATGGCGGTAGTGTGTGATGCAACCCAGATGAAATAACCTAACAATTACACAACCTGTGTGCTGAGAAGCTTGAAACCAACGCCCAACTTAATCATTAAATTGTTTTCGTTCGATAAAATAATTAGCAGAGAGTGCTAATTGTTAAGCGCACCGTGATGCTCACAGCTGATTGTGGGCACGTCCCGCTGTAAAGGAGTGTTGGGGCTCATACGACGATGAATGGACCTGTTCTAGAGCGCATTCCTGGTCGCTCCTTGATTTTATGAATGGATGCGGGTGCCATCATGGTATTAGGCTGATTGTCATAAATTAATGTTGTGACCTCTGTCTATACTTTTGCTGATATGAATACCGTTAAGGGAAATAATTTTCTGCAAAATGTAAATCTCCATGGGATGCTCAATTATATCCCATTAATTCAGACCATCACAGTATGAAGCTAACGTTTGTTCCACGTGAGGAAAAAGTATAGTGCCTTGCAAAATCTAACCGTTTTATTCACACACTCACTAATCAAAACGTCTGTTCTGTGTGCATTTTGGTGTGCGCATGGCTGTGTTTGTGTAAGAATGATAAAGATAATTATTTGCGAATAATTCTTAAAATGTATTGTTGTGGATGCGTTTGTAACCCCAACGGAATAGGATGGTGTCTCCTTATAACAGATTGGTTATATTATTACCGATTTATTAAGCATGGGGATCACCCAGAGGGTAGGTTGGTGGTAGAGAAAATGTCAAGAAACCTTTAATGGCACTTGGGACGGTTTCCAAATATATTTTAATCATTTAAAGTTTTACGGCAAAGATAAAGTTAGGTCTGTGATGTTGCAACAGGCGAAGAAATGGGCTTGATGGCTCTTGATGTCCTTGTTTATTTCCGTTGCACTGCAGCTTACAGGCAAAAGTAGTAACTTTAGGTGTAATTATTATTAACCTTAGCACCAGGCATTCAAAATGTACAGGTATCATCCATACCTTATAGGCGATAAAAACAGTTTTTCTGAACAGGAAAAGAACAACCGCTTTTTCAAGGCGTGAGCCTGAAATTCTCAGGCCAGTCCAAAGGAAGGAGTTGTTTCTGGTGACAAACTAAAGCAAACAAGTGCGGGCGCCTCGCGCGGCAGCAGGGGGAGAGAGGAGGGGGCCTGCGCGATTCCCTTGCGGGAGCGAGTGGCGCCAGGAGCGATAATTGCTACCATATGGCGCCACTGCTCGCTCCCGCAAGTGTATTGCCAAACGTGCACGAGTTGCCATTGAAGGCAATGGAACGCGTGCACGTTTTTGGCTGAAAAGCGATTCCAAAAGGTCTTTTTGCCTATGCAGCGCATGCGCGCTGCGTAGGCGAGACCTAAAAAGGTCTCTTCCTGGACCAACAGCTACCTCTCTGCCAAATTTGGTGTAATTCCGTCCAGCAGTTCGGTCTGTAGTAGTGTTCAAAATACCTATGGGAAGTTGCATAGAAAACACACTTTTTTTTACCTCAGCTTTTTCTCGGCCCCCGCTTGATGGATCACCCCAAAACTTTCCATGCACTACAAGACACAGGAGGGCACTTTATGGGAATATTTTGTGAAGATTCTTAAAATGGCGCCAAAGTTATAAGCAAGTCAAAAAACACTTTTCCATATGGAAACTAGGTCCTAACTGTAACTGCCTACTGGCGACCGCCAGTAGGAGATATATATATATTTTTCAACACCAGGGTTCATGAACTTCAATTTTAATAATGGCAAACGCGTTTCGGCGATTCCACCTTATTCAATGCCTTGTTCAATGTCTTCGTGCATCACATTCTGTTTGCTCCATATTTAAAACATCCCTGTCCTATTCCTAAAGGATAGGAAAAATGCCGTGAGGGAAGGAGGGCTACAAGCTAATCATTCCAATGTTCATTTTTATTCTGCCATTGTAACCTGCAATGATTGTCAATATATATATGTATATGTGTGTGAAAGCAGACTACAAGCTGACCATTCCAAGGTTTGTTTTTATGTTTGCCATTGTAATCTGCAATGATCGTCTATATATATATATATATATATGTGTGTGTGTATATATATATGTGTGTGTGATGTATATGTGTGTGTGTATATATATATATATATCTATATATATTTCTTTTCTTGATCTGTCTTTAGTAAATCTCATTACCTCCTCTTCAGTTGTGAAAAGGAAGTAGCTTTGACAGCTTTTCACTTTTAAAGAGTAAAGAAAAGTGAATTGCAACCTCTTGATTGGTTCACAAAATACTAATGCCCCCAACTGAGTGGTTAATAACATTAATCTATCCCTCTATTCTCACAGATCTCTCAGAAAATCCGATCATTTAATATTGACCACAACACTAAAACCGGTAGGTCTGACACTCAAATTATCATTTTAAACTTAAAAGTCCTTGTATCACCAGTGCTGATGAGTTCTAAAAACATATATGTTTATTGTATATCATTAAACAAAGTATATATTTTAGGTCTTGCATCCAGACAGCTTTTGCTGTGTGTTGTGAAAGACCTAATGTATATAATAACACCAATACTTAGAACAGGCTTTGGGTCAGCCCACTGCTTATCATTCTTTGGTTTTCTTGTAAATTTAATTTGCTTGCTTCTCACTCAATAGCTTTCCTTCCTCTTCTTATGTTAGCCCATCTCCTGGAGCACAGCTTCTTTACCATCCTTTTGACTGGATGACTTATATCCTTTCACTGCTTATATTCTGGGAATCACTTTTTCTTTTGCTTTCAGCACTCCAAGGGACTGTATATGTATGCTTGTGCTCTCCTTTGTGTGCTGCTTCTCCACTCACATCCTTGCCACCCACTCTCTGTGTTTCTTTTTCGTAATGCCCAGAAGCTGCAATTTGTTACAAGGCAGCTCCTACCTTGATAGTGCCCATGAATGCACACTCTACTTCTTTTTTTCAAATTACACCTTCAAGACGTGCATACGCCATCCTGAAATGGTAAATTGGAAAATAATAATGTTAAGAAATGGCCATTTCAGCATCATGACCCATATATACACATACATGAAATCACAAATGTACGTATATGTAATCACGCTGGGGCATGGCAGTTTTTTTGTTGTTAGTGCCAGTGCTGTTTAGCATCACAGTAACATTTTTTTGCTGATGCTGGATAATGCCTTCCAAATCGAAACCTGTTGGATTTGCCAATGATTGTTGCCTGTGGGTTCAACAATCCTTGCGCTCTTGTGCTAGCACCCTAGGCCTCATTAACAACATGCTTCATACAACTGACTTTACTGAGACTTGGTTCTCATATTACTGATGTTCACTGCTTTCAATGAACAGCTGGTATGAGACTGGAAAAAAAAGCCTTCTTCTAAATCTGCGACATGCTGCTGTCATGTGAAACCAGTGGAAGCAACATATTTGATCATAAAATGTAATTCCTTCTAAAAAATAAATGGTAAAATATCTTGGAGGAAATTTTAGGAGGGCACTAGAAAACACCTTTATTTACACAGGAAACTGTACAGCAAATGTTTTTAGGTTCTAAAATCAAATATAGGACTTGGCATGGAGGAAGGGGAGCAGGAAGGTGATACTCAGCTTGCCCAACCAGTCTTATTCCTGTGAGGACAGTAACCCATTCATGCCAATATGTGGGGACACCTAAGAGGAAGAATCAGGAATGAAACAACTAGGGGACAACACCAAACCAGTAGCCTGGATATCTCCAGACAATGACAAATGATTGCAGGAAGCTAAAAGCCGTAAGCAAGCCTTCTCTGATAGGCTTCAAAGATCTCGAACATCATCCCTATGGACATCAAATCCGCACCAACTCTCCTACATTTCAGAAAATATCTGAAGATACACCTCTTCAAGGGGCACTGCTGCCAACCCGACAATCTACCCTTGCCCTTCCCCCAATAATTGTATTTTCCCAGTGGCCATGCACCATGTTCAGCAATCCCTTGCTTTTGAGCTAGGTTTGAGCTCTACAAATACCAATACATACATACTAAGGCCGACATTACGAGCGGCCTGTAAATAGTGTGATAGTTATCGCATCTGATAAAATCCGACTCTGCGGAGTCAGAATTCATCGAGTGTGATAAACATCACCCGATTATACGTTTTTGGGGAATAACACATGGATTTTGGGTCTTACTGCACCAAAATCCGCATGTGGGGGCTAATACCGGGCATTTTTCTCCAAATAATCGCCAGCAGCTTTGACCTGTTGGAATTTATCAGGGGAAAATTACGAGGGTGTGATAGTTGTCACTTAACTGGTAATTACGATCCATGTGCAAACACGGGTTTGCATAGAGACCGGATTTTTAACCCTAAATTCACAATGAGGGTTGATTTTATAGCCGCATTAGCCTACGTTGGAGTGCGTTTGTAGGAAAAACTTAAAATTGACATCATTTTTTTGTAGCCATGACATGATCAGGACTTATCTACTGGAGATCATCCATCTTTGGGAGCCTTCAGGAACTTGGTAGAAACTTTGGACATGAAACACAGCTCAATAACGGTTTATTTCAGCCTAGGAGGAGTGGGTTAAATCGGGGTCACTAAAGGATTCCATAGTTTATGATTTTCTTTTTATCCCAGTAATTTCTTTATTACATTTTACAGTACAGCAGGATGAGGCAGGTGCAATATTTGCACTGCAATATACAGTATCACCAATGCATGTAATAAATCAATGTAGTCCCTAAAGCCACTTAAGAAGGTTTATGGCAAAATGCATAATGAACATTAATAATAAACAAAACAAGAGTCCAATAGCAGCCACATATATAAACAACTCTTCCTTCCAATCTACATTGTCACAGTAAGGAATGTGTTTGTGGTGCCCCCAGTCTGGCTCGTTAACTCAGTAGTCATGTCGATAACACATGACACAACACTGTACATTAGAATGTAGCCAATGTTATTCTCAAGGGGAGGTGTAGATCTGACTTAGCTTCCTACTTTTCCAAATAGTTATTCCACAGTGTGTAGCACCCCCATCCAATGTTTCAGAGTGTGATAACATATCAATTTCCATATATGTCAATTTTTTCCAAATCTTTCAACCAGTCTAATGTTAACAGACCACCCGGAGCCTTCCATGCCATTTCAATGCCCTGTTATGAAAGTACCAGTGCCAAGTCAACAAAGCCAGAATCATGCGTCATCTTTTTGTGCAGTTTGAAAAGCCCAAAAGGCAATATGTTGCTTTTTTGGGGGTCTACCTACCTGTCAGCTCGACCACATCACTCAAGAACTCGTACCAATATTGAGATATTAAAGGACACCGTCATATCCTATAGGAAAATTTTATTTAGTTTGTGTGTCCTGCAGCTGCAATAATGCAGTGTGTATATTTGCGATTCCCTCCTGTCGCATCCATGTTTTAATACTACCTGGAGGACCTGTGATGTGTTAGGTACTTCATGTATAGTGAGTGCCTCACATTTAGGTGATCTGATATGTGAGCAAGCTCCTAAGGCGAGGTCCTACTTTTATATCCAATAGCAAATTTAATATATTGATTTCACCCAAACCAGCTATTACAACTTTCAGCTCTGGGCTAAGAATGCTGGATAACCAGTGCATTGGCCACTGAAACTGGGCCGCAATGTAGTAAAGCTCATAATTTGGGGCGCACTTTCTGCCCCGGCGGGGGGGACGTATGTTTTCACAACGACCACTCTGTGTCCATGAAATAAGCAAGGATTGTAAGTCATTAAAAACATATTCTTGTGCACCACAGGAAGTGCTGCAAAAACGTCCAATAGTCATGGCAGAACCAGCATCTTGGACACTGTGACCCATGGGCGACAGAGGACTCACACACCAAAAGTGGTCTGACTGTCTTACTGCCACCAGTGCCTGTTCCAGATTTCCGTCAATGAGGTCGGATGCGTCATGGTAGATATCCACCTCTAAATACTTAATAATGTCAAATCGCCATTCTACCTGTGCCTTAGGTAACAATTGACGTTGTTTATCCGAGAGTTTAGGTACTGGAAACAAACAAGACTTTTCCCAATTTGTTTTTTATCCTGAGACCCTTCCAAATAAATGTAAGATTCCTCTTAAAAATTGCAAGTTATGCTCATCATTGCAAAGATATAGCAGAGCATTATTCGCCCTTGGGGATAAATGCCACTGTTCCTGCACCTTTATCCCCCAATCTCGTCCCTTAGTTCACAAAAAAGCATGCCAGTGGCTCCACAGGAATTGTAACTATAATTGGCGAAAGAGGGCAGCTTTGCCTAGGGCATCTTCTTATTAAAATTATCTCAGATATCACCTTTCCCGTGCGAACTGTTGCCATCGGCTCAGCAAATAAAACTGTACCCAACTTAAATATTTGGGCCCACTGCCATCCTGCATGGCACTTCCATTAGATAAGGCCAACTTAAGGTGTTGAAAGCTGTTTCGATGCCTAGGGTTGCCACCCAATGTCGGAACCCCTCACATTTGGCCAGACCCACGATCATAAAGAGCCCCCACAAGTTTAGGAAAGTATTACTGCCCAGAATAAAACCATTCTGGTCTAGAATTATGATTGATTGTGCCATGGGTACCAATCAGTCGCCCTGTATCCTCCTCAACAATTTACAATCTAGATTAAGAAAAGAGAAGGGCAGTAGGAGCTTACATTCGGGGGATCTCTTCCCTCTTTCATGAGAATCACCAATAGTGCCTCTTTCATCAAGAAGAGCAACTCCCCATCCTTAGCCACCTCGGAGACCTTTAGCAATCGGGATGCCAAACGTGTACTTTATGCAGCATAAAATTCAACAGGCAAGCCATCCATACCCGAGTTTGACCACTTTCTGTCTGCTTCAGTGCCAATTGTACTTCCTCCAACATTATTGGCTCCTCCAGCTTGAGTTTCTGCAACTCGTTCATTTTAAATAATAACTTTGTTAGCCCCCCAAACATGCCTCACATAGTGTACTATAATATTTTTTTAATGTGCAATCAAGTTCCTCTTGGGCATAATCTGTTTTCAGTTTCAGAAGTTTGTGGGTTAAATTGGGGTCTGATATTATCATAATTTCCAGTTCCGGCATACGGACCTCCATCATGCCCAAACCTCTACAGCAACGACATCTTGATCGCATAGGTCATCTTTGCACATTCACCCCTACGACCGACCTTAAAGGTGTCCAATCCCACCATTGCGTCTGACGCCGATCCAATATTTTCAGTTATGTATTGATCTATACACTCCACTACAGGGGATCCCGAAGCACCTCCGTTGGGAACCGCCACTTTGGTATTCTGGAAAGCATCCTGCCCCCATCCAGTGTTAGTTTAAGAGGGTTATGATTGGACACTGTACATCTCAGGTATTCCAGCAGAGCCACCCTAAATCCAGCTTCAGTAATACAGTAAAAAATATAAATTCTGGTGCATAGGGCATATAAATTGGAGTAAAAAGAATACTCTAGTCTCCTGGTACAGCAATCTCCATGTCTCAATCATCTGCTTATTTACCACCCAGCGCCTCAAGTATCTAGTGGCTACCATCGACTGAGCCCCATATATAGGTGGAGTGTACCTATCTCCAAGTACTTCAGAGACACAGTTAAAGTCTCCACCCCAGAGAAAGGGTGTCTGCGTGTTTCTAAGCAGGGTTGGAGATAATGTATTCAAGAACAAGACCAAATTAATATTGGGAGCATAAAATGCTATTAGTGACAATAATGCCCCATCTCATGGGTGCTCACAAATATTGACCCAGGGGCCACAAAGTATGGTCTGTGGTGTGCCGGAGGGCCACATTAATGCTAGCAAGGTGGGAGTGGGGCTTTGTGGTCATAGGGGAGGTGAATCATATACATGATGTGGTCAGTGATTCATGGATTAATTTTGATGGTTTTATTCCATGCTGCTCGTTAAATTAAACCCCTAGTCTCTAGAAGAGTCATAGATTTGACAATGCTGTTATTCTGTATCGGAATTGCTATCTCTGTACTGCACCTTGGGGTAAACCTTCTCTGCTTGCAATCGATACCTTGAAAGAGGCAGGGTAAAAAGGAAGTAACCAGATAATTGAATTGAAATGAAATAGAATTGAACAATGTGAAACCAGGAAACCTAGGATCAATCCTTGCTTCCCCACTTGACCACATTTTTTGATCCTCTGCAATTGTCTAATTTCACTTTGCCTCCTTTTTCTTCATTATGACATATGAAAGCACCTTGAAATACATGAGTTCAGGATCTAGGCTGTACAAAAACTTCTCTTGTGTTTTATATAATGAACTATAATGTTGTCCATGTATAATAACAACCCCACCCACCCAGAGGGTTCTACGTGACAACTGACTTGGCTCTTAGTTCACTATTTGCATTGTTGTCAGGGTGTAATGAGGTATAAATATTTCTACACTCATTTTTTAAAACGATCAGTTTTAAAGAAATACTTCTGAATGCACTTATTATATATTCTGATGTACTAAAATGAAACGCCTCTGCATGTTAATGAAATACACTTTTTGTAGTTTGAAGAGACCTTGAGCCTGATTTAGATTTCGGCGGACAGGTTACTTCATCACAACGGTGACGGATATCCCGTCCGATCAAATATAAAACCCATAGGATATAATGAGATTTACATTTCGGCGGATGGGATATCCGTCACTGTTGTGACGGAGTAACCCGTCCGCCGAGATCTAAATCTGGCCCTATATCATATTTTACACATTTGTTGTAAGATAGCCTAAAATATGAACGTGTTCCTAAAGTTAAGTTTTCGAGGATACCTTATTTGCTTCTTTTCTTCAGTTAGCCTGTAAACAAATGCTTGCTTGTTTATTTAACATCTTTTTGGTTAGTGCTTTCTGAAGTAAATAGCAGCACAGCGCAGTCATTCAGCTGGGGGACGCATGTGAAGGTCAGGAGGGCTGCATGCGGCCCCTGGGCCATACCTTGAGTACCACGGCCCCATCTAATGTCCCCTTCATCACTACATATCTACCTTCTGGGTAGATCCTAAAATGTTGTAATGTGAAAGGAACCTCAGGAGCAATCCATATTAGCACAACCCTAGCGAACCCAGAATACGTTCTCTCTGTATTGGCACCGCCACCCCTTGCGGAGTCTTGTCAGCTCTGTGGTGGTGAGCTGTGTCTCTTGCAGACCCACAAAATATATGTGTCTACGCTACGTCCGAGATAGACATTCTTTCTCTATCTCTTGTATATGCAGCCATACACCTCACATTCCAGGTCAGTACATTATATTTAATATTCATTATAGCCTTGACAATGTTATGTGATATCAAGTGAGGAGATCACAAACCGGGAACCTGTTCAAAGTCTAACACCTCTAGGTGCCCAGATCATCTGGAAACCTCTGGTACTAATAGACTGTCTTTATTCAAACACAAACAATCTCCGAACTCCTACTCCCTGACCAAGGTGCACGTGGAACCTGCGCAAACAAAAGAGCACTGTAAACCTGTCCAACCAATGCTTCCATCTCGAAACCTGGGGGAAGCGAATGCATAATAAAGTCATAGATACTGATCCAGCGCGGCTAAAATAAATTTTTCCTTATGACGTTTACCCAGGAAAACACCTACTCAACCTGAATCATATAAAACCAACGTCGGTGGGGCCCATAACACCGCATACATACATTCACTCAGTTTTCTGGATCAAACGCTAAGGAAAATGAACTGCTGGACGAACGGGATACCTTATTAAAATGACAGAATTATAACCTATACATTATATACATTAACTTAGGATCCTGTCGGTTCTAAACATCAAGGTATTCCGCTATTCGGTCGATGGACCAACTAGTAGAATCAGTTGATGGCGATTAAGTCCAGCTCAATCACATTTAAAACCTTTAACATTTATTAATCACAATTTTATTTAAAGAACCACAGACTCATTTTTAGAGTTAGCATATCATTTTATCTAAAATCTTTGAGCAAATAAGTAAAGTTCTTTATTAGGCAAAATACATTTGAAAATATTATTAAGCATTTAAGTAGAATTTTTAGAATAGAAACGGAAAACACTCATTACCCTTGGCCAAAGGGCGATGACAAGAATGGTTCACCAGGAAAGAAAAGATGAACCGCAGGTCACAGGATAGGACTCTCACAACTGACTGACTGTCCCGCTAACCTCCTCGGACGCAATCTCCTCCCTGGCAACTCCCGCAATGGTCTCGTTCCTTCCCCAGTCAAAGTCCGAAGTCCAAAATGACAGAGTCTCTCGCAGTATCAGGATAGTAGAAGCGAACACCAACATCAATAACAACCCCTAACCTTCGTAAGAGCAGACTCTCTTATACCCTATTCTCTGACTTGCCACACTTAAAGTTGCAATCTTTGGGGGCAGAAATCACGCTAATTGGTCCATTGGAGGGGTGGTGATGGTCACCTCATCGTCCTCCTTGTTCGAACCGGTTTGGGGACAATAATGCATACAGTAGTTCTCGTGCTCAACAATGTCCAAAGGTAATTCAATTTGTTAATGTATTTTGTAACATACTCCGATGGTCACACATTAGTTCATCCTTTGTCGCTCGATTCTCGCATCCGTTCCCATGCATATATGCTGAACTCTTGGCACGATCCTTGTTGCAGGTCAGACTGGCCTTGACATCTCTCACTCCGGGCACAGGCCGCATACACGTGACTGGACCATTCACTCTGCCCATGCGCTGGGGCCATTTTATTCAGCACACGCAGTCTCGTCCTTTTTCGGCGGCCATTTTCGAAGCATGGCCTAGCAGGCCCGAACGAAACTAATATAAGAACAAACACAACAGAAATTATAACACGGAAAATAAGCCTTTCTGTTTACCACCCGCCATTCTAAAGACCCGCGTTAGGTATTACCTAGCAGAAGCGACATTTAAAGCCATTTTACTTACCATCTGCATTCTTTGCCACGGTGCAATTTTACTACGCAACACAAATCATGCAATTTTACTCTATTTGCTACGCAAATCACAATACTAATGTTATTTTGCTTCACATTCGTAAATAAATTAGAATTTTGCAATGCCAGCAAGTTGCCCACGTGTAATGTTTAATAAAAGGTGCATTTGTTGATTAGTTCATGCGTTTCAAACGGCTAGCATCATTAATCGTTATGGGGTCATTAACTTCCAAGGGGGTACACAAAAATATTTTGTTTCCCCTGCTCCATCAATACTTACACACAGCTGTCGGCCCATGGCTCTTTGCATATCTTGACCACCCCCAGGCATTATATATCTGCACGTTCGCCCCTCCCTCCCTTCGGACCCACATGACCACCACATCTATTCGAAATTTACAAAAAGGATACATGCAAATGATTTTACATAATGTTAGCAGCCATCAGGGTGATGTCTGCACCCCCCCAGTTCCAGTACAATTTTGTCAAAGGTCTCATTTTCAGACCCTTCTGCTCTTTCGGTATTCAGACAAAATATTGAGTACAAAATATCGCCATACCAAAATGTCGAGTCTAAAATACATCTTTGGTTTCAATTCCGACCGCCGCATTACAAATACGGCGGTTGGAATTGAAAGTGGCCGGTCATTCTGGCTGGCTTTGGAACCGGTACGTAATCCCTTAAGGACGGCGTTTCTGCCGTCGGGATTACGATGTCGGTTTCCCACAGGCTTTTCATGTCAGGCTTTCTGGCAAGAAAAGCCTGTCGGAAAATGACTTTGGGGGTCCCTAGAAGGTCCCCCTTGCCTCAGTTGCCTCCGGTTGGGTGCCTGGGGGGCACTATAGGTGCCCCCCTGTTAATCCCTGCACCACTTGGCAGGCACTGTGAGGTGCCTACCACGCTGTGCAGGGATTAACAAAAACTCCCATTTCTCTATGGGAGCTTGTGCTGCGGACAGTTTCTGACTGCAGCACAAGCTCCCATAGAGAAATGGGAGCTTGCGACTGCACCATGTGCGGTCGCATCGTAATTGCAGAGTTGGGACCACCGACCTACGGTCAGTCAGTTCAGCATCCGCAGCGATGTCGGTCGGAGGCAACTCCGACCGACATCGTAATCAGGCCCTTTGTAATTAATTGATAATTAATTATGTTAATTGTGTAATTAATTTTTTTTAGGTGCAGGTTGTGGGGTGTATAGGGGTAAAGGGTGGGAAGTAAATTAATTTTATTTAATTAATAATTAGTTGTTAAATACTATTAATTATTTAATTGACAATTTTTTTAATTGTGTAATTATTTTTTTTAAGTTTAATTTTAGGTGTGGGTTCTGGGTTTTTAGGGGTAAAGGTGGGAAGTTAATTCATTTTAATGAAATAATATTTATGCTTTAAGAAATAATATTTGTTTAATTGTTAATTAATTTTGTTAATTGTGCAATAGATTTTTTTGTTTGATTTTAGATGTGGGTTGTGGGTTTTGTAGGGGTATAGGGTGGGAAGTAAATTTATTTTAAGTAATTAATAATTATTTTTTAATAAATATTAATTATTCATTTAATAATTATGTTAATTGTGTAAATAATTTGTTGTTAAATTCTATGAGTATGTTGTGTGTTTTGTAAGGGTATATTGTGGGTAGTACATTAATTATAATTCATTAATAATTAATATTTAATTAATGATAATTGGTTTGTTGATAAATATTAATAGTGTAAAGATTTTTTTTTTTTAAGTTAATTGTAAGGTGCAGGTTGTGAGTTTTGTGGGGTTATAGGGAGGGAAGTTAGTAAATAAAATTTATGTAATAAATATTTTTTGTTAATAAATAATTTAATAATTTATTTTATTTATATAAAAAAGATGTTTGTATTTTATTTATAATAATATTTGTAGGTATGTGTGATATGTATTTAACATTGGAATATGTTTTTATTTTTTAAACTTTTAATACTAAATATATTTGTATCATTTTTTACAGCATATTTATATTTTTCTTTACTTACTTTGTTTTTGAAATAATTTTATTTTGTTCAAGATATTGGGCTCTCATACACTGTACCTGTAGCCTTATCCATCTGACTCAATAAATTTGGATATAAAAAAAAAAAGAAGGTTGAAAATTTGCATTCCAAGACAGTAGCAGCCAGCCATTACTCCAGAAACAAGTTCAGGATTCGACACTCAGCTTGTTCTGGAATGCCCACAATTCTCACATTGTTATGACGTGAGCGGTCATCAGTGCCATGCGCCTTCTATTTCAGAAATCAAACTTCTTTCTGCAGATCTTGAAGTTGTGTTTTTATGTTTTTCATTGATCGATGCATCGCTCTTAGGGGTCGATTCCGATTCGGGCCGGAAAAAGCACCGACCGACTCGGATCCGGAAAAAATACCGACCGACACGTACCCGTGGCGCACGACACGCCAAGTACGATGCAAGGCGCGAAAAATCCGACCGACACGTACCGAAACAAAGTCGACCGACCGAGCCGCACGGAAAGCAGCAATCCGGCCGGAAAAACAGGCGAATCCAACCGACCGACACGCACCCGGAACAAATCCGACCGAAAGCGTACACGCGAACTCCAAACCGCAAAGTACGATGCAAGGCGCGAAAACCACGAGCGAGTCGGACGGAGGACAAGCCGTACGACCGACACGCATACAAAACCGAGCCGAAGCAACACAATACACCGCGACCGACGCGTACGCAGCATAGAAAACTGCACAAACACAGCGTGAACGAAGCGGAAAACACCGTACGAGACCAATGCAGGGTCCGACTCGGTCACAAGAACGTTTCCAACATACACAAACAGCACAAAGGAAAAATCACCCAAAAAAGGCCAAACAAGCAATTACCAAGCCAATAAATACTGGGGGGTGGGGACAGAGAACAAAGACACACCCACAACTCCACCTATATAAAGGACACAAATCACAACCATGAGACTTTGCAAATGCCATTCCACTGCCAGCACCCAAGAGAAAGCAACCACACACCCACAGCTCATCCCTCACACAAGCCACACACCATCAGCACACCAACAAATACCTACCTCACATACACCCAGCAAAACACACACTCACACACCCTCACCTGCACACCAACACACACATCACCCACCATCACCACCCATCACCATGCCCCCAAGAAGAATCCCAAGTTCCTAGATAGTGAATTGGAAGTCATGGTAGACGAGATCCTCAGGGTGGAGCCACAGCTGTTTGGCACACTGGTCCAACAGACCCCCATGTCGCAGAAAACCAAGATGTGGGAGAGGATCATCAACAGGGTGAACGCCCAATCACCATGTCGGCGCACAAAGACGGACATCCAGAACAAGGTGGTATGACGTGCGCAGGAGGGTACGGGACATGCTGAAGAAAGACTACATCAACAGCCAATACACCGGCAGTGGCCCTCCTGCCAAGCCAATATACCTCAGGCCCTGGGAGGAGAAGGTGCGGGCCATCCTTCCGCCAGTGAGCGTATATGGACTAGAGGACATCCCAGAGCCTGGTGAGTACACAACAAATGTACACAATATACTGCCACAAAACACACACATCACTGTCAAGGGGAGAGTCAAACCATGCACTCATAGCAATTACACAGCAACCAGAACAGAATCATCCCAAAATGTGTATGTCAGTCAGATAAACACAACACATGCCATCAAAAAAGTCACATCCAACTGTGCCAACACATGTACAAACACAACCACAACTACAGCTAGGCAGTGGCACAAATAGAACTAACAAACACATCCACACATGTAGCCACCACAACAACACCAACACACAGTGAAGACCACTCAAAGGAAGGAATTCTGTGTATGCTGGCCAAGTCAGTGTAGCCAATAGCATCATGGGAGTCGCAGTCACACATATTGCCCCCCACAACTGTCCCATCAACACCACCATGAACCATGCGCACATCACAGGGAGTGGAGAAGGACTCACAAGATGGCTGACACTGGCTACTGCTGTGGGGAGCACAAGGCCCTGCTGGCAACTGTGCACCAACAAACAGCAGGACACCACTGACTGACATCCTAAGAGACAACTTACACTCCCTGCAATGCAAGCACGTTCCATGGGGAAATCTGGCTAGCTGGGTGGGAAGGGGGACTTGCAGCACTGACCATAGTCACAAGCACCGCCCCTCACACACCCCCAACACAAACTCCACAGAACCCACCTGGTAGAATGCAATGCCCCCATCCTAACACAAGATCCCACAAAGAACCACCACCCTGGGTTATGTTGTGTGAAGCACAGGGACACTCTTGGGACTCTTAGCCAAACAACTGCCAGGACAACACTCCCAGCCATCCTGTCAGCACAGCCAGCCCACCCCACAGGGAAGCAGAGTCAAAGGAAGGAAGCATGGGCATGCTGGGAAGGGGGTGGAGGCAATAGCATGATGGGAGTTGTAGTCACTGATATTGGTCACCCCCACAACTGTCCCATCAACACCACCCTGAACCATGCTCACATCACAGGGAGTGGAGAAGGACTCACAAGATGGCTGACACTGGCTACTGCTGTGGGGAGCACAAGGCCCTGCTGGCAACTGTGCACCAACAAACAGCAGGACACCACTGACTGACATCCTGAGAGACAACTTACACTCCCTGCAATGCAAGCACGTTCCATGATGGGATATCTGGCTGGCTGGGTGGGAAGGGGGACTTGCAGCACTGACTATAGTCACAAGCACCTCCCCTCACACACCCCCCAACACAAACTCCACAGTACCCACCTGGTAGAATGCAATGCCCTCCATCCTAACACAAGATCCCACAAAGAACCACCACCCTGGGTTATGTTGTGTGAAGCACAGGGACACTCTTGGGACTCTTAGCCAAACAACTGCCAGGACAACACTCCCAGCCATCCTGTCAGCACAGCCAGCCCACCCCACAGGGAAGCAGAGTCAAAAGGAAGGAAGCATGGGCATGCTGGGAAGGGGGAGGAGGCAATAGCATGATGGGAGTCGTAGTCACAGCTCCACATCCCCCACCACATGGCCCAGCAAGCTCACACTCACGCATGCACATCCCACAGAGAGTGGAAAGGCCCATCAAAGATGTCTGACACTGTTGCTGTGTCGTGGGGAGCACAAGGGCATGCTGGGTACTGCACACCAACCAACAGCAGGACACCACTGTCAGCCATCTTGCCATTGCTCTCACACCCACACACACTGAACTCCACACAAAAGCAAGTAAGTATGGGAATGCTGGGAAGTGGGGTGGAGGCAATGGCATGATGGGAGTCGTAGTCACAGACATAGCTCACCCCCACAACTGTCCCATCAACACCACCCTGAACCATGCTCACATCACAGGGAGTGGAGAAGGACTCACAAGATGGCTGACACTGGCTACTGCTGCGGGGAGCACAAGGCCCTGCTGGCAAATGTGCACCAACAAACAGCAGGACACCTCTGACTGACATCCTGAGAGACAACTTACACTCCCTGCAATGCAAGCACGTTCCATGGTGGGATAACTGGCTGGCTGGCTGGGTGGGAAGGAGGACTTGCAGCACTAACCATAGTCACAAGCACCTCCCCTCACACACACACCCCAACACAAACTCCACAGTACCCACCTGGTAGAATGCAATGCCCCCATCCTAACACAAGATCCCACAAAGAACCACCACCCTGGGTTATGTTGTGTGAAGCACAGGGACACTCTTGGGACTCTTAGCCAAACAACTGCCAGGACAACACTCCCAGCCATCCTGTCAGCACAGCCAGCCCACCCCACAGGGAAGCAGATTCAAAAGGAAGGAAGCATGGGCATGCTGGGAAGGGGGGTGGAGGCAATAGCATGATGGGAGTCGTAGTCACTGATATTGGTCACCCCCACAACTGTCCCATCAACACCACCCTGAACCATGCTCACATCACAGGGAGTGGAGAAGGACTCACAAGATGGCTGACACTGGCTACTGCTGTGGGAGCACAAGGCCCTGCTGGCAACTGTGCACCAACAAACAGCAGGACACCTCTGACTGACATCCTGAGAGACAACTTACACTCCCTGCAATGCAAGCACGTTCCATGGTGGGAAATCTGGCTAGCTGGGTGGGAAGGGGGACTTGCAGCACTGACCATAGTCACAAGCACCGCCCCTCACACACCCCCCAACACAAACTCCACAGAACCCACCTGGTAGAATGCAATGCCCCCATCCTAACACAAGATCCCACAAAGAACCACCACCCTGGGTTATGTTGTGTGAAGCACAGGGACACTCTTGGGACTCTTAGCCAAACAACTGCCAGGACAACACTCCCAGCCATCCTGTCAGCACAGCCAGCCCACCCCACAGGGAAGCAGAGTCAAAAGGAAGGAAGCATGGGCATGCTGGGAAGGGGGTGGAGGCAATAGCATGATGGGAGTCGTAGTCACTGATATTGGTCACCCCCACAACTGTCCCATCAACACCACCCTGAACCATGCTCACATCACAGGGAGTGGAGAAGGACTCACAAGATGGCTGACACTGTCTACTGCTGTGGGGAGCACAAGGCCCTGCTGGCAACTGTGCACCAACAAACAGCAGGACACCACTGACTGACATCCTGAGAGACAACTTACACTCCCTGCAACGCAAGCACGTTCCATGGTGGGATAACTGGCTGGCTGGCTGGGTGGGAAGGAGGGCCGGCTGTCAACCAAACACAACCAATGCAGACCATGTTCACACCCCAGAAAATACATAGAAATGCCCAAATAATGCAGGACAATGTGCCACACCAATATCAACCCCTGACTGTGACGACTTAGGACAATGCAATGTACAGGCCCGCACCCAGAGGCACAGTCACAACTGTCATGTGTGTCAACCATTGATGCCTGCAGAAACATGACATACATTGTTTGTGTCTCCCAAAAACAGGTGATGATGGGGACACAGCAGCAGACGCTGAGGAGTCCCAGTCCCAGGCTCAAGAGGATGCCGAGCTCACTGGCGTCGTACAGCCTCTGTCCTCCTCGGACGATGAAGAACAACCTGGCACATCCGGTGCAAGTCAACATGCAGCACCAGCAGGACCACCAGCTGCAGCACCAGCAGGACCACCAGCTGCACCCCCTGCACCCACCCCTACAACGACTGTCACCACGAATACCATCCCTGCCGACATGGACAGAATAAGGAGCAACACCAGCACAGTGACCCTGGACCAACCTGGGGCCATGGACACCACCACCACCACCAACCCCCAAGGTGGACCAGGGTTATCTGTGCGTGCCACTGCACACACTGCACATGTCAGCAGGGGTGGTGGGAGGGGTGGGAGACAGAGGTCGCTGCTTGCAGACGTTGCTGGTGTGCATGATGACCCACAACTGGTACGCATAGCTGATGCGTACCAGTCCAGCACCGGAGAGCTCAGCCAGGTAGTGGGGCTCCTCAGAGACATTAAACAGCAGCAGGCTGCCCATCATGCCCGCTTGGACTCACACATGTCCCACGTGGAGTCACACATGTCCCGTGTGGACTCACACATGTCCCGCGTGGAGTCCAAGTGGGATGCACTGCATGAGATGACGGCGGTGCACAGGGACATTTTACAATGCCTCCGCCAGATGAACAGCAACCAGTTCACACCTCCCTGTGTGCCAACAACATCTGGTGCCGAACAAACTGCAACTGCCACAGGGAGGGAGGAGGACTCTGGCGGAGAGTCCCCTGCACCGCAGCAGCCTGCACTTGAGGGCCCCACCCCCAAGAAGAGGGGTCGTCCGAGGAGGGAAAAGTGAGAGGCCGATGGCCAAGCGCAACTCCCAGGAAGCCTGAACCTGTTCTGGATGTTCGCCTTTGTGCACAGACTGTTCACCCTGTTGACGGCAACACTACTCCCACACATTGCATGGGGAGTACAAGTTGGACCAATGTGTCAGACAACTGTGGCCCCGATACTGGGGATCCTGTCTACCCGGACTTTCAATTCACCTAGGAACTTGGGATTGCAAGATTTATGTACAGCACAACCCATCCTATGCACTATTAACACAAATGTATCACAATAAACACACTAATACACCATACTTGCCTCTGTCGTGATTCCAACGTGGGTGCTGTTATGGGGATGATGAACTGCAAAATTACACTGTGTATGCGAACTGCAACAGCAAGGACAACACAGGCATGTGAGTACAGGCAACGTGACACACATGAGGGAGACACACCACCAGGGCTACACGACACATACACACCTAGGCCATCTGACTCATTGCCTACACTGATGTTGCCAGGGAAGACGGTGCAATGCACAGACACCACACCCATTCCCAGTTGTAGTCAAGTAGCCCACAGGTGCAGTAAGCAAATGGCAGTCAAATGTGTGACCACAGACAACGCACATCACAAAGTGAAGCACAGGTTTATTACACAGTTGCAACATGCCGTAACCACTACAGATGCAAGGTAACCCCACCTGGCAGCGGGCACACAGTCAACAACTGTAGACGGAAGGAAGTCCATGGGTGTGGCGCACATCACCTGTAGGGACACAACAGCTACCAGCCTGGATGTGCAATCACGTCGTCGGTGGACACAGTTGACCAAACGAATCTGAAAGTACCCTGTGAAGGACAGAAATGACACACAGTCAAAAGCAATGGAGTACAGGACAGAACAGCAAAACTCATGCACAATACATGTTACAAGATACCCACCCAGAACCAAGTTAGCATGTCAACACTGTTGGGGAGTACAGCCCACCTGTCACCACACATCGCAACACACATCCAGTCAAGTAGCCCATGGACACACTCCAACAGCACCAGAGCACCACCCACACATCATGCCAACTCACATCATTGACATGACACCTCAGGATACTCACATTCAGCTAAAGAAGTTGGTGATGAGCTGTGTGCGGACATCACCATCACCATCATCATCATCATCGTCACTGGCATCGTGGTCCAGGCCAGGATCCTCCACAGGTGGCGGATGTTGGTCATTGTCATCCTGGATGAGAGGCAACTCCTTCCGCACTGCCAGGTTGTGGAGCATGCAGCAGACGATGATAATCTTGCACACTTTCGCAGGGGCATATGGGAGGGACCCTCCGGTCTTGTCCAGGCAGCGGAAGCGGCTCTTCAGGAGACCAAAGGACCGCTCAATCACTCTCCTGGTCCGACCATGTGCCTCATTGTAGCGCATCTGGGCAGGTGTCACAGGGTTCCTGAGGGGTGTCAGCAACCACGGCATGTTGGGGTATCCCGAGTCACCTACGGACAGACAAGTGCACATTAGCTGACTTGGAAAAGTGGGCGGAATACTACAGATCAGATCACACACAATGGCACAAAGTCAGTACACACCGACAAGCCAGGCACGCTGGTTCTGCATCTGTGCCATCATCCTGGGGATGCGACTACTCCTCATCACAAAGGCATTGTGTGCTGAACCAGGGAAACGGGCACACACGTGTGTGATGGTCATGTCTGCAAGACACACCACCAGTGCATTGACCGAGTGGTAGTGCTTGCGGTTCCTGTAGGCCTGCTCCTGGGCCTGTGGTGGTACCAAAGCCACATGTGTCCCATCAATGGAGCCAATTACATGCGGCATCCTCCCCAGGGCATAAAAGTCACTCTTCACGTCAGTGAGTCGCCGCAGTCTAGGGAAATAGATGTACCGGTTCAGGAAGAGCAACATTGCCGCCAAAACATCGCGGAGCACACGGCTGAACATGGTCTGTGACATCCCACCAGCAGTCGCCACAGTATGTTGGAAGGTACCAGTGGCAAAGAAGTGTAGGGCTGCCATCACCTTCACCTTGGGGGTCAGCGCTGTAGGATACGGCCGGCCAGGCTGCAAATGTGGGGACAACTGCACTGCCAAATCCTCAATCAGCTGCCTGGTGAAGCGGTACCGTCGGATGCTGTCCCGTTCCACCATCGTTGCCAGGTCTGGGAATGGCCGATGGACAGCAGGAGCCCTGCAGTGCAGAGGAGAAGTAAGCAAGATTGTCAGTCACCCCACATATGCGGCATTGAACACACTCAAGATCCCAACATACATCATTATGAGGCACAACTACATGAAGTGTGCAGTACCGGAAGGACATGTATGGTACATACATGGCCAACATCTGTCAACACGGTCCAACAGGTGGCATCAATTTGTCCCAGGTTGGCCCATTGGATATCATGAGGCCGTGTCACAGTTCCCATCTCCTGCTGCCATGTCACAATAACACCCCACAGTGACATGTGAGGACAGATGTGCCCCAGGCACCACAGCTCAACGACAGGTACATTCCCAGGGACCCTGTAATGCCACATGGACACTGGCATTACATGGAGTATCATGTATACACCACAGCAAAACAACCATGACACCCACAGGTAGTGGCCCCACTTGCCACGGCAGGACAGACATGGACGTCTGTGACACACACGCACAACATCAGAGTCCATGCACACACAACGTGGATGTGGAGACTGTCTCCCATTGTGCACATGAAATCAGAGACATTGTAAACACTACATGCACAAAGACTGTGGAGGACCATCACTATTGTGCCACTGGGACACCCTGGCTCAAACATACCGTCCCACATGGGACTCACGGGGTATGTGACATGACATACACATACACCACTGTGAAATGTGACCATGGCACATGCACAGATATGAACAGTTGCACATCACAGTGGTCACGTACACGTAACACCCAGGATCCTGTCCCCATGAACACGTGCACAGCCTGGGGGTGGCTGCCCACAGGTGACACCCACAGGACAACATGTACACCAACATACACACAATAGGAAATGCAGCCTTACATGCCTTATGATAAGGTTTGGACAGGCTGTCGTGATGTAGGTGTGCCCCTCACTCCCTGGGAGCCATCTGTGGCTGGCATATGTCCATCTGAGACAGGCATGCTGACATATGCCAGTCACATGTACAGTGATGCGTTGTACTGCAATGGACCGATCGGTGCCTCCGGCCGGCCCATTGCATTCAATGTGTGCGGGTACGCGTTGTACCCCTGTACGCGTTGTACCGCAATGGACCGATCGGTGCGCACCCATTGACAATGGGCTTGCCTGGCAACGGACGCGTTTTCGAATTTCGAACGAGTCGGTTGCTGGAAAATCAGTTGGTCACCCACAACAATGTTGCAAAATCATGTATGTCATGAAGTTGAAGATTTGAAGGATGCTGTGGGCGTGTTTTGGTGCTGCTATTCCATGGATTGGCCAGATTCAGAAGATGCAAACGACTTGGACCTATCACTTTGGACACAAGGGACAGTATCTGCCTCTCCAGCACATATATATTGCTGGCTGTTCCCCTGAGAGCTCACTTGCCTGCACTACATGCTCCAGGACGACATCTGCCACTGCACTGCTGCTGTCTTTGCCCCTCTGGACCCTGCAATGGCACGTACTGTGGAGAGAGCCCCAGCCTTGAAGAGAACCAGGCCCTGCTGGACAGCCTACTTCCACAGTACAGCAAGCTGTATGGGACACCAGGGGAGCAGGTGAGTGTTCTGTGCACTGCCTTTCTGAATGTGCATTTTGTGTGACTAGCAAGGCTGGAAGTCTGCACGCCACTGGCTAGCAGGCTCACTGAGTAGTTGTCACCCCCCATAGTGTGTAGTGACTTGCACTGGACAGGTATGGTGCAGTGACAGTGCATTTGAACATGGTTTTACTTCCCATGCAATGATACCATGTAGTGTCGTCTGGCAAACTGTCCATGGTCAGCTTTGCACTGCCTGTGTACATCATGTGCCCCTGTGATTGAGACATGTATATACAACTGTGTCATGCACGGATATGTTGCATATGTGGTAATGGCCTTTTCACTTTGTCATCCTGACAGGTTAATGCCCATCGGAAGCAGGAAATCTGGAAGGACATCGTCCGGGCTGTCCGGTCCGTGAGGGTCTACAAGCGCCGGATCCGCAACTGCCAGAAGAGGTGGCAGGACCTTCGGGGCTGGACCCGGAGGATTGCACGGGTCCAGCTGAAGCTGTCGCCTCCTCGCAGGAGGGGCGGAACACGGACCCTGACCCCCACATGCTCCAGATCCTGGCGGTGGTCTTTCCAGACCTGGATGGGCAGCTGAAGGCCAGACAGCAGCAAGGAGGGGTGAGTCAAAGACTGCACTGTGAACTCTGTATTACATGCTTTGTGCCCTCCTCTGGCCTGGTTCAACTGCCACAGTGCAGCAGTCATGTTGTCCAGGAGCCATGTCCCTCTATTGTGCACTGCCCACTGCTCATCTGATACCCAGGTGTGGCCCTTACATTCAGGGAATTGTGTCACTTGGGACTGTGTCCTTGCAGTTTGCTTCACTAAAGGTGGGGGACAGCATCTGTTTCCCTAACTCTGTTGTGGGCATCATGGGTGGGTCCATTGTTCACACAACGCCTGGGTTTGGACATGTGATCTGCGTGTTGCTTTGATATGCGGTCCACTTGCTGAGCTGAGCCACCACATGTGCCTGGGGTATGTGGCACACGCCCATGCAGCGGGTGGGAACAATGTTTGGGCCCCAGGAGTGTGCAGATTACGTGTGTCACACATACATAGCCAGCTATCCACTGTCCAGGGCACATCCCTCATTCATGTGGAGCAGGACAGTCATGCCTACTCCAGGCCATGCAATGCACTCTGTACTCCCACTCCCGTGTATCAGCTGACACATTGTGCACAGTGATTTGACCCCTCCGGTGTCTGCCTCTGTGTCAGTGTGCTGTGGATTAGTTGCCAGGACTGCTGGGGTGTTTCTTGGTAGGGGCTCAGCATGCCCCTGGAGATGTGACCATAGGAGACGATACTTGTGTGTCACATAGGTGTTTGATCAGCTGCCCGTGCAGACTGGGGTATGCGAATGTGATGTTCAGGCAGCTGTTCCCCATTCACAGCAAATTGTGAGGGGCTCAGGTTCAGAGGGTAGTGTCACAGGTCTCCCCTATGTCCAATAGGTGTGACCTGGACAGATGAGGGTTGAGATGATGTGTTGTGTGGGGGATGTACATGTGCACTTGTGCAGCTCCAGGACTTGCATTCCCCATGACCTACTATTGTGACACAGTGCATAGTGTTGTTGTCTGGCTGCCAAGTCATACATCACTGAGACAGTGATGTATGACTTAGCAGTCATGCCTCTGCCATGGCATGTGTCAACTTATTTGTGGTCCTGCAGGGGAGTGACATGTGCTACATGCACACCATAGTGGCGCTGGCTATCAGGACATGGGTGCATCATGGTGTCTGTCGCTGGTATGCATCACGTGCATTTCCTATTTGACTCTGGGCATCCCTTTCATCCGGAAACCTGTACTCACTCAGTGGCAAGAGCTGTGATGTGTCCACACCGTGTCCTCTGCACTGTCCAACTACTGTGTACTTGGTGCATGTGTCCACACTGGGGTGTTGCAATCCAACAGACACCAGACAGATGGGTGCAAGGCCATGTGGGATGTGAGTGCCATGCTTGGCATCAGACTGACAATTGGCTTCTCCTGTTCAGTTAGGGCACTTTTAGCAATGTACAACTAATGATGCCAGGGCTTGCTCTGTGATGTGCTGTGCTCACAGTGGTGTGTGCGTTTGGTGCAGGTGACTGATGTCTGTCTGTTTCCCCATTGTTTGCAGATACATCCACGGCCACGGAAGGGGACAGCTCCACGGACCAGGAGGAGCCAGAGAGCCAGACTGGGTCAGCAGCCGAGGAGTGGTCGGAGGGACCCAGTGGCACGGAGGGCGAGGGGAGCCACACCGAGGAATCCTCAGCACCATCCACCTCAGCTGAGGACCAGAGCAACTCGGAGGATGACTCCCTTGTGGAGGCGGGTGTCAGCAGCCACCACACCCCAGCTAGTGTTGCTGTCCCCGCCACCACCAGCACCACCACCGCCCTCCCATCGGCTCCCATTCCCAAGGTCCGTGGAGGCTCCCATGTTCGGGAGCGTGTCTCCTTTGGCCCAGGCACCGCACCCCCTGCCCCTGTGTCCCCTGCTGCCCTGAGTGAGGAGTCTGTGTACCTCCTTCGCCAGCTCCATGTAGGGCAGACAGCCATGCTGAGTGTCCTCCATGCGCATACCACACTGTTGACTCAGCTGGTGTCGTTCATGGAGGGCATCTCATCGGGCATGTCTGACCTACAGAGGGGCAACAGGTCCATGGACTCCTCCCTGACGGCAGCAGTGTCCCTCCTCAGACAGTCCCTCACCCCTCCTGCCTCTGCTCCATCCACACTCCCCAGCACCTTGCCCGTCCCAAGCACACACACACCGGCACAGGCACACACCAGCACACACACATCCAGCACACAGACACACACGCCACAAACTAAACGCACACGCACGCACAGTCAGGGGACTGAAACCAGACTCACAGGGGATGGGGCCCTGGTACACACACACGCATCCACGGGCACTGCACAGTCCTCAGTTGCCTCTCCCTCCAAAGCACCCTCCCTTGCCTCACCTGCAACCCCAAAGACCCAGCGCCTCTTCCTCAGTGACCTCGGCCTCTTCCCCTCCGATCCAGCTGCCCCAGCATCCAGGGGGAAGAGGAAGCCCCCACACGGAGCAGAGTGCCCCTCGCCCCCGGACACCCTCCCCCAGGCGCAGACAGACTGAGGCCCCCACCCGCAAGTCCCCCGGAGTGGTAAGAGCAAGACCCCGCCGCCGCCCTGCAGCTCAAGCACCAGGTCACCTTCCTCCATCCCTCAGGCCCCCACTCCACAGGTGCCCCCACCACACCCTGCCCCAGGTTCCCCCACCCACAGATATACCATCCCCAAGAGGCTCCGGCCTTCTCCCCTGCCACTTGCTCTCCCGGCACCACACCCCCTGCTGCGCTTGTCTGTGCCACTGATGTGGTGAGGGTGTCCTCCCCCTCTGTCCAGCCCACCTTGCCTGTTCCCCATTCTCCTCCCCTGGTGGTAGGCACTGCAGTGGAGTCCACTACCACCCTGTCTGACTTGGGCACTGCAGTGGCGGACCTATCCACTCCATCTGCAGGGTCCACTGCAGTCGTGCCGGCACCCACAACATCTGAGCCATGCCCCCCAGTTGTGCCGGCACACACCATGTCAGACACCTCCACTGCAGTTGTCAGTGGCTCTCCAGCACCCACCACCCCTTCCCTGCTTCCTCCTGGTGAGCCCTGATCCTGTCCCTGCGGTGCCTGGCCTACCCCCCGGTTGCCCCTCCTAGTGGATTGTCCCTGGTTTTGTGCAGGCATGTGTAGGGTGGCATCTGCCACTGTCACCCACTTGTGACTTTGTTGATGGACTGGCCATTGGCCTTTGTTTATGTTCTACCGGACTTCTACTTTTAATGCCACATATGCTGAATAAAGCAACTTTCTGTTCTCTAGTGCTTTTGCTTCTGATGTACATGATGTTGATGATGCTAACAATGCCCTTGCTGCAGTGATGGTGATATTTGGTCTCATGATAATGAAGTGTTACTGTGCAGGAACCCATGTGGTCCAGGGGGTATGTGTCCTATCCTGTGGTGTATCCATGTCATCCATAGCAGCATCTGAGGGTGTCATGTGTTCAGTATTTGGCAATGAGATTTCCTACTTAGATTGGCAACTTCACATCTGTGGCTTCCACCCCTGCACATCTGTTGTGCCTGCCATTGTTCTATTCGTCTACTTCCCTGACCGTGTGGCCATCTCCAGTGAACATGCAGGTTTGGGCATCAATGGGGAAGGACTCATCTGTGTTGTCAGTGCAACATTGCTATACAAGTGTGTTGGATCTGTGCTGATGATTCCGTTGGCACTTCCATGACCAGGCTGATGGGACGGGAGCCCTCATTTGGTGCTAATTGTTGATTGTGTGTCCCATTGCTGCCATGGTATGGTATCTGTTCGCCTCACATCTGCAGTCTCCACAGGGTATCTGCATGTGTGTGCCCATTGGTGCAAATATGTGGGTCTGCATTCGGATGGTCACTTGTGTCATTGATGATTGTTGACGGTGTCAGCCCCCATGGGTGTTGTTTGTCTGCACATGGCCAAAGTTATGTCTTATTTGCACTGCAGGATTTGGCTCCCCCAATTTATGTTGCAATGGGACACATACACTACTTTGCCACTGATGTGTTTGTTGTTCTGTGACCAGGAATCATCCATGCAGTTTGGCAGTTGCACCTCTTACTTTGTCAACACTTGCCTTTTGGTCACTGTGATGATGGGGGTTTGGACCCCATTGCCACAATGTTCAAAATGTGCTGCAGCTATGGACCCCACACTTGCCTTTTGGTCACTGTGATGATGGGGGTTTGGACCCCATTGCCACAATGTTCAAAATGTGCTGCAGCTATGGACCCCACACTTGCCTTTTGGTCACTGTGATGATGGGGGTTTGGACCCCATTGCCACAATGGTCATGGCCTGCTTGCGTTGTGTGTGCCACACACATATTTGTGTGGCACATGTGCTAGGGGGTCACATTGTATGTTAGAAGTCATGTTCGGTGTTGTAGGCATTTGACACAGTCTACACACGCTTGTCATGGTGTTGGGGGGATGTCTTCTTCTTGCATTCCCTAGGTTGTGGTGTGCTGGTTGTGTCATGCATTGTCCATCCTATGGGTGGGGGTGGTAGTGGTGGTAGGCATCCAGCCCCCCTGGGTGAGGGTGGTAGTAGTGGTAGGCATCCTGCCCCCTGTGTGAGGGTGGTAGTAGTGGTAAGCATCCTGCCCCCTGGCTAAGGGTGGTAGTAGTGGTAAGCATCCTGCCCCCTGGCTAAGGGTGGTAGTAGTGGTAGGGCATCCTGCCCCCTGGCTGAGGGTGGTAGTAGTGGTAAGCATCCTGCCCCCTGGCTAAGGGTGGTAGTAGTGGTAAGCATCCTGCCCCCTGGCCAAGGGTGGTAGTAGTGGTAGGCATCCTGCCCCCCTGGGTGAGGGTGGTAGTAGTGGTAGGCATCCTGCCCCCTGGCTGAGGGTGGTAGTAGTGGTAAGCATCCTGCCCCCTGGCTAAGGGTGGTAGTAGTGGTAGGCATCCTGCCCCCCTGGGTGAGGGTGGTAGTAGTGGTAGGCATCCTGCCCCCTGGGTGAGGGTGGTACTAGTGGTAGGCATCCTGCCCCCCTGGGTGAGGGTGGTAGTAGTGGTGGGCATCCTGCCCCCTGGGTGAGGGTGGTAGTAGTGGTAGGCATCCAGCCCCCCTGGGTGAGGGTGGTAGTAGTGGTAGGCATCCTGCCCCCTGGGTGAGGGTGGTAGTAGTGGTAGGCATCCTGCCCCCCTGGGTGAGGGTGGTAGTAGTGGTAGGCATCCTGCCCCCCTGGCTGAGGGTGGTAGTAGTGGTAAGCATCCTGCCCCCTGGCTAAGGGTGGTAGTAGTGGTAGGCATCCTGCCCCCCTGGGTGAGGGTGGTAGTAGTGGTGGGCATCCTGCCCCCCTGGGTGAGGGTGGTAGTAGTGGTAGGCATCCTGCCCCCCTGGCTGAGGGTGGTAGTAGTGGTAAGCATCCTGCCCCCTGGCTAAGGGTGGTAGTAGTGGTAGGCATCCTGCCCCCCTGGGTGAGGGTGGTAGTAGTGGTAAGCATCCTGCCCCCTGGCTAAGGGTGGTAGTAGTGGTAGGCATCCTGCCCCCTGGGTGAGGGTGGTACTAGTGGTAGGCATCCTGCCCCCCTGGGTGAGGGTGGTAGTAGTGGTAGGCATCCAGCCCCCCTGGGTGAGGGTGGTACTAGTGGTAGGCATCCTGCCCCCCTGGGTGAGGGTGGTAGTAGTGGTAGGCATCCTGCCCCCCTGGGTGAGGGTGGTAGTAGTGGTAAGCATCCTGCCCCCTGGCTAAGGGTGGTAGTAGTGGTAGGCATCCTGCCCCCCTGGGTGAGGGTGGTACTAGTGGTAGGCATCCTGCCCCCCTGGGTGAGGGTGGTAGTAGTGGTAGGCATCCAGCCCCCTGGGTGAGGGTGGTAGTAGTGGTAGGCATCCTGCCCCCTGGGTGAGGGTGGTAGTAGTGGTAGGCATCCTGCCCCCCTGGGTGAGGGTGGTAGTAGTGGTAGGCATCCTGCCCCCCTGGCTGAGGGTGGTAGTAGTGGTAAGCATCCTGCCCCCCTTGCTAAGGGTGGTAGTAGTGGTAGGCATCCTGCCCCCCCTGGGTAAGGGTGGTAGTGGTGGTAGGCATCATGCCACCCCTGGGTAGGGGTGGTGGTGCGCATTCAGGCCCCTGTGTGCATATGTGGCATTGGTGATGGGCATCCCGCCCCTATGGTGCTGCTGTTGCTGGTGTAAGTATATTCTGCATCCCTGTGTGTGTGTGTGATGTGTCGTGTACGTGTTGTATGTGTTTTGTGGTTGGTGTCTGGCTTACCTTCTGCGCCGTACGCGTCCGTGCCTGTTCCGGTAGTAAATGTAGAATATTGGTATGATCGGGACGAAGGGATTCATGGTTGGTTCGTGTCGTTCGTCCTTCTCGTTGCTTCGCGTCGTCCTCGTTGCTTCGCCTCGTCCTCGTCGATTCGCCTCGTCCTCGTCGCTTCGCGTCGTCCTCGTCGCTGCCGTGTTCGTCTCGGAGCCGTGGATCGTGTTGTGGCGCGAATCGGAGCTTATGTGCGCCTCTCCCGGATGCTTTGACGTGCCGTGCGTAGCGACGGGTTCGGCGCGTACGGAAAGCGCATCGTACTTGTCCGGCCGGACGGGGCTGCATTTTTCCTTCCGTGCGACTCGATTCGGCGTTTCCGGATTCGCCTCGGTCGGAGAACAGGACCTGGTTTGGGTGAGTACGGCTCGGCCGGATTCTTTGCTGTTGTGCGCATCGTACTTGCTCGTTCGGTGTGCTGTACGGATCGGTCGGGAAACAGGCTTTCGCATGGCTTTTTTCCCGACCGAATGGTATTGGGTGCGCCTCCGACCGAGATCGGAATCGGCCCCTTAGTGTAGATTCATTGGTTTCCTCCCTTTATTTGAGTTTCTTATGATCCGTGTGGAGTACTCCCACATCAATCAATGTTCAAGAGTGGTCTTAATGTCTCGACTGCTTGTAGGATAATGTTGAATTTACCTGTGTGTTCTTGTAGCATTTTTTCCACACACTGTGTGGTGGCTGCAGTATATGAGTCTTTCTCAACTCAATTGCTACTTCAAATGGGAGGCCCGAGGTCTTGGAGATTTTAGGTTTCACTATGTTTGAGTCTCAATCAGTGGTCTGTCCAAATCCTATGCAATCCCCTAGTACGAAAAATGACAGTGTGCAGGGGTAGACTTGTCGACAAAGGCTAATGGGGCTAATCCCATTGCAGTAGTGTTCCAGGCCACCTCTCTTGCCACTTATGGAATCAGAGGCTGCGTTGAAGTGCTGTCCCCGAGCGAAAGTATGATAGAACATCCAGGCAGATATACCAATCAGGGTTCAGCCTAAAGGACTACATACAGTAACAACTTTAATTAGCACCCTTTTGAGTATTATTTGTATAAGGTGGCTGCAACTCATTGGATTAGGCCCTGCAGAGGCCCGTCTCTGCCCCCCCAAAGGCCAGAGAACATTTGGTCAGATGTAAAGACAACTTGTTTTCAGCCGATGGGCATTGTCCGTATGATTGTCTGTCTGTGATTTTCTCCTACAGCAATATTAATCCCCCCTATGAGCCGAAGGGAGGAGGGAGGAAGGGTACGATGCACTGCCGGTCCATCTGCACAGATCTCAGGTCAGATTAACTAAATTCTCACGCAACGCAGTGCAGCAGCCAAAAATGCTGCTCTGTGTTGTGTGAGATGGAGAGAGAGAAGAAGAGTGCCATATCTACAGAGATATGGCTCTCTCCTCCGCTCAACCTAGCGCCAGCGCAGAATTTTGCTGCTGAGCGTCACACACACACCTTTGTGCCATAGTGCAAGGGTGTGTGCATGAGTCTAGCATAGGTTTTGTATTGACAGGATCCTCTTCCAGAACAAAATACTATACCGTGATAACTTTTGAAACTTTTTCTATTTTGTATGTGTGCTCTACAGTGCAGCACATATGCAAAGTCAGAAAAGAGAAATGAAAACATTTCTCCCTTTAATGCCTGCTTTCAAGTGGCATTCATTTTTTATGCAAAACCCTGTCTCAGAATTTTGGTAGATAGGGTTTTGCATCAAAAAGCATGGGTGGTTGCATGGGAATGCCCAAGTGCCATCCATGTAACACCCCCTTGACGCAAAGTAACGCAAAGCAGCACAGTAACTATGGCTCCAGCCTTTTGCATGGCCCTACACAGCCCTGGGATCCAGCAAACCAATTCAATCACACTCTGCATCAGTCTGGCCTGTACAGTAGCCGGCGGTGCACGTGTGCCCGTCCTCTGGGCCCGCACACCAAAAGCTGCAGATTCAAACCCCTTCCATCGCCCCACCAGGCATCCGCACTGTACTGCAGGAGGGGTCACCAATGGGATTATGGCCTATAGGGGCATCGATCAACATATAGGTTAACTGTTAATGTGCAGTCAGGATGTAGCTCCCTATGAAGTGACTTGCTTGGCTGCCCATCTTGGCCATGCCCCCCATTGTTTACGCTCTTTTCTGTTTAAATAGTTTTTTTGCTTTTTTGGCATCAAAGTAAAGCAGGGGCAGTACCCCTTCATTTAAATAGCTGCACAGGTTCTGCTCGTATTACCATTTGGATTACTGGGCCTACAGTAGTTGTCTTTTGGTATAAACATATGAAAAGAGGCCCTGGTCTCAAATCACACTAATACATGGGGTAGAGATCTCTACGCACTTACTATTCAAGACACAAACAATCAAAAAAGTATTCTTCTCACAAACACATGCTAAGAAAGATACAACCACAGGCTAATATGAATGTATTGCTGGGCCACCATGCAGTAACAGGTCTATCTATTGTACAGTGAATATGTATTTACTACTGGAGAGGGAGATATGAGCTGTCCACATGAATATCCAGCTCTGTGTATGTTTCTCTAACCAAAAGTGCTTTGAGCTTACCGTCGGCAACAATGTTGGAGGTATTTGAAACAAATAAATAAATGTGATGATTGTAACAAGGTGTAGTGTGGCCCTGCATGGCTTGATAACTCTGGAGTAATGCAACGCAGTGCAAACCGCTGTGCTGCCTTGCTCTGCCCCAGGGAGGTGTTCCATGGGTGGAGCGTGGGTGTTCCCACACATCTACCAATGGATTTTGGAGCATTCCCCGATTTACCACCACAAAATGTTACGCCTCCCAAGGGGAGGTGCAATGAGGAGAAATATCTTTATTTCTCCTCATTTTTTCCTCTTTCTACTCGTGCTGCATTTCACAGCACACTTAGAAAGAGGAAAATGCTTCTCAGGATTGTTTTGTGCAGGAAGGGCCCCTTCCTGCACAAAAAGAATCCTGCTTTCAATACAGGTACCCTTGCAGCACGGCGCAAGGGTGCCTGCGTTGAGCAAAAGGGCCACATAACGTTAAATACGGTGTATTTCTGCCCTTTCACGCAGCAAGGTGGCTTGCTGCGCTGCGTGGGAGTTTGATAAATATGCCCCCGGGTATGCCAGATTTAGGGCAAACTAGCACAAAGTACCTACGAGAAGGACGAAGCCGTAGCAGAGCCCACGACCTTGTGTGCTGTAGCCCGTGTCTCATTCACAGGCAGGAATCAAGGACCGAGCGCAGTCCATTTCTGCACACATGCGTGGCCCCCCTACTTTCTTTCACTTTCATTTTTCTCCATTCTTTTGGATTTTAACAAGTATTACCATTTGCTCAGCTAAGTGACTGGTAGAAGGAGCTTCATGTCGCACTTCGGTATGTAGACGCTTAAATGAGATTTCAAACGAGTTCACTCAGGAGACACAGTTGTTCATTGTGTCCAACAATGAAGCAGAAAACATCCCTTTGAAGCAACCGACCAATGCCCTCTGCCTCTGTGAGAGATTCACCATACACGCCAGATCAGCGACCATATTATCACGTCTTTGCTGCACAAAAGATTTGCTTACAAATGCATGCGTACAAGATGCATTATTCTCTCTCACGAGGAGAGGCGGAGTGATGGTTCCTACAAAGTTGTCACTCTTGATCTCAGTGTTTTGAGAGGCAGCGTCCAACGAGCAGCGCTCCCACAAGAAGCCTCGGTTACTAAAAGCAGCCTGAGCACGTGCAGCCATCCTGGCTAACGAGCTCGACGCACCCTGGGGATCCGAGGCTGCTGCGGCTGCTTCTTCGAAATCTTTCAGCAATTACTGGACCACTTAAAGCCCCTTCCGCGCTGTCCGTCCATCCATCCCCGGCCGGGCAGCAGCCGCCACTCCACCCCACGGCAGAGACGACGAGAGGCCCCAGTCCTTGGTGATGCGTCGCCCGCTCCAAGTCCTCACAGGTCTCGCGAGCGCAGCCCGCGCCTAGGACCGCACCACCTGGTGACTTTTAGGGGAGCCGTGGGTCCATTCGCTCCATGTGTAAGTAATGAATTCTGTTTTTCACTTTCATGTCTTGGCATTTCTTTCTATCATCGGGTGTAGTTTGGTAATCTGTTATTGAAGTGGGTTACATCCACCGTAATGTACAATCTGAGCCTCAGGGCATTTGAAGGCCGTGCGCCCCAACCCCTAAAAGAGGGTATGAATTATAGTGTCACTGCGTTGTTGCACCCCATCAAAACAAAAACTGAAAATGCTTTTACCTAGAATGACTGCACACCATGGCACGCTTGCTTCCACCGGGCATTCGAAACACAATAAATTCAGGAGATCATAAAACCTCTTTTTTCATAAGCCCTAACGTCATTAATGTGTGTTTTATGGGAGACGTTTGTAAGGCACTACGAATGACACTACTTCTCGGCGCTTACGCAGTGCACAAACACGAACTATTCCTTGTTTCTTTAGAGAGAAGGGGGCTTTAACAAACTTCTCAGCCCGGGTAGGTTATGTTATATTTTATTTGTCAGAGCAGTATTCACTGAGACGTCTTTGCGCTATCTGAAAAACATAGCAGGTAAATAGAGAAAGAAAATTAAAAGTAAATAGAAAAAGTACATCATCAAAACAGAAATGCAATGCAAAAAACCCCACAAAGAACCAACACAGGGTTGAACCGGAAGGTCTTAAGTTTGTCACGGAATGTAGTTGTCATGGAGAGAGATCTCAGATTCAGAGGGAGACGGTTCCATCCCCGCGATAGAAAAGGTGTATCACCCCATATTCACTACATCTGTATTTGACATTTTCAGTGGAAATGTGTCACAGGAGCGTAGCTGTCGAATGGTGCGGGGGGAGGGAGTGGGAGGTCTGGTGACGGAACTCTTCTGTCAAAAAGAGGGGAGGGGTAGAATGGATGATGCGACTATCAATGATCAAGGCTTTGAAAACGATTCTCTTTCTGTTACGGGAAGCATCACGGGTGGGGCACACTTATGGTTCATCTTGAATAAGTGGGTTTTGTACAGCGCCAGTGCTTGATGCGTGTTTAATTGATAACTGTTAATGAGTTCTACAGCCGCTTGTCAAATAAGGGATTTTGAGAACAGCAAAGCACAACACATGGCATAGTATAACAAGGCATGTGATAGCATAACAAAACAGAGTAGTATATCAGAACAACATGCCATGACAAAACAATAAAGTACAGCTCATCAAAGCATGACACCAGGCCGGCTCTAAGGTGCAACTACTTTTCTGGCTCCCTTTCCCCCCAATGATCCCCCTCTCCGCGAATTCCGTTACTACCACCCTCCAACAGTGCCCCTAATCTCTCCATAGCCCCTCTCTCACAGGCATTTCATTTGTTTTATAGCGCTATTCATACCAGTTTAGGGTTTCAGAGCACTTTACAACACACACTATACAGAGACAATGAATCGTGTGTGTAAACCAGTCTGTAGAACATGTTATGTAAGGCAATGAGGATTACAAGGTGTAGTAATCACGTGTCATCCATACTAATAGGCAGTATATTTTAAGAGTGTTGGGTCTGGGGAAGCAAAAATGCAGGATTTAAAACGTACCACAGGGGTTGGGATTTGCTTTACTAATAAGAATGTATTTCTACCAAAACTAACCCTTTTTAGCAACATTAGGATACTGAAAGACTGAGGTTCTACCCTATACCATGCAGTTGGCATGCACCTCTTACACAACAGTTCATAGGTCACTGTGCTATATTGGGATTGTAACATGTAACAAATGAATTTCTGTGATAAAAGCAGTAACCCACTGAGCTATCCACATACAATACACTTCTGTTATCTGCATGGTACCGGTTCTTTGCAGCAGGCATATTAACCCTCTGCGCTACTTTATGATGAGTCAAAACTGCCACTATACAAAGCTCTGTACTCTCTCCAGCAGGAACATTAATCACCAGCTATCTTAACATTTTTATTATTGCCTGAAACTGCTGGACACACAAGGGACACTGCAGCATGACATATACCATAGCATTTCATCTGATCCCTTATCTTAACAAAATATGGCATGACATAATGTACAGTAACATATACCACACATCCAATAGCGTAAGATAACATTGCATAACATATCAATGTTTAGCATGACAACACAAGACACAACATAGTACAGTATAAGATGGCATAATTACACATTGCGACATAACACAACAAGACATAACGTAATGGTTCTGAATATAAATTCAAGGTAGTGGGGTAATGGTGAAATTGTAGGCGATTGTACCGTTGCTGTGCCATAGTTAAGCACCAATATAGTACAAATGCGAGCAAAAGCCCATTGAATGGAGAAAAACCTGTGGGACAAATTTTTTCCAGTCATAAAACTACCCGGAATTTGCCATTTCATTGGGTTTTATTGTATAAAATGTTGAGTGCAGGGTTGTAGGTGGGGTGAGGGTGGCAGGTGGGGAAATATGTTCTGGCAGGGAAAGTCTCATGTGATTTTTCTGGCTCGTTTAACCAAGTGGGAAAATCAAGTCAACTTCTTCCAGACACGGAAAAAACAGAATCAGGAGGAGTGGAATTTCATGAGCCAATTCTGCTCCACCTGACTCGTAATCTGGCCCAATGTAGTATAAACAAACAGCACTCTATGAAATAAGATACCATAACACAGCATACGACATGCCATAGCATAATACAGCATAACATAGTATCACAATACACCAATACAAAACATAATATGGAAAGCGTAGCATGAAATATTGTGACATAACATAACACAACATAACCTAATACAGCATAACAACAAGTCTTAACATGGCATAATATAGTATTGCATCATGTCATTACCTAAATAACTTAATGTATTGTAGCATAACAACACGCCATAACATAATATAGTATCACAATATGCCACTATTGTACATAACAGAACAAACGTAATACCATAGCTTACTACTTGTCACTAAGGGGACCAAGAGGGATGTACTTAACAAGGATTGGGGGCTGTGTCCACCTCTATGTTAATATTCTTTGCCTTCATCAAGCAGTGCATTTTTTAATATTTGAATTATTTGCTGAGAACATACCATACATTGCATATTTTGCAGTCACCAAAAAACATATATTTTTTAATAATTTCTGTTTATTAAACATAGAATAGAGCAGCACCTCAAGAGAAATTCGTTTACAAGCAGTCATGTGCAGTTAGAGCATCAACACAACAGAGTATCACATTTTTCCCTCTCCTGGTCTTATATCTCCGAGTCAGTGAACTCAACTAGTCCCTCTAGGTCCGTCCCCCCTGGAGTCACACCCCCCAAACTGGAGGAGGAGGGGGGGGGGTGCATATGTTTCCCCTGTAGGTGTTCCATTTCCCCCATATCTGCTCCCACTTTTTAGGACATCCCCTCCCGTCGTCAAAAACCATATTCGATGTAAACAGGTATAGGTTGCATCCCTCCCCTTACACTCTAAAGTGTGTCAATACTCAGCTATCACAAGGGAGGCGCGCATTGTGCTTTTTCAAATACCTATTTTTATGCTCTGCTCTATTCTCTGTTGCTGTTTAGAAATTATACGAGTTTGTTGGGGAAATAAATACATAAAAGGTACGATTAAAATAGGACGCTAATGAGGGCTTGTAAATAATACAGTGTCTAAAACCGGAGCTGCTCTTTCTGGGAAATATTGATTCCAGTGAGTTACAAAAGTAGTGCTGAGTTTGAGCTTGGCAGGAGGAGGGATGTGGTCTAGTGGCCAATTTCTTGGCAACAGCAGAAAACTCCAATACTAATTCCTGGTACTACAGGTGAGCAAACTGAGTGACCCTTGGCAAATCAAGTGATTTCCAGGCTTCTTTGTGTAATTATATCTACATGCTATAAAAGCATATTTACTTTTAGAAACTACTTATAAATGTAAGTGAGGTGTATATTTCGAATACAAATTGAAATTAAAACTTCCTTTCATTCACAATTTAACAACCTATGCTCAATTTGGAATCTCTAGTATAACTGGAAATGTTTTAAGAAAGGGACAGATTTTCGGATCGTATTTGTGCTTGAATTTTTTACATTTGTGTTTGTGAATTGCATTTGCTGCTCATTCACGAGAGCTATTAAAATGAGGACTTGCCATCAATGCCACAATGCTGCATGTGCATTTAAATTTACCTTGATAATACAGTAGCTCTACTGATCCGCAACCACTGTTTAGTGGCAGAGGGAGGGGTGGCTGCCACGGTGCCTTATTTGCTGTCATCACTTGTGTATGTTTGTCAACTAATAGTGTATTGGGAATACTTTTATGATTAACTTTTAGATAAGTTGCTAGCACTTTAGACGCCCAGGTACTTTTGTCTGCAACCTTTGTATAGAACTATATTTCAACACTGAAACAAGAATAAACACAACTGATATAAAACCGAAAAAAATAAAATCAAATAAAAATCAAATGAGAAAAGAAAACGAGGAGATGGGGGCAATTACAGACATGGAATTAAAAACTTGGTTGATGGAATGATGGGGAATGTTTGGGGAACTGAAATGTGAAGACTTTGGAGACAGCCCATTAAAAAACATAGCAATGAAAAAGTTCTCATTTGGGCGGCCGAAAGCTACACTGAATGCATGGGGGTAATAGGGTTCTACTCAGAGTATGGGTGCCTTATGCTGGCACGAGGGCTGGATCCTCCCACTCCGAAGATCTTCATGATAACCATTGAGTACGTTAATGATTCTCTAGATTTATGATATGTAAATTTACCCAATATGGATAGGCTGAATTTCAGAACTGGAGCCTTCTCTGTGGACACATGTCCGCAGAGGGTGCATGACTGAGTGATTCTAAGGGCCCTATTTATCAAGGGGTTGCGTCGCTTGTGCACCATGCAATGTGGTGCATGCGCGGCACAACCGCAAAATGCGATTTATCAAGCCACGCAAGGCCACTTTGTGTGGCCCTGAGTGGCTTGATAAATCCGGAGTAACGCATCGCAGGGAGGCAGTACATGGGCGTTACGTGGGTGTTCCCACGCAATACCCATGGATTTGATGCATTCCCAGATCTGCCATTACTGATAGACGTGGGAATGTGCCAAAATGGTATGCCTTCGCAGGTGAGGCGTAACGAGGAGAAATATTTTTATTTCTGCTAGTTACTTCCTCTTTCTATGTATGTTGCATTCTGCAGCACACTTAGAAAGAAAAAAATGCCTCAGGGTATTGTTTTTGTGCAAGAAGGTGCCCATTCCTGCACAAAAACAATCCTGCCTACAACACAGGCACCCTTGCAACATGACGCAAGGGTGCCTGTGTTGGCGCAGGCAGCCCATTGTCTGCCAGTCATGGGAAAAGGCAGGAATGTGCCGTACTGTGATAAATACGGCGCATTTCTACCCTTTCCCTGCAACGCTGCGCAGCAAGGTGACTTAGTGCACTGCGCTTCGTTACTTTTTGTTAAATATGTCCTTAAGTATGAACCCAATGGCACGAATGGCAAGCGAAGTTTACCCATAGTTGCCTAAAATTATGTTGTCACTATGTCCACCTTTCACATTGTTTTGCTTATTTTCAGCTTTTTACCATACTCCTTAACAGTCATACGCACGTCAGTGATATTGGGGAAAATAAAATGTAGGCCTGAAATATTCCCAACTAAAAAGGAAAGGTGACAATCAGTGCTGGGGAGTGGGGATGCGGTGAGAGGTGGGAGAGATATGTCTGGAAGCGTTATTCTGTAAAAATATATAACTTTCTTCGTAGCATTAATGAATAGAACGGTAAGCAACAAAATAAGCAGACCCAGGAGGTAGTTAGATTGTCTATTATATATTTGCAAAGTGCACACTATAAATAGCCCCAAAGTAGTTATTTTTTGTGTACTTCAAAATGAAGTGACTTTGGAATGTAGAAAATGTTACAATGCACCCATTTTCGAATAATACACACAGATATCGCTTGTCAATTTAAACCCATTCAGTGGATTCACACTGCCCCCCATTTTGGTTTGCGCCACACGCTGCTACTACCCAAGAATTGAGACATTGTCAGGCCACTTGTAATGTGCATCGGTTTTGAAATTCAACATGCACATCTATTCCCCAACTGGGACAGCAAGAGAACTCTCACAATGCACTTCTATTCAGACCTGCCCCACATAATGATATTCCAGGGTTGAACTCGCACTGTGCGCTGAGCTCTCTGGCAGTACACTTGGATAATATAAGACTGGCCCTCTTTTTAATCATATCCGCTTTTACTCGGTGACATCAAACACACATCGGGAGAGTTCATACAACACCCCTCTCTCTATTCCTGCTTTCTCCATGATTTGGTCTTCAAGTATATAATCAGTCCCTGGGCTCTCACAGTGCTCCTCTGTATTTGATATCCCATTTCCATGGCTTAGCAGGCACCATGCATTGCTCGCCCTGGATGAAGATTCCTTAAGCGCTCTGAAAATCTTCCTCTATTTGGAGTCGTTATAAACCACTATAACATTATACAGACATTCACAGAGCTCTTTCAGAGCACCTCTGTTTTTACTGTCATGCACTGGTCTTCAAATACAGAATCAGCCACAAGGCTCTCACAGTGCACCTTAGCGTGTCCACTTCCTTCCAGGTCCTTACATACATTTCCCATTCTGAACTTTTGTGTGATCCTTAGAAAAATTGGAATACATTTTGAGTGTTGTAGTATTGCCTTGCTGTCATTGAAATAATTACACCTGTGGTTCTTAACCTGGGGTCAGTGACTGTTTACAAAATGAAATAATATTAGCAGATTAAAAAAGCATATATGCATAAAAAAAGCAAAATTGAACATTTTAAAACGTTCTGTATGTGTGAAGAAATCTGAAATTGGAGGCTAAAAGTTAAGTTGGTATATCCTTAGCTTGATTCGTAGGGGCAGTGCAAGTACAGCAAACAGTATCTGGTGTGGACAACTGGTGGCCTTGATTGAAGTACTAGTATCTGCCAATAAAAAGACAGCATGATTTAGAAGCAAAAAATACAAAGAGATATGGTAGAGTCTGATTTTTAGATATAAAACCACATTTCGAAAAACTCCAATCTACCATAATAAATAAAAATGTCTATTTTTTAGTATTTTTGTGTGAATTAAATACAATATTACATAATTTGTGTATTTGTTTGATGTGCACTCATTTTTATGTTCTTGTGTGTTGTTTTGAGGCTCAAATAGTTGAAATTGCTTAGGATGAGGGTCCCTGTCTTACAATAGTCATTCAGTGGGGTCTACAGAAGTCAAAAGGTTATGAACCACTGCATTAGACTAACACACATTACATCATTGTTTTTGTAGGTGAAAGTATCCATAATGATATAGAATGAGGTGATCACCCTAATGCACTTCTGCATACACTAATCTCCGGATGAAGAGACAGTCACAGATCTTGGCTTATGCCATGCAGTGCTGTCTCAGAGCAAAGATCCACAGAACTCTGACAAAGCACCTCTTTCTGACATTTACCAACCTCTGCTCTTCTAAAAAGGCATAATCCACCAAGCTCTCACAATGCATCTCCAAATGGACTGGCATCCCTGTACTGAGACACCTGCAGCTGTATTTTAATACCCCTTTAGTTTTGTTTGCCTTATGCACCGATACCCCAGTGCTTTCCATCATGCTCCTGCAACTGCAGCTGCATCATGTGGCACTATCCCACTATTGAGACTTGCACATAGCTCTCACATTGTAGTTCTGTTGCAATGCAATAAAATGATACCCCAATGCTGAAACCTTTGCAGAGTTCTTATGATGCGGTCAGCATGCAAACCCACACATTAATTTTCCTCCTGAGTGCACTGGCACCAAATCGGGAGCGGTGTAGTCCCTGCCGGACTTTGGTGCTCCCCACTGGACCTGAATCTCTTAGTAAACTAGGTAGGGAACATACTGAAGGCAAGAATAAAGAATTTCTGAAAAAGAATGTCAGCTAAGGATCTCTGTTTTAAGATTTACTCAAATAATAAAAGTACAGAAATGCATATGCTGGGCCATTGAGGTTAGATCAATAAGCATTCAATGCAATAAAAAATACAACAAAACTCAGCAGAGTTCAAAATGCAGCATACATTTGCCTTCCACAATAGAGAAAGGGTCTCCCCCTAGCATGGAGAAATCACACTCTTTTTTAGGACTTCAGACAAAAGCTTCATACATTTACTACATTAGTACATGGTTCACATGCTCATAACCAATAGAAATTAAGCAAAGAGCGACAGTTGCAACAAGATACATTTGAAGATTTTCTCACTTTTCTAATACATGGAATTCTAGGTGCTCACAACTTCTGTTCTCAGTACATGAAATGTTACAGAGTATGTTAATCAGTCTGGGAAAGTTGACCTATCCTTGGGAAAGTGCATTCTGCTCAGGGGGCTACAGGTGAATCATTTTCTCAACTAGGGAAGTCTACAAGTCTTTAATATGACACAGAATAAACAGCAGTTCAGGTCATATGTTAGACAGCAACGTCAAGAAAAGATGGACAATGAAGCCTAAGTTGTCCTAATTTAAAGGAAGCATGAATTCTTACACTCTAAGCATTGACATTTTGAATTTTAAGCATCCACGTTCACAACCAGCCCCCTGATGATTCTTGAAATCATCACTCTGTTTTCCATGGTCATCATAGGACAGTCGTCATCAGTGCCGAGCGATTGTATCTAGATTCTTTTAGGTCCCTTGATCTGATTCGAGGTGAACTAGCATGCCGAATAGAGGTATCAAGTCTCTCAATAGTAGCTTGGCAACTGTCAGACTGCCACATCTGGTGGGATACGCCTCAATCCAATGAGAGAACAAGTAAACGATAACCAATATATACCTTAACTGGTTGCATCAGGGCATCGCCAATGGGTCAATCTGGAGACGATTCAAAGGGCCATCAGATTTACACATATGACTCATTTTCACCAAAACCATTTTTTCAACATTTTGTTTCTGGCACATGAAGCACCGTTGGCACAGGCTCGTGGTCAGATTTCGGAAGTGGGGATTAAACCAACAAAGTTTGATGGTTAGCACCATACTATCTCAACATACATGGGCTGGGCCATGCATGTGTCTCACCATGGCAGTTAACATAGAGTCAGGTAATACAGGTTTGCCATCGCTTGACACACAAATGTCGCTAGCATCTTTCATACATCCTGCCTTTTCCCACCTTACCTTCCCAACGGCGGGGGCATCATGTAACACCCTCAATTAATTCAAAGTTTGCACTGTGTTTAAAAGTATATTTGCAACTGCCTCTCCCTCACTACATGTTTTGCTGAAGTGGAATGTGCTGGTCTCAAGAGCGCAATAGTGGGCCATTTCATCTGCATATTGGTTCCCTCGGGTGACAAATTCCTCACCGCTCTTATGCGCAGCACATTTCCCCACTGTGATCTGTTTTGGCAATTACAGTGCATTTAACAGATTCAGGATATACAGACTGTCCCTAATCGGTGAGCCAGATGAAGTAAAGAAACCTCTCTGGGACCACAAATAGCCAGAGTCATGCACAATCCCAAAGCCATACTGGCTACCGGTATAGATGGTGATTCTCAGTCCATCAGAGAAATATCAGGCTCTTGTAAGGGTAATCTGTTTGGCCACCTGAGCTGAGGTTATGTGACACATGTAGGAAGCTTCCACAACACCGTTCAAGGTACAGACGTTATATTCAAATCTAAAAATACCACGTCTGTCTTTTAAAAAAAAAGCCATCGACAAACAAGATCCGGTCTGCTTCATTAAGGAGCACCTCCAGTATGTCTGGTCTCGGCTTTGTGCACAATTCATTGACATCTGCACAATTGTGGTTTGTACTCACATTTGTCTCCTTCATCTGGGGTGGGTAGTAAGGTTGTGGGATTGAGAACATTACAGCTCCATAAGGACACATTTTCTTTAGCCAGAATGATTCTCTAATAGCATGTTAGATGGCTATTTGTGAGATGCTGTGTTCACGTATGGGTCAAGAGGATCTCATTGGAATGGGGGGCCATGACAATTAATAGGTGACCCATTACAATAGCTTCAGTTTGCTGTAAACTCAAACTAACCGCTGCCAGTGCTTTGAGACAACCAGGTAAAGCTGTGGCTACAGGATCGAGTGTCGCTGACAGGTAGGCCAGAGGCCGTTTTGAATCACCATGAGTCTGTGTCAACACAGATAGTGCACAGCTTTAAACAAACCACTTTACCTCGGCACTCTTCAAATATTTCACAGGATATTAGCACTTTGACAAAAATTCAAAGCTATTTGGATCTACATTCTTCCGTACGTTAAGCCTTGAAGAAGTTACTGTGTAACGAAACACGTGTCGGCTGTTTTCCATCATTTCCAACAGAGAGGCCATATGATCTTGACCTCCGTGGATTCATTAAATGATAATAGAATTTTTGTTAACAAATATATGTTAGTGTGTTGAATTACACCCTGGTTATTGGTTGTGTAAACTTGTATGAAATATCATCTTTTTATATTAAAAGTTTTTTGTGCAGCGGATTAATGGTATGGATTGGTTTCCTGTGAGTAATCACACTATTTGCTGAATTACAATTGTGTCATATTATATGACAACTGTGAAATATTTGAAGAGTGCCGAGGTAAAGTGGTTTGTTTAAAGCTTTGTACGGGAGCTCTTAGTAACTCCTGTAGGGTGACATCTGTGGTAGTGGGGTGTCTTTATACGGTTACCTTGAGGGGCACCAATACTATTAGCATTTGTTGAGAAATCTAACTAATTTATTGTCCATGACTGATGTGCAATCCTGTTAAACCATCATTACCTTCTATGTTGTATTACAGATAGTGCACACCCATCACGTTCATTACAGAACAGCACAAAATCTTTGGTATAGTCTAGCATTCCAAGAGTGGGTGCGCTGCAGAGTAAATGTTTGAGCTCCTGGAAGGCTTCCATACTCTTGTCATCCTTTGATACTGGGTCACAGACATCAGTTTGTGTAAGCGGCTGTAGGGGCTTTCCTACAAGAGTAAAGTTGGGAATCCGCTGTCGGCAGTAGCCAACCATGCCCAAAAACATACTTGTCTGACTTTGTGTGGTCGGAAATTTCATCTTAAGGACAACTTCAATGCACTCATGGGATAGCCTCCTGGCTCACTTCTCAATCTGGTGTCCCAGGTATTTGGCCTCTCTTAGGCAGTACTGTAATTTCTCAGTGGAAATCTTGTGCCTATTATCAGCAAGGTGGTTTAGCAGGGCTATGGTGCCCTGTCTGCAAGCTTCTTTTGTTATCGATGCCACAAGCAAGTCATTGATATACTGCACTAGAGAAGAACTGCAGGATAGTTGCAGCGTCTCTAGACTTGGTTGATGTATGAGGTGCTCTCTGTATACCCTTGAGGAGCACGGCATCACACAAGAGTTGTCTCTTGGAACCAGAACTGGAAGAGATATTGGCTCCCTTCATGAAGGGGAATGGAAAAGAATGCCTGACATAGTACAGTGACCATGAACTACTCAGCTACTGGGGGAATCTGGAACAAGATCGATCCTGGGTTCGGTACCACAGGATGGCATGCAATGACTATTTGGTTTATTTTTCAAAGATCTTGCAAGAGCCACCATTTTATATTTGCTTTTTGCAAGGCCATAAGGGAGTTGCATGGACTCTCAATGACCTCCTCCAAAATTCTCGGTTTTAGCATGCTCTCAATGATTGGCGTTATGCCAACTATGGCTTCTGGTTTCAATTTGTAAGGGCAAGTTTGTGGGAAAATTGCATCAGACGTAAGAGTGATCTTTAATGGGATGTCATCTTTGATTAGGTGAATTACTTTACCTGTGAAGACCCATACTTCTTTCATGACAGTTCTCCTTTACGCGATGGGCCAGTCCACTGTGGTAAGAATGGGGGAAAAAAATCAGACTTTGGACTCTAGCGACTTCAATTTAAATTCAGCATCTGCCCCATGAGTCCCTAGCTTGACTCCATCAGGTTTGCAATATATGACAAAGCTGAGCTGACACACAAGATGTCTCTCCCCAAAAGATCTACAGAGCTCGAATCACGAATGACAAATTTGTGCTGATCTCATGTAGACCCTATCTTCACTAAGGCAGGAGCTGAAACCCGATTTGTGTGCTGCTGTTAGACCTGGCATCCTTGGTGTGGTTTTCCCCTAACCTTTTGCCTTCAGACCTCCTGTTTCTGCTGACTTTGTTCTGCTGGCCTTAGGACTCTGCACACTTTATCACTGCTAACCAGTGCGAAAGGGCTTGTGCTCCTTCCCTAAAACATGGTAACATTTGGCTTATACCCATTTGGCTTCTTTAATTTACTTGTAAGTCCCTAGTAAAGTGGAACCACCTGTGCCCAGGGCCTCTAAATTAAATGCTACTAGTGGACTTGCAGAACTGATTGAGCTACCCATTCAAGTACCCGTCAAACGTGTCTCAGGCCTGCCATTGCAGAGCCTGTGTGTGCCTTTTTAAATTGTCATTTTGAAGTGGCAAAGTAAACCCTTTGCCAGTATACCAGGACTGCCACTCTGCTGGACTGCTGCTTTGAAAGAACTGCTGTCCTGCTGCCCTCTTGCCTGGGTGAGAAGGACTGGACTTGCATCTCTTGAACCCAGAACTCAGAGTGACTCCAAGGGTTAGTTGGCTGGCCTCCTGATCTGAAGCTTCAGGGACATAACAGGCTTCAAACAATCTTGCCCCTGCACCTGGACTCTGCCATCAGTGAACCTACCCTGCCAAGTGGTGCCACCCCCAATCCTGGGCCCTTGGAGGTGGGCCTATGGTGCTATCCAGCCTCTGTGGATCCAGCAGAACCGACGGATCTCCTTTGCTATGCGGCACACCCTCGAGCAGAACCAACACTTCTCCAGTGCTTCGTGGATTGGACACCTCGCAAAGATTTGTATCGCTTCCGCAACCCTCACCATCTTCGGAGCCTCCTCTGCGCTGCGCATTCTCAGCGCAGGCCCTCATATCCCTCGTCGACGGCAGCCTCAACGACGATGCCAGACTCTGCAACGCAGCCTCATTGCTCTTCGGAAACTGACACAGCACCCTGACTGCTAGTCACATCCTTGATGCCGGACTTTGCAACACAAGCCCCGTCGACGGGATCCTCGACAACAACGCATGCCCTCGCATCACAGCCTCACCACACCTCGAGACCGACTCATTGCCTTGGCTGCATGACAAATTTTTGACGCTTATCCACTCAACACTCCGTAAACCAGGATTTGAGGTTCTCTGATCAGCTGGCCTAACTGGGTCCCGTTAGCCGGCCCACGCTCCATCGTGGTCAGCCTAAGCTTGTGACTTTGTCCCGGTCCGATGTGACCAGATATCCACAGATGGCGCTTTGTGCTTTTTGGCGCTATTTTGACGTAAACCTTTAAAATTGAATATCTCCGGTTATAGGAATTGGATTTTTGTCATTTTGGTCTTTATTTATTAAAGAAAGTTCTATTTTTCTAACTTGGTGAAGGATCCTTTTTGAGTGGCGTTTTCACTTTTTTACTGCTTGAAGTGTTGCACAAATACTTTACACAATGCATCTAAGTTAAGCCTGACTGCTCTGTGCCAAGCTACCAGAGGGTTGAGCACAGGTTCATTTGGGGTTGGCTTGTGCCTTACCCAGACAAGGATTATGGTTACTGATTGACCAAGGCTCACACCCCAGTCAACCAGCTACCCAGTTTCTCACAGTTACTGACTTGAAATGCCTACAATTTGGACCTCCTTACCCGAGAGGGGTAGGTTCGGGACTTCATCCGTCTGCACAGTTGAACAAATGGCACCAGTGTCGATCAAAAAGGACGCAGGATGACCATTAACTTCTCTACCCACATAGAGGCCACTGATCCACTGCCAGAACTGCAAGTATGCAATTCTCCTCCCTTCTCAGGCACCATCATTGGGCCTGTTCAAGTCTAATTGTGCTTTCAAACATGATGGGAATCTGCGGAGCCTGATTCTAAAATAGAATATGTGGGTTCCTGAGATGTGACTGAAATTAGGGATTTCCGTTTGGCATCTAGATGGGCATAAAAGGAGCTCCAGGAATTTACAATTCATTGGTAGTTTAGGCAATGGAGGGATTCTCTCCTAAACTGTGGGGTTAGGTACTTGAGCATTGATCTGCATGTGATCAGGATTAAATCGACACTCCCTCCTACAGTGACCAACCTTGTTGCAAATGTGACATGGGGTAACTTTCTTTGAAGCACAGTTTGTACCATTCGCATTCCCTTGCCCCCTCCCATGTCCCGGTATATTTCCTCCAAAGGGCATGGCAACCACTTGCATGTCCAATCCATTGGTCGCATCAAAGTCAAATTCTGCATTGGTCACACTCATACCTCTCTTGCCCGAATTCTGTGCCAGCTTGGTTTGGGTGACCATAAACCTCTCCTTCTATCTCTTTCACCTAGCCTCTAAAGTGTCACTGCAGTGTTTGTCATAGTGTCAGATCTCCAGAGGCTTTGATTGCCAACAGAGTACACCTCATGTTATCTGGGAACCAATCCGGTCGGAGCCCATACAGAAAGGATGCAGTAAAGTCTCTCATATTCTCACCAAGGGGGGGTCATTTATGCTGCTGTGTTCCCTGTATACCTGCATCTATCGCTCAAAATAAGCATGGACTGATTCCTTGGGCTCTTGCTGAGTTCTGAATATCTTGGGCCAATCCATCTCCTTTTGGGGAACATTGTTTTAAGGTGGGTGATAACTGCACCGTATTTGGTCTTCACTATTGGGGGCAGGGCATTTGTGTTTGCCACTCTCGGGGGTTCAAGTGTCGGACAGTCTATGGCCCTTTTACATTCTGCACACAAATCTTTTGGGACTGTGACTTCAAACAACATGTCCAAGTCTTCCCACAACACCATGGAGATAGTCATAATGATATCTATTTGAGCGTACTACTTATCAGGGTTCTCTCTTAACTTGGGGAGTGAATTTGTGAAATGAAACAGGTCAGATTGAGACCATGGAACATTTACATAAGTTCATTTCTGAATTTCCCTTAAATGGTACTCCTTCACCTGCCACCTCTTTGTCCTCTCCTTTCTCTTCCCCTATTGTTTCTCTTCTCCATTTCACCATGGACCTCTCCTTCTTTGACCATTGCTCTCTGAACTTCTCCAGATCGCTCCATTCTCTGATGCATTCAATCAGTTCCTTCACGTGCGTCCTCAATCTCTTTGGCTTCTGTGCCCTTAAGCCTCTCTCACCGGCTGTCATTCTGGCATTCCTTTGTGTTTTTTTCTTTCTGGGTCAGATTATACCCAGACTCATCCGGTAACATTTCCATCTTTGTATACACCTTCAGTGGCACTCTTGCATCTTTTTCACCTAAGTAGATCAATTTGTTCTCCCTGTATTGTCCTAAGAAGTCTAATCCCATATTTTCCTTGACAATCTCTTTGAGTTCAGTTTTCATTTGGGCAATGTTTAATCTCTGTGGAACTGATGCGCGGAGTACTGGGGTCGTCCTGGGAACTGTGGCCTGTGTAGTGGTACCTATGGTGCCTCCTGTCAAATCTCTGGTAACTAAAACATTTAAAAGGCCCTGCAGCTGCCTGACTGCGGCTGTCCGCGGCCCCCGCAGGGGCCACCTCAGCAGGGCGGCCCTTTAGTGCCATCTTGGCACCTCCCACCCGCTCTAGTCTTTGGAGGGGTCTGCTGAGCCCTCTAGCTAGGTCGCCTCCGTGACGTCCTTCCGGTGCGCCAGGGGGAGGGCATATATGCCTCCCCTGCCCCTCCTGGCGGTCTCTGTTTGCCAGCCACGACGTCGAGAAGGGTCGTTCGTCTCTCGTCGTCGTCGTTCTTAGGCCGGGTCGTGCCTTGTGCGCTCCTACGCGACAGTAAGGTGAGTGCAGTATAGCCCCCCCCCCGCCCCGTCCCTGGGACAGTCCCAGGTGGTACAGGGGCCATGGCACGGGCTGCCATATGGGGGGGGTGCGAGCTCTTTGCAAGCTCGGCGGGCTGGGAATCGGGCACCTCCCCCCCCCGGGTCGGCTCTCTCAGCCCAGCCGCCCCGCAGTGCTGTCCCCCGCCGCTGACACGCTGACCTCCACCTGGCTGGTAGGTGTTCGAGGCTGCGGTCTGTCCACTGGTGTCCGCTCCTGCTGCCCGTCTCCCCCCGGTTTTGGCCGCACTGCTGTCTTTCCCACCGGGATGGGGTCCGGGAGGGGAGAATCGCGTGCTCTGTATTGCCGGCTAGCTGGTGAGCTCCGGCATGGCACACTGGCTGGAGTGGGGCGTGAGCCTTTGGCTGCCAATGTCCCTTGCCCCCGGCGCTCCCCAGTTCCCCCACAGGGTCTTACGGTGTGAGGCGCGGTGGCGGTTCGAGCGGGGTTCCACCTGTGGCTCCGGACGTGCCGGGCGCCTGGGTGCGGGGCCCGGGCGGGTGTCGCAGGGCGGGGAGTCATGCGGTAGTGTCTGGTTGCGTCGCCGGGTGCGGTCTGCGCCCCGGTATGTCTATGCACATTGCGCCCTTGCTGCGGATACGCTGGCTGACTATAGGACCGGGCGTGAGGGGCGGGGCTGTAGGGCACAATGATTCCTATTTTGCCTGGGGCGAGCCGCGGGAGGCAGCAAGCGGCGCGTTGTCTCGCGTCGTGGGTGGACCCCGTGACCGGGTTGGAGGTCATGTTCTCGTCGGCCTTGTCGGGTCGACGCATCGCCGGAGGATAGGTTAGTGGCAATGACAACTTTAGGCCACGGCCAGCGAGCATCGCACCGGAGCCCCTCCTGATTTTGCGGGGACTGAGAGGGTGCTCTGGCCTGGCCGGGTGTATTTTGGCATAGTAAGCGTACGGTTGGGTCTCGGTCGGGCGGTCAGCGGCCCAGGCGGGCGGGCAACTCGAAGGGTCGGGCCCGGGTGTTCATGGAGGCGCAGTGTGGACCTCGCACAGAGCCCTGCTGGTGAAGTAGCAGGAGGGAGCTTGCATGCGAGCGCATGGCCTGCAAGTGGGCTGCACGGTGGCTGGCGATGAGTGCTTGGGTATTATATATATGATAGCTGGTAGCATGGCCCAGACTGCAGGAGGGCTTAAGGTCCCTCCACGGACAGCGGTGAGTTGTGAGGCCCCTTGCCTTCGAGTTTTCGCATCGGGCCTCAGGACACATGGCCCACAGAATTCAGTGTTGATCTGGCAGTGGGTAGGGCATGCGGGGACCGGGCGGGGCTCTTCTACTGTCCATGTGTGTTTTCCCACACACCTGACTGCTGGGCACCTCGTAGCTGTCCTTTCTTTTCATCTGCCAGCGGGTCCAGAGCTGTGTGTTATGTGCCCCTGTGGGCCGGTCTATGCTCCTCATTTAGCGCTGTTGCACTGTGAGGTGCTGATGGGCACAGCATGGAGGATCGGGATGGAGCCACCCCCTCCCCTGGGTGTACTTGCTGCTTGGAAAAGGTGTGACACTTCCGAGGCCGAGATTGAGTGCAAGGGGGTGGATTCACCAGGTTGCGCTTTCTGTACGGTGTGAGGGGGCGCGAGTCAGGCCGGGTTTTTTGTTGCATAGGAATGCGTGAATACATAAGGTTAGGAGTTGATTTCAAAGAATCTAGCAGCCAGGGCGAACAAAGCGTTGTGAGGTGCCACGTGGTTGGCAGGCAGGATGCTGTGCAGTCTGCAAAAATTTAGGCCTGGCGCTCTGGGTATGAGTGGCATCCGTGGTATGGGGCAGGATCCATGCTTTTCTCGTAGTCCAGGACAGGGTAACCCTCCCCAGAGGCAGGCGGAGCAGTTGCTTCCTCTGGAGTCGGGTGCAGTTGCCACAGGTTGTGCGGCTGGGGTAGGGTCACAGCTGTGCTTTGGGCTCCATGTAGAGGTAATCCGTCTCCACAGGTAGTGGATGTTATAAGGTTGCGCGTTCCTTTATTACACCTTCTCATCATGTGTCTCCTTACTGCACGTTACCCCTCTATCTTCCAGGATGTGCGTTATCGTTTCATCTGACCTAGTGCGCAGACACTGCTCAGGGTCCTGTACATAGAATTAAAACGCTCTCCAATAGTGACGTTCAGTGCCATTTTGAGATTGTTGTAATGCCAGGTAGCATATTTTCTGTGCTATTCATGATTAAATGCTAATTATTTATGCTATGCTTAGTGCATGCGTTTCAAATGACAAGTTTGCTTATTTATTTCACTATGCTGAACTGCTGCCTTTCATGCATTGGTAATGCCATGATAGCATAAGTTTGAGTGTTCTTTGTGTTTGGGTTGCGGTTGCATGGGTCGCGAGGACCCGGACAGCTGGCTGCATTGCCACGGCGCTTGTTGGCAAAAATGTGTTACTTACGGGTTTTAAAGAACAATTTTGTTGTGTTACAGGTACATGGTAGTGTGACGCCGGGTGGGGTACGTGGCAACATTAAGATGTAGGTAAAACCCAGGGTGTAAAATAGCGACCGCCACGCACGTGGTTGATAAGGGTGCCGGGGGCTGGAAACATGAGGGCCCACTGGCCAGCGTAAGTGGGCCCGGCCGTGGGTCTGATGCGCCGGGGCCAGGTAAGCGGTAGAGGAAGGGAAATCCTTTGTGAGAGTCATTTGCACTGTGGATTTCCTTCTCTTTTTGAAACTCAGGAGTAGCAACATTGTCATGGTATCAGCGGGCTTCGAGTGAAAGCTTTTCAATATTATATACAAGCTATAGTTGCTGCTTATTTATCATACCCTTAATTACGTTAGTCACGCTTGTGAGGCAGGAAGGCCGTGTAATATTGGCGCATGGCTGCATTTTAGTGTACTAAGGTGACTGTTCACGACCACGGGTGACACCTTCACCAGTACAAGATGGGCACGCAAGAAGAAGTAAAGCACCACGATTTCGGATCTCGAAGGACACAGAGGGCCTGTGGGCTAAACTAAGTTTGAATGAGGGACCAGGTGTAAGCTTTTATTTTGTAGGCGATAATCTAGGTCTTGGGTTGCACGCCTTGGTGCGGTCTAAAATCAGTGCATCACAGGTTTTGTGGCAGTGGGCAAGCGTGGCATAAGGTGTGCAAGAGCCCCACACTGAAAGAGGGGGAGTTGCCAGCACAAGGTTTCAGCAGGGATGAGAAAGGAGGTTGTTCGCGGGGATACTGCATCGCCATTTTGTTTTCAAAATGGCTGCTGCTTTCTGGTTTTGGCACCTGGCATGCGTGCAGGTGACCTGTCTGGCTGTTGCGGAAGTACAGAGGGCACGGGGGGACTCCGGGGTCTCTACGATTCCCTGATAAACTGCTTCTAGTGGTTTCGTGTGGCTACGGCTGGGCGTTACACACGTTTTCCCTGCTTCATAGGGCGGTGCAGGATTTCAGTTCATTCGTGATGTTGCTTAATGGCAATGGTCCCATTTGCGGTTCAACCTACTTTCGAGTGAATAGAGACATTTTATTCAATGTTCACCTTACAAGTGTGCGAGGTTTTAGAAAGTTGGGGGAAACACAAGGGGCAATAACGTAGTAAGGAACACGAGACATTCCCAGATCCTGTAAAGGGCAAGTAGCTGGGCATACGGTCCGCCCCCTGTTCCCACGGACTGGTCTGCCCCCTGGTACAGATTAGCAGAAGTTTGGGAGAGCCAGACCTCACCTAGAGGTGCCTGACTTAAGTTTGAGGGACAAGTCCAATGTGTCACATCTACTGAACGTCTAAAAATGTTCTAGTATCTCGCAAGCTTGCCCAGGCTGTAGTGCCTGCAGAGTTTGGGGCAGGTTAGCATCCCCACTTTGCATTCAGCATTCCGACAGCTCAATAGTTGATAGAACATGGGAAACACCTTCCCAAAGCTGGCACCAGAACACAAGGTTAGTCAGGGCCAACTTGTCGGCAGGGCGACTCGTGCAGGCGAAGACTCACTACACTCCTTGCACAGTCACACCAGTTTGGAATTGAAGCTTTTCCTTGGGTATCCCTGGGAATATAAGAAGGCCAGACAAGCAGCCAGGGGTTACAGAGCAGGTGCACTCTGCTCTTAGCATTGTATTTCAGGCTGTATCACCTCACCTAGGAAACAAGCACTTCTTGGGGTGCTGGGTTGGACCCAGACAGGACATCAAGTAATAATTGAGCTATGCTAACTGCCGGTGAAGATCATTTTATAGGGGAGCAATTGAGCACTGCAGGTGGCCATTCCTTGCTTGAGATAGATGATAGCTTCGGTCCCCGATAGTACCCACATACTGGTCCAGTGGCTACCAGGCCATCGCATCCCAGGTTGGGGGGTCAACTCTGTTAAATCCTAGGGTGGACTAGGAGGGTACGGGACTGGTGCTTAGGAAACCCTGACGGAGCAGGGGAGATGCTGGCAGTAGGCCCAGCAATTCACCTGCTCTCCCCCCACCGGTGGTATTAAAGTATCCCCAATTTCCACCATGTGAACCACACATAGGAAGGCTTGGGATACAATTTCACCAGTCCGCTGAGCTACAGCGGGCCGTTCCGTTTAAGGGAAAACTACGTTTAAGGGAAAACTACAGCAGAGACTGGTAAGGGGGAGGTCCCCCAACACATCCTGGCCATCCACTCTGCTGTTCACAACAACTGCGCATGTGGGAGTCCAATTACCTGTGCATAGTTCATTCAGACACGCAGTATCATTGCAATTAAACAATCGCTGTAGTTACAAGTTGCAAGCGTGAGATTCCCCAAGGTCAACTGGTCACATTATCAGCAATAAAGCTGCCTGGGTAGTCTGGGTGCAGCTACCACAGATCCAACTGAACAGGCAACAGTCCGGCAGGAAAGGAGGGTTGTTGAATTGATTGCCCACTTAGCAATATGACTATTGCACAGGGGGATGGAGGGTGATTCAAGGGACATGGGTGGTGTGGCGGCAACGCTAGACGGTCATCTTATGCTGGGTAGGAGGTTCCGCACCACCAACCAGAAGGGTGCCAAGTGAAAAAACCCACTAAATGGGTTTAATATATGTGTGTCGCTGGCCTTACAGCTGTGTGGAGCCTGTCTCATTTAGAGGTACCCCCAGGTGAAAATTGTGTACTTAAGGTTCACATGACCAATGCGGTTTGTGGTATCTCCTAGCGAATCCACTGAAGGTGTATTGCAGCTAAACAGAGAACTGGGAATCTTGGTTTCCGACACTTTGACAGGTTTAAAGCATCCAGGGCCAGTTAAGCAAGTGGGTGCGCTGCGTAAGTTGTCACTGCACAAAAGGGTGAGGTGGCTCCAATAGTGGGCACAAGACATATATTGTTTCAAACCAGATTTGACACCATTAGGTGTTCACCAGGGTTTAGCAATCAAAGGGGTTTGTGCAACCGTTTGGTCAACGGGGTGAAGTAAGTGCACCCCAGACCCAAGGGTAGGTGACATGTACCTGCAGTTTAGCTCAAATGCCCGCCCGGTTAGCTATATTAGCCTCACTGGGTGGTGACGCTGTCAGCCAACATAGTGTGCTGCCGTCCCAAATAATGGGGGAACGAGGTGTCGAGCACAAAAGGCTACCATGCAAAAGAACATTTGGCATGTCCAGTGATCAACAAAATTCGAAATTTAACTGAGCAGGTAATTTTACACTGCTGGGGTTGCCCCAGGGTGGGCAGTGCGATCGCCCCTGCCCCCCTATTCGGGAATATTCTAGGAGAGGGGTAAAGTGGGACTTAGTCAATCCTTAATGTTAGGCACTATATTGCAAACAGCACGCACTGTATTAAATCAGACAGATTCTCTTAGCGGGTATGCCTAGGGGGTTTCACCACAGAGGGAGCTGAGCTGGCGAAATTCCCATAAGGAACAAGGGAGGCATGGCAAGGGCAGGAGGGCACCCCCGATCATTGGCACATACTTCCAGTTATGACCATGCCCATGCGTCATGATTTAGAAAGCAGAGGGACAGTGCAAACGTTAGCACAATTCTCCTCGCCCGAACAGCCAAAGTAGGCAGGCGGGGTTGGGAGCGGTTACCAACCAGTGGGCTGCCGTCCCATAGATGGGGACACAGGTGTTCAGGCACACACGGTGCTAGCAGGACAGCAGCTAGGTGAGTTCAGCAAATAGATGGGGCAATGTGAGCCATGGTGTCTGAATTCGGCCCGCCCAAATTGGGCACGGGGCTGGGTCATGTGAGGCAGTGGAACTTTCCCGCAGGAGGGGGATTAGTTCTTGGCGCAGGTTCACAGGCCAGAAGGGCCTCTGGTTTCATCAGATACCAGCTGTCCAGGCTATCGGCAAGGGCTATTGTGTTAGATGGGGTTCATCTATCACCAGTAGGGAGGGATCCCTTCCCTTAGATTTGAAGGAGGCCTGGAAATGAGCTGTTTTGGTGAGAAATGAGCTGTTTTGGTGAGATCAGCAACTACATGGGTCAATGTAACTCTGGTGGTCCGAGATGATCCCCCGCAGAGGTGGGACAGAGCTAAGTCAGAGGAGGCCGTTGAACATCCCTGTAAGAGTGAACAGTTCATGGCGTAAGTTCGCAGAGCGGAGACGAGCTGTTCCAGGCTAATGTTAAGGCTACTTTGCTAAAGATGGGGTCCATTGTCACCATGGCCATCCAGGCGTACGACTAGGTTAGGTTGACAAACTTGGGTGCAATTGCCACAGGTGGGCATGGATACTTTCCACTGGACATGCACGAAGCCTTAGAAAGCAGGTTGCAGGTCGGAAATGAGCTGTTTTGGTGGGGGGCTCTCGCGGCGACGGGAGCCGCCTCCAGAGCTGTGGCGGAGTTACAGGGCGATCTGGAAGCAGACTGGTACAGTAAGGGTACCTCTGCGGCAGACCGGTACAGTAAGGGTACCTCTGTGCGGCACAGTAGGGGTGCCAGAGCCAAAGACCAGGAGCCTCAGGGCAGGTTCCTGGAAAACCGCGACGGCGCCCCGTTAGTCCTTCGGGCGGTTGGGGGCCTGACCAACCGGGGGTTTGCCCTGCTACGCTCCGCCCTGGAAAGGGCGTGAGTAGAACAGACCAACGTGTCACGTGATCCGGAAGAGGATCATCAAAGGTAGCACTGACGGGGTGCCCCACAGTGCTGGCTCACCAGGCGGGCGGGGGCAGCATAGGTTGGCACAGCTGCCCCGCCCTTGGATCACCCGTAAGATAACCCACATATTGCATACTCCTGTATGGAATAAACCTGCAGCAATATTTTCCCACTACAAAGTTGTCTTGTGTATTTATTCATTCTTGCATGCTCAGACAGGGGTGGGAGAAGTTGCCAATAATGGCACTATGCGGCTGTCCGCGGCCCCCGCAGGGGCCACCTCAGCAGGGCGGCCCTTTAGTGCCATCTTGGCACCTCCCACCCGCTCTAGTCTTTGGAGGGGTCTGCTGAGCCCTCTAGCTAGGTCGCCTCCGTGACGTCCTTCCAGTGCGCCAGGGGGAGAGCATATATGCCTCCCCTGCCCCTCCTGGCGGTCTCTGTTTGCCAGCCACGCCGTCTCCCGCCCCACCTCTTACCCGGCGTCCTGGCTGGGGGACAGGGTATCCTGAATGTTTTAATGTTTTCCTTTTGTGTTGCAGGCGGAGTTACAGGGCGATCTGGAAGCAGACTGGTACAGTAAGGGTACCTCTGCGGCAGACCGGTACAGTAAGGGTACCTCTGCGCGGCACAGTAGGGGTGCCAGAGCCAAAGACCAGGAGCCTCAGGGCAGGTTCCTGGAAAACCGCGACGGCGCCCCGTTAGTCCTTCGGGCGGTTGGGGGCCTGACCAACCGGGGGGTTGCCCTGCTACGCTCCGCCCTGGAAAGGGCGTGAGTAGAACAGACCAACGTGTCACGTGATCCGGAAGAGGATCATCAAAGGTAGCACTGACGGGATGCCCCACAGTGCTGGCTCACCAGGCGGGCGGGGGCAGCATAGGTTGGCACAGCTGCCCCGCCCTTGGATCGCCCGTAAGATAACCCACATATTGCATACTCCTGTATGGAATAAACCTGCAGCAATATTTTCCCACTACAAAGTTGTCTTGTGTATTTATTCATTCTTGCATGCTCAGACAGGGGGTGGGAGAAGTTGCCAATAATGGCACTATGCTTGGGGCGGGCTGAGCTTGAGTGGCACTCGCGGTTATAGAGACTCACAGGGGGCTCCTGCTGGTAGGTTTGAGTCGTGGCTAAAGGGGTACTCTGGACTGATGGGGTTGGTGTGCTTCCTGCTTTGGTGTAGCATGGGAGTGCACTCACCTCTGCGGGGGTCGGTGTGGTAGTTTGTTCTCTGCGAAATTTCAGGGTGTATATCCTGTTACTGATGCTGCATTATACAGGGGTACAAAAGGGGATGATGGACGGAACGTTTGAACCAATCAAACACTCACACCCAGTCAACTGATCTGGGTTTAATCCATCATCATTCTTTAGCTCACTCCACCACCCCAGTTCAGACATGGCCATATGCAAATCAGTCTGACCCTGTGCCTCATGGGAACAGTCCAGCCCCGAACTGCCAAGCCATGTCTTCCCTGGACCGGAAACAAGCATCCTAGGACCGGTTTCTGGCATTCCAGCCGTCATCAGCCAGGCTTGCTTGAATCCAGTGGCAAAGTGAGCAAGGGACCCACGTCTGGGCATACCCCCGCCAACTTAGGGCGAACAAGCGATACAAAAGGGGATGATGGACGGAACGTTTGAACCAATCAAACACTCACACCCAGTCAACTGATCTGGGTTTAATCCATCATCATTCTTTAGCTCACTCCACCACCCCAGTTCAGACATGGCCATATGCAAATCAGTCTGACCCTGTGCCTCATGGGAACAGTCCAGCCCGAACTGCCAAGCCATGTCTTCCCTGGACCGGAAACAAGCATCCTAGGACCGGTTTCTGGCATTTCAGCCGTCATCAGCCAGGCTTGCTTGAATCCAGTGGCAAAGTGAGCAAGGGACCCACGTCTGGGCATACCCCCGCCAACTTAGGGCGAACAAAGCGATACAAAAGGGGATGATGGACGGAACGTTTGAACCAATCAAACACTCACACCCAGTCAACTGATCTGGGTTTAATCCATCATCATTCTTTAGCTCACTCCACCACCCCAGTTCAGACATGGCCATATGCAAATCAGTCTGACCCTGTGCCTCATGGGAACAGTCCAGCCCGAACTGCCAAGCCATGTCTTCCCTGGACCGGAAACAAGCATCCTAGGACCGGTTTCTGGCATTCCAGCCGTCATCAGCCAGGCTTGCTTGAATCCAGTGGCAAAGTGAGCAAGGGACCCACGTCTGGGCATACCCCCGCCAACTTAGGGCGAACAAAGCGATACAAAAGGGGATGATGGACGGAACGTTTGAACCAATCAAACACTCACACCCAGTCAACTGATCTGGGTTTAATCCATCATCATTCTTTAGCTCACTCCACCACCCCAGTTCAGACATGGCCATATGCAAATCAGTCTGACCCTGTGCCTCATGGGAACAGTCCAGCCCGAACTGCCAAGCCATGTCTTCCCTGGACCGGAAACAAGCATCCTAGGACCGGTTTCTGGCATTCCAGCCGTCATCAGCCAGGCTTGCTTGAATCCAGTGGCAAAGTGAGCAAGGGACCCACGTCTGGGCATACCCCCGCCAACTTAGGGCGAACAAAGCGATACAAAAGGGGATGATGGACGGAACGTTTGAACCAATCAAACACTCACCCCCAGTCAACTGATCTGGGTTTAATCCATCATCATTCTTTAGCTCACTCCACCACCCCAGTTCAGACATGGCCATATGCAAATCAGTCTGACCCTGTGCCTCATGGGAACAGTCCAGCCCGAACTGCCAAGCCATGTCTTCCCTGGACCGGAAACAAGCATCCTAGGACCGGTTTCTGGCATTCCAGCCGTCATCAGCCAGGCTTGCTTGAATCCAGTGGCAAAGTGAGCAAGGGACCCACGTCTGGGCATACCCCGCCAACTTAGGGCGAACAAAGCGATACAAAGGGGATGATGGACGGAACGTTTGAACCAATCAAACACTCACACCCAGTCAACTGATCTGGGTTTAATCCATCATCATTCTTTAGCTCACTCCACCACCCCAGTTCAGACATGGCCATATGCAAATCAGTCTGACCCTGTGCCTCATGGGAACAGTCCAGCCCGAACTGCCAAGCCATGTCTTCCCTGGACCGGAAACAAGCATCCTAGGACCGGTTTCTGGCATTCCAGCCGTCATCAGCCAGGCTTGCTTGAATCCAGTGGCAAAGTGAGCAAGGGACCCACGTCTGGGCATACCCCCGCCAACTTAGGGCGAACAAAGCGATACAAAAGGGGATGATGGACGGAACGTTTGAACCAATCAAACACTCACACCCAGTCAACTGATCTGGGTTTAATCCATCATCATTCTTTAGCTCACTCCACCACCCCAGTTCAGACATGGCCATATGCAAATCAGTCTGACCCTGTGCCTCATGGCCATATGCAAATCAGTCTGACCCTGTGCCTCATGGGAACAGTCCCCCTTTTGTATCGCTTTGTTCGCCCTAAGTTGGCGGGGGTATACCCAGACGTGGGTCCCTTGCTCATTTTGCCACTGGATTCAAGCAAGCCTGGCTGATGACGGCTGGAATGCCAGAAACCGGTCCTAGGATGCTTGTTTCCGGTCCAGGGAAGACATGGCTTGGCAGTTCGGGCTGGACTGTTCCCATGAGGCACAGGGTCAGACTGATTTGCATATGGCCATGTCTGAACTGGGGTGGTGGAGTGAGCTAAAGAATGATGATGGATTAAACCCAGATCAGTTGACTGGGGTGAGTGTTTGATTGGCTCAAGCGTTCCGTCCATCATCCCTTTGTATCGCTGTTCGCCCTAAGTTAGCGGGGGTATGCCCAGACGTGGGTCCCTTGCTCACTTTGCCACTGGATTCAAGCAAGCCTGGCTGATGACGGCTGGAATGCCAGAAACCGGTCCTAGGATGCTTGTTTCCGGTCCAGGGAAGACATGGCTTGGCAGTTCGGGCTGGACTGTTCCCATGAGGCACAGGGTCAGACTGATTTGCATATGGCCATGTCTGAACTGGGGTGGTGGAGTGAGCTAAAGAATGATGATGGATTAAACCCAGATCAGTTGACTGGGGGTGAGTGTTTGATTGGCTCAAGCGTTCCGTCCATCATCCCCTTTGTATCGCTTGTTCGCCCTAAGTTGGCGGGGTATACCCAGGCGTGGGTCCCTTGCTCACTTTGCCACTGGATTCAAGCAAGCCTGGCTGATGACGGCTGGAATGCCAGAACCGGTCCTAGGATGCTTGTTTCCGGTCCAGGAAGACATGGCTTGGCAGTTTGGGCTGGACTGTTCCCATGAGGCACAGGGTCAGACTGATTTGCATATGGCCATGTCTGAACTGGGGTGGTGGAGTGAGCTAAAGAATGATGATGGATTAAACCCAGATCAGTTGACTGGGGGTGAGTGTTTGATTGGCTCAAGCGTTCCGTCCATCATCCCCTTTGTATCGCTTGTTCGCCCTAAGTTGGCGAGGGTATACCCAGACGTGGGTCCCTTGCTCACTTTGCCACTGGATTCAAGCAAGCCTGGCTGATGACGGCTGGAATGCCAGAAACGGTCCTAGGATGCTTGTTTCCGGTCCAGGAAGACATGGCTGGCAGTTCGGGCTGGACTGTTCCCATGAGGCACAGGGTCAGACTGATTTGCATATGGCCATGTCTGAACTGGGGTGGTGGAGTGAGCTAAAGAATGATGATGGATTAAACCCAGATCAGTTGACTGGGGTGAGTGTTTGATTGGCTCAAACGTTCCGTCCATCATCCCTTTGTATCGCTTTGTTACGCCCTAAGTTGGCGGGGTATACCCAGACGTGGGTCCCTTGCTCACTTTGCCACTGGATTCAAGCAAGCCTGGCTGATGACGGCTGGAATGCCAGAAACCGGTCCTAGGATGCTTGTTTCCGGTCCAGGGAAGACATGGCTTGGCAGTTCGGGCTGGACTGTTCCCATGAGGCACAGGGTCAGACTGATTTGCATATGGCCATGTCTGAACTGGGGTGGTGGAGTGAGCTAAAGAATGATGATGGATTAAACCCAGATCAGTTGACTGGGGGTGAGTGTTTGATTGGCTCAAACGTTCCGTCCATCATCCCCTTTGTATCGCTTTGTTCGCCCTAAGTTGGCGGGGTATACCCAGACGTGGGTCCCTTGCTCACTTTGCCACTGGATTCAAGCAAGCCTGGCTGATGACGGCTGGAATGCCAGAAACCGGTCCTAGGATGCTTGTTTCCGGTCCAGGGAAGACATGGCTTGGCAGTTCGGGCTGGACTGTTCCCATGAGGCACAGGGTCAGACTGATTTGCATATGGCCATGTCTGAACTGGGGTGGTGGAGTGAGCTAAAGAATGATGATGGATTAAACCCAGATCAGTTGACTGGGGTGAGTGTTTGATTGGCTCAAACGTTCCGTCCATCATCCCCTTTGTATCGCTTTGTTCGCCCTAAGTTGGCGGGGGTATACCCAGACGTGGGTCCCTTGCTCACTTTGCCACTGGATTCAAGCAAGCCTGGCTGATGACGGCTGGAATGCCAGAAACCGGTCCTAGGATGCTTGTTTCCGGTCCAGGGAAGACATGGCTTGGCAGTTCGGGCTGGACTGTTCCCATGAGGCACAGGGTCAGACTGATTTGCATATGGCCATGTCTGAACTGGGGTGGTGGAGTGAGCTAAAGAATGATGATGGATTAAACCCAGATCAGTTGACTGGGGGTGAGTGTTTGATTGGCTCAAACGTTCCGTCCATCATCCCCTTTTGTATCGCTTTGTTCGCCCTAAGTTGGCGGGGGTATACCCAGACGTGGGTCCCTTGCTCACTTTGCCACTGGATTCAAGCAAGCCTGGCTGATGACGGCTGGAATGCCAGAAACCGGTCCTAGGATGCTTGTTTCCGGTCCAGGGAAGACATGGCTTGGCAGTTCGGGCTGGACTGTTCCCATGAGGCACAGGGTCAGACTGATTTGCATATGGCCATGTCTGAACTGGGGTGGTGGAGTGAGCTAAAGAATGATGATGGATTAAACCCAGATCAGTTGACTGGGGGTGAGTGTTTGATTGGCTCAAACGTTCCGTCCATCATCCCCTTTTGTATCGCATTATACAGGGGTGAGCTGGACCTCAAGAGATCTTCTAGGGAAGCGTCCTCCTCATCACTCTATGGGAGTAGGATTCTCCCTCCCCAGAGTCTCACTGTCTTTTGCAGGGTAAACACCTACTGTCTCAATCACATGCTCCCGCCACCTTCTCTCCCTCTCATCATCCTGAATGTTCAGCCAAGAACAAAACCTCTTGCGGGTTTTTAGCGTAAACCTCTTTCTATGTTTCTCATTCACCATCTTTTCCCAAAGATTCAGAGCTCGAATTGAGTGGGCCAAGGCTGGGGCTTTAAGTCATGCATTCTCCTCCTCAGCAGGCACGGCCCGTGGTAGGAGTGCCGGTCGGGCGGTGACGTGGGGCGGGGGAGGGGCAGGGTGAACATTTAAATAAATAAAACGAATTTCGTGCAATAAAACGAATTTCGTTTTATTTATTTAAATGTTCACATACCTGTATTCGGCCTTAATCCGTAGTTTACTACCCCCCACCCTGCCGCTCCGCCGCCCCACGTCACCGCCCGACCGGCACTCCTACCACGGGCCGTGCCTGCTCCTCAGATGCACTAGCTAGGGTATGTGGTAAGTGACACATAGCGGGAACTGTAATTACCCATCTTTTTCAGGAAATTAGTGCCTTTTGTTTGCTGCCCTCTCCCTTGCTGGTGTGCCTTTAGGTGGAAATTTCTCCCCTCGCCTCTCACTGCTTCTCTCTCATTCACAGAGTTCTCAGCTCACTCTTCAAAAACAGTGCGGCAAAGTCAAAGGTCAGCCAATTACAGCATTGCTCTCGGTGCCTGCCAGCCTATCCCTGCACAGTACCACCACATGACGTAAACAGCCTGTGTGCTGTTGAACGCTTCTGGACTCTGTTTTCTCTCACTCTCTCACAATTCCAACGTTATCTGCTTATTTTATGGGAAATGAATTCACTACAAGAACTTCGTAATCAGAATAACACTCATAAATCAGCAGACTTTTGACCTGCTGAGTTTGCTCTGAGCAGTGTGCTCACTCCGGCGCACCTTGGAATCAACGATAATCAGCCTCAATTAGTACAACTGCATAATAGCAAAAGTTGCGTCCCTATCTTGGTGTCACTGTGCTTCACAGTACACCCCACCTTAGCAGACAATACGATAACCTGTTAAATCTCTATAGTACCAGCATTGGCAACCTACCCCCACCCCTCCAACGTAACATGCATGCTCGTAAATAATCACACAACACATTTCTTGTTTGGGTAAAAATTGCTGCAGGTTTATTACATACACCGTTATGTAATATGGTGGGTTATCTCACGGGCGATCCAAGGGCAGGCAACCATCTAGGCCGCCTGCCCGCCTGATGAGCCAAGCAGCACTGGGGCGAACCCCATCTGTGCTGCCACTTCTGGTGATCCTCTTCCCGGATCACGTGACACATGGTTCCTTATTACTCACGCCCCTTTCAGGGCGGAGCGTAGCATAGCAAACCCCCGGTTGTTCAGGCTCACAACCGCCCGAAGGACTAACGGGGCGCCGACACGGTTTTCTAGGAACCTCCCATGAGGCTCCTAGGATTTGGCTCTGGCACCCACCATGGTGCCGCGCAGAGGTACCCTTCTGTACCCCTCTGCTTCCAGATCGCCCTGTAACTCCGCCTGCAACGAAAAAGACAACATTACAACATTCTCTGCCTCCTGCCTGCCACGAACCACGCCGGGTAAGCGGTAGGGTGGGAGACGGCGTGTCCGGGCGCGCGAAAGAGGACGACAAGATGGTGGGGGAGGCCTATATACCCCTCCCCCTGTCCTCGCGCCCGGACGTGATTCTAGCCTATCGCGCTGCGACCAGGCTTGGGGACTCCTCCCTGAGTCCCTGCCCCTACGGGGGTGTGGGGTGCCCAGCTGGCACTAGAGGGCTGCCCTCTTTAGTGGCCCCCTGCGGGGGCCTCGGACAGCCGCATAGTACCAGCATTGGCAACCTACCCCCACCCCTCCAACGTAACATGCATGCTCATAAATAATCACACAACACATTTCTTGTTTGGGTAAAAATTGCTGCAGGTTTATTACATACACCGTTATGTAATATGGTGGGTTATCTTACGGGCGATCCAAGGGCAGGCAACCATCTAGGCCGCCTGCCCGCCTGATGAGCCAAGCATCACTGGGGCGAACCCCATCTGTGCTGCCACTTCTGGTGATCCTCTTCCCGGATCACGTGACACATGGTTCCTTATTACTCACGCCCCTTTCAGGGCGGAGCGTAGCATAGCAAACCCCCGGTTGTTCAGGCCCACAACCGCCCGAAGGACTAACGGGGCGCCGACACGGTTTTCTAGGAACCTCCCATGAGGCTCCTAGGATTTGGCTCTGGCACCCACCATGGTGCCGCGCAGAGGTACCCTTCTGTACCCCTCTGCTTCCAGATCGCCCTGTAACTCCGCCACAGCTCGGGAGGTGGCCACCGTCGCCGCCAGAGCCCCCCACCAAAAGCTCCTTTCTTACCTGCAACCTCTCATTTCCAGGCCTCCTGCAAAGCTAGGGAAGAGATCCCTCCCACTGGTGATAGATGAACCCCATCTGTATCACAATAGCCCTTGCCGATAGCCTTGGTCAGCTAGTGTCTAATGCAACACAAAGGCCCTTCTGCCCTGTGAATTTGTGTCAAGAACTATCCACCCTCCTGTGGGAAAGTTCCACTACTTCACATAACTCAGCCCTGTGTCAACTCTGGGCGGGGCAGATCCGATTCCCTGGTTCACATTGCCCCATGAATTTGCTGAGCTCACCTAGCTGCCGTCCCTCTAGGACGGTGTGTCTAGCACACCTGTGTGCCCACTTAAGGGACAGCTGCCCGCTTGTTGGGAGACCGCTCCTACACCCACCTGCCTACTTTTGGCTATTCGGGCGAGAAGGATTATACTTTAACCTTTGCACCGTCCATTTGCTTTCTAACTCATGACGCACAGGAATGTCCATAACTAGACGTGTGTGACGATGAGCCAGGGTGCCCTCCTGCCCTTGCCGTGCATCCCTTATTTCTTATGGGAATTTCACCAGCTCAGCTCCCTTCGTGGTGAACCCCCTAGGTATACCAGCTAGAGAATCCGTCTGATTAATGCAGTGCGCACTGGCTGCCATATGGTACCTAACTTTAAGGATTGGCTAAGTCCTACTTTGCCCTTCATCCCAGAATATTCCCAAATAGGGGGATTCACACTGCTCGCCTTGCCTTTTGTGCTTGGCACCTTGTTGCCCCCTTTCTTGGGGACGCAGCACAATGTGTTAGCTGACAGCACCCCCGCCCAGTGAGGCTAATATAGCTAACCGGGCAGGGCGTTTGACCTTAACTGCAGGAAAAGTCGACAGGCTAGAACCCTCCCTGCGAGAGCCCCCGGATAGGGGGCAGGGCGTTCCACTGCCCACCCCGGGGCAACCCCAGCGGTGGAAATTTACCTGCTCAGTTAAATTTAGCTTTTTGTTGATCACTGGACATGCCACATGTTCTTTTACATAGTAGCCTTTAGTGCTTGACACCTTGTGTCCCCATTACTTGGGACGGCAGCCCACTGGTGGCTGACAGCGTCACCACCCAGCGTGGCATCTAATACTGACCAGGCGGGCGTTTGCGCCTAACTGCCGGATCATGGTCAGCTGCCCTTTGTTCTGGGGTGCACTTAGTTCGCCCCTTTGCCCAGACTTATGCACAAACCCCTTTGCTTGCTACCCTGGTGAACACCTTAATGGTATCAAAGCTGGTTTGAAACAATATGTGTCTTGCGCCCACTACTGGAGACACCTCACCCTTTTGTGTAATTACAACTTACGCAGCGCACACCGCTTGCCTAACTGCCATCGGATCACAGATGCACAGTACCTACTGTGCCTCTCCGACCCTGGATGCTTTAAACCTGCCACAGTAACGGAAACCAAGCTTCCCAGTTCCCTGTTTAGCTGCAGTACACCGTCAGTGGGTCCGCTAGGATATACCACAAACGGACACACATATGTATTGTGCCCACTTATTGGAGACAACTCACCCCTTCGTGGAGTGACAACTACACGGTGCCTACCCAAGTCACCCAACAGACGAGTTGGCCCTGACTACCTTGTGTTCTGGTGCCCGGTTTGGGAAGAGCCTTGCCTTCACTAGCTGCCCCCTGGGAGACACAAAGACAGTGCTCTAGCCGCAGCGCAGCGATGCCCTCGTGTAGCATCGAACCCCTGGTCAAATAAGAGTGACAACTCCAACTTACTTAAGACTACACCATGCCCATGGGTGGAGTTTAGCTCTTCCCCAAACTTCTGCTAGCGTAACCCACGGTCACGCCTCCTGTTCAGTTAACTTTAGTAATTCATGGCACTGACCCACAAGGGCCTAATCCTGGGCTGTGTAAATGGGGCCCTGGGTGACCTTAACACTCGGCTTGGTGTCGATGGGTGCTAACAATACCTGGCTGAAGTGCACCCTTTGACAATCACTCCTGACACGATGTGCCAATGCAGGTGGAAGCAAGAATTATCCAGCCCACCTTACTTCCTGTCCCAGTGATCTGAGTAACTTAGTGAAAGATGCACCTTAGAACTGGTAGCGGAAACTGTTACTTACGCCTGCAAATGCTCTGCTCAGAGCAGCCCGCCAGACTAATGAAACGTTGTCAATTTGGCTGTCAACTTTGCTGCCTGTGCCACCCTTCCGCCCCATGGAAAATGTTCTGGGCTCTCGCCTACTACCCTGCTGAGTGAGCCCACTGTATTCACCAGATTCATTAACAATTTCCGCTTCTGACTGTACTTGGTGACACGTACACCCCATGGTATCTTGGCGCTGCATAACATGTGTGTTACTCAGCTCCATGGTACTTGTTTTATCGACCTCAGAAGGATGAAATGCTTGTTGATTGCAACCTTGTTGGTGTACATACATAGAAGAGCAGACTAGACACCTGAGTATGAATTACTCTTGTGCAGCTTACTGCTTTTTAAATTAAGCCCCTGCTCGCAAACTGGGAGAAGGATAGTGCAGTGGGCACAGTTAACAATGCTTCCATCAGGGACAAACATCTTGCTAACCCGGTTTGAGGAGCAAGCACGCTGATGCTGATCATGGGCGGGCCCATGAAATCCCACCCTTGTCCGCCCCGCCAAATTCTGGTGGTAGTGATCCTAGCACAATTGCAGCAATTTGGTGAAAGTGCCAGGTTTACAATGATCTGTACTCGAAAATACCAGGACTGTGGAAGGTCTGACCTCGTTCTAGTGCCACATGGGACTCCGCTCCCCAGGACTGCCGCTCCCCAGGCCTGTTAAATTGTATCCCAGGGCCGACTTCAGGTACATGTACCATTGCTAGGACATGCCCGAGCTAGAAACCCCATCTAGAAGGCCTGCCAACAGGCTGACCACCTCCAACACTGGAGTGTCACGCAGCCACTACGTAGCCAGGATACTAACCCAGGTGTAGATGTATCCAAAGACCCATCTCTTGGCGCCTGCCTGCCGCGCTGACCCCCGCTGAAGGAGTTTGCGCGGGATGTCCTGGTAGACCAAATGGTGGGGACTGGCCTGAGTCTCCTGCCCAGAACATACCGCTGACACCAACCCAGCTATTGCTCACTGACCTGAACGCGGGAAGACGCACTGGCTAGTCCTAGGACCAACAGACCTCTAACCCCAAACCAGGCAACCTACCACAAACAACTCTGAAATTGCCATTATGGTCACCCCGCCTTCCCCGAACCGGACTGCTGGGAGCACAGGCCCCAACTTCGCTGACCACCGGCGACAGGACAGCCGTGCTCATGCCCAAACTGAGCGACACAAGCTACCCCACACGTGGCACAGTTCCTTTGCCAGGTTACTCCCCTTAATGCGCACCTACTACAGGAGCCTTGAATTAGTTCCTGTGATCTGCATTGTAAATTAGTGAAAGATGCACATTTGAACTGGTAGCTGATAATGTTAATTAAGCCTGCCAATACTCCGCTCAGAGCACCCCGCTAGACGATGGCTTCCCTAGAAAAGGCGGAGCCAACAGACCTCCAAGCACCGAAGGCTGTACATCTGAGTACCGCTCTAGTCTAACAGATGCCCCCTGCATCAGATATCAACCATACCATACCTGGCTGAAAGCTGCTCAGTGCTTCTGATGCATCGGCGCTCCCTGCCCCCCCGCAAGCTCACCCTGATAAAATTAGCTTGTGACTGGGGCATACCAGTGTGATTAAAGCACAAGACATTAGATACCCCACATATCTCTTCCTTATGAAAAGATTAAACAAACCGGTCAAAGCACAATGCACGGCCAGTGAGTGTGCCCACTGAGACACCCCCAGCTCTGTGTGGTACAAACCCTAACGCACCGCGTGCCAGTTTGTACATATTCTGGGGTGACTAAGCCCTAATGTGCCCCTTTCCCTGGATGATCTCCAGTACAAGGGTACAGACTGATGACCAAGTGCTGCGCCAGCCAATAAACAGGGCAAGGCAGACACCGCGACGCCAACTGAAGGCAGATCCGATCCGCCATTCATAGCGTTAATCTAACGCGCATTAATAAATACATATTAATTACACCAATGTAACGTGTATGTAAATGCCAAGGTATTGAAACGCTATACCTGAGCGCCAGTTACATTACATAGTCAGCACAACTATCCTAATGTGCCAGCTGACCGCTTAAAGGTACTTAGTACCGCCACACAATTACTCGGGCCTGCATCACGGACCAAGGTTTACTCGCTCAGTCCCACTACCCTTATTGCCCCCTTGTAAGGGTTACCAATCTGACTGCATCCGGGAACCCACCCTTGGTGCTGCATAATTATTAGTCAATAATTTTTAAAGATGCCATGACAGAGCCGTTTTCCTTGCACGGTGATGTGCACAAGCCCCCTCGCGTAGATCGAGATCCCAACCAGGACTCCAACCAATGTACCCCTCAAGGTAGAGGCACAGCCATGCAAGCAGGCCGACCACCCCACAACGTGGTGGCGGCCGTGAATCCACGAATCTCAGCCGCCGTCAAACAACATGATTCATGTTTTGCATTTGCCATTCAATGAACTGGTTACGAATCAGAGCCACGGCCGTGCTCGTCACGACACGACACCAACCGGGGGAAAACCTGTGTGATTATGGCAGCGTCACTGAACAATAAACCCTGAAGCCATAAGTCTTAGCTTGAGTTGCCGCCAAGCGCCGCCTTTGATTCCCATAACTGCAATCACTTGCCGGTTGAGTGAAATTATTGCGAACGAACACATCCATTGAAGGCTAACCAATATGCACACCACCGGTGAAAGAGTACAAGGCGCGGCTTTGAGAAACCGGAGCAGCGATGCCCCCAACAGACAAATGTGATTTCCACAATACAACGCGGCTGAGCGGGAAGGAATGCGCTCCACAACCGTTCTAAGGAGAATGCTCGCCTAAAACATGAGGCATTGCCTGCTTCTAGATCTTACCAGAGCTGCTCAGAAATGACGCCACAGACACAAACAGATACTTGCACTATCGTCTGCAGCAACAGCATATTATAGATTCGATTTGGGAGTTTTACCCATACACAGTTAGCGGTGCAGGGAGAGGGGAGCAGAGTGTCTGACAGAAATTTAGCTGAAAAGTAAAGACATAAAAAGAGCAGGAAAAACAATCTGAGTTACCCGTTTGGACCACAGAACCAAGGGCGGGCCCATCCATGTTCGAGCCACAGCATCCGCACCACGCTCCCCACCTCTAGGGGCCCTACGTGCAGTACCTGGGTGGAAGGGGTGCGCGCAACCCGCTATGCCACATACACACAACACCATGTATTGCACCCCCTAGGATGCGCCTCCAGCCCCGCCCGAGGATCAAACCCTGGACCCCCGGTTCCCACCGCTGCATAACCACACACGCGTAAGGACACCACGCCTCCCACTCCGCAGCACCCTCTGCCCCGCCAGGGAGGGGGACATAACCTGCAAAGCGTGATCGTTATCATCCTCCAGTGCCCCGCAGTGATGTTCGAATGACCACACTGTGGGCGCCTTGTGCTGAAGACTACCTAGCCGCATGCTGGGACCGGCAAGAGGCGTCCCGAGAGAGGAGCCTCACGTTTGGGTGCTCAACCCTGTTCGACCTTTGCTCTAGCAACAACTCAATTGATGGACAACGGATAGTGCTTGTGCCGTTAATCTATGCGTTGTCCTTATTATCCTGGACGAGGTAACTTTACCTGCCCCGGCTGAGCGCGCCCGGCGTGCCGCTGCTTTAAATTTCAATGGAAAGCTTCGACCCCGCATATGCACAAAAGTTGCCCAGTTGTCCCCCCACCAAGCATACAATTACTAGCCCCGGCTACGTGTCAATCGGGCAATGCTAAACCAGCAAATGAGCGAAGCCGGAGGCTAACGTTGCATTTGCATAACAGACCCACTTAATACCTCTAATAATGCTCCAGTGACCCGACCTGAACAACATCTCCCAGGCGCATCACAGTCTGGGCCGAGGCACTCAAATGCCCGTGATGCCAAATCTCCGTCGTCTACAATCCCCTCTCAACAAGATGACTTCACCAATGTACCCCTTCAAGGTAAAGGAAGGTAGTCCGTCCTCCCACTGAGGGAAACAGGCCCTTGCTGCTGGATCGGCAATATCGACGATTCCGACGCCCGGTTCGCAGCCCCAAGCAGGCCAGAATGCACCGCCTGCCCGCCACTGGCAAGGGCACGGGTAGGCCCTCTGCCCCTCATAAGAGCCAGCCTGTGCTCCGTGCCCCACAGGCAAGACGAGGGCCCCTGCATCGGTATATTCACAGCCTCGAGGCGCTGCCGTCCGTTCGCACTGCCCCGTTCTGTCCAGTCAGCAAGCCCCCGGTATACACGGCATTGCGGGACAGTGGAAACGCGCACGGGCCCCCTGGCGCAAGCCGCACGTCCCGTGACCCGCAACGGCCACCCGGTGCGCCGCTGCCACCAAGACGAGCTGGAGAAGGCAGGGGGAGGGAAGATGCACAAGGAGTCACCCACGGCGACTCACCATCACGACCTGTGCGGTAGTGCCCAGTCCACCACGTGGTGCCCGCAACAGCAGGAAGCACGGCAGGCTACCCGGGGAGGGCCACGCAACAGGCCTTCCACCGAGCGACGTGGGCAAGGGCTGTCTGAGAATCTGGGCAAAGGAATAAGCTCACAAGGTGACCCATGCTGGAGGGATCCCGGTCACATGGATTGTCACCAACAGCCAAGACTACTTCAGCCGCCGGGCGTCCGCAGGGCCCGCTCTAGTCCTTCATTCTGCAATGTCGACGAAGGGACACCGGCCCGGCCCGGCATCCCCAGGCAACGGCGCAGATTACTACTGGCCAGGCTGCCCGGACAGCAGCTCTTTCCCTCCCCAACGGCCTCTGTCCGACCCGTGAGCGCTCCGTGCCCTGAACCAAGGAGGGCCTGCGCACCAGCGTCACTGCAGGGCTCGAACCCAGGTCCTCCCTGGCACTGCGGACCATAAAGGCCCCGGCCTTTATAGTCCGCAAATTCAAATACTGGGGCCTAGAAGAGTACACATTGGCCCGTATGGGGGAGCCCGCGACCTTGGTGTAATTAGCACCACGCTCTAACAACGGAGCAAACCGGCCTCTACTGACTGCCCCAGACAGGGAACACAAAGCGGATGTGTGCGTGGGGGAGGGGGAAGGGATTGCACCGGCGAGATTGTTGGACTCGTGTCACCCGCCCTGGGCCACCATGCCGCTCCTTCGCAGCCCCTTCGTGCGGGACCACAACAACTCTGTTGCGGGGACACATCTACTGCCCCAGGGGGCTTGTCCTGCCAACTGGGCACCCACAAAGGTTGGGGAGGGGAGGGGGAGCATGCGATTTCCCCCAAGACCACCCAAATGGGTATAGACGGTCGGAGCGACGGCGAAACAAATCCCACGGACACGCCCTTCTGCCACCACAAAACGGGACCTGGGATGGTTAAAGCCACCCCCAGGCCTGACAACTGTTCCACCGGCAGGAACCAATCTCCTGCCACGCAGCCCGACTCCATAACGGGACGTACCGCGCCACACAGTAGGCGCAGAATTGGAACACCTGGGGGGGGCAGGGGCATCTAGCCCCCAAAAGACTGTTTAAAGGAACTGCCCCAACTGGCCCAGACTCACCACCAAACGCGACGCGGAAACCGGCGACGACCTGCAGACGGCGTGTCCGGGCGCGCGAAAGAGGACGACAAGATGGTGGGGGGAGGCCTATATACCCCTCCCCCTGTCCTCGCGCCCCGGACGTGATTCTAGCCTATCGCGCTGCGACCAGGCTTGGGGGACTCCTCCCTGAGTCCCTGCCCCTACGGGGGTGTGGGGTGCCCAGCTGGCACTAGAGGGCTGCCCTCTTTAGTGGCCCCCTGCGGGGGCCTCGGACAGCCGCAAATTACACCTAATGTACCGTTTACCTATGTAAAGCCACAGCAAACAATGTATACAGCACAATCCACAAAACAAATTATAGAAACAATGATCAACGTACCTATGAATCCGATCATCGATGAAACATAGCAGTTCAATTCAAAGTCCATCCACTGCATCTCAACATTTCATCTCTCACTACAAATCCCAACATGCACCTTTTCTCATCCACACTCATTTATACACACAGTGGTCGTTGTTATCAAGCCACCACATCAGTCACCTTGTCTCCTCACAGCCATCTCTGGTCAGGGTGTGGACTGGGTCAATTTAAATCTGGTGCGCAGTCACCTATATCATGAAGGTAAAGTTCTTGGTTCTAAGGCCAATATACGTAGACGGGTCTGATCAGTACCTGACGGATTCAGTCGGAGCCATCAGCTTGGCTACCATATCTGTCCGCACACAAACCCATATATTACTTTTCCTCCTGAGCGCACTGGCACCGGATCGGGAGCAGTGTAGTCTCTGCCGGACTTTAGTGGCTCCCCGCTGGACCTGTCCCTCTTAGTAAGCTAGGTATGGAACGCAATGAAGGCAAGAATAAAGCATTTCTGGTAAAGAACGACAAGGATCTATGTTTTAATATCTACTGAATTAATTAAAGTACAGAAATGCATAAACTGGGCCATAAAGGTTAGATCAATAAGGATTAAATCCAAAAGAAAATACAGCAAAAGCCAGTCGAGTTTCAAATCCAGCAGGATTGCCTTCAAGAATGGGAAAAGGGCCTCCTCCTAGCATGTAGAAATCATTCTCTTTTATAGGACTTTAGACAAAAGCTTCATACAAATCATACTCTTTTATAGGACTTTAGACAAAAGCTTCATACATTTACTACATCAGTACATGGTTCACATGCTCAGAACCAATAAAAATTAGGAAAGGAGCAACAGTTGCAACACAATACAGTCAATGTTTTTTCCACTATTTTAATACATGGAGTTTTAGTGTTCACAGCATCTTTTCTCAGTACATCAAATGTTACACAGTATGTTATTCAGTCTGGAACGGTTGCTCTGTCCTTGGGAAAATACACTGTGTCTAGGTTGCTACAGGGAATTATTTTCTCAACTAGTGAAGTCTATGAGTCTTTATTATGACAGAATAAAGAGCAGTTCAGGTCACATATTAGCCCAGAAGTGAAACAGCAAGCCTAACCTGCACACCAAGATGCGCTGGTCACGCACCTCCCCACCCAAAACCAATCCCCAACTGGAAGTCCAAATCAAGGGCCTGAGCCGGTATGCTCAGAAGCGGTGTGCACCTCCACTGCCACCGCTGTTTCCAAGTGGCAGTCACCAAGACCAATATAACTTTTTACCAATGTGGAGAGCACCACCAATGTTCAATTTAAGAAATTGCTGTCCATTCAATGTAGGTATCAAAAAACGTGGTTTCTTTATTCTTTAGTATTGCCCACAGAAAAACAGCCAACGCGTTTCGTCCATAGATATGGACTTCATCAGGGCTTGGATGAGAAGTAGACTTGGCCGTGTGTTCAAAATATAAAAGGGTCCCACTACTGAAGGCCCGTCATCTGGGGAGGGCGCATCTTGACGTCTACGGGCACACCAGCCAGTTAATATTTTACTGACCCTGGATCTAGGAGGGCTCAGTGCTTGCGTATGTACTTAACATACTTTTTCTTGATGGATTGATCATTTTTAGCCTGGAAAATCCGATCAGGCCTCTTCCATCGGTTCAACTCTCAGAACCTTCGTTACTTGCGCCTGACCCTGTTCGGGTGGGGTCCTATTGTATTTCTGACCCTTTTATATTTCTGAACACACGTCACATATTAGATAGCAATGTCATGAAAAGATGGACGACGAGGCCTATGTTGTCCTAAGTTAAAGAGCACATGAATTCTTCCACTCTAATCACCGAAATTATTAATTTTAAGCACCCACATTTGCAATGCCCACACTTTGTGACCTGCAAGTATCCTATCACTGAGACATCAAGACTTCACACAATGCACCTCTGTTCTGAACTGCACCATGCAATGATAGCTCAGTGAGTGAAGTGTTGCAGAGAACTATACAGCCTGACAATAACATCTTAAATCCCCAATGATCAAACTCACATGTACATGGTTCAATGAGTGGCACAGAGATCTCTCTATAACCTACAAGGGAGAGGCATCAATACAAGCTAGGCGGTTTGTAGGGTAATGCACTTCCTTCAGAGGGGTGTGTGCGAGTGTGTCTGAAGCCTAGCCTGAAAGATACAGGTTCTAATCCTGCATGTAACATACATGTCACATTTTCCAGTACCAGTAATAGAGGCAAAGGGTTTATGCATTCCTTGCTGAACTTTGTGTGTAACAGGAATTCAAAGTGGTGGGACTACAAGACATGAGAACCTCTGCATGACAGGTTACAGGGACCAACATGTATAGTACAATGAGCGAGTAGCACCTGGGAGTAGCAGCTGCACACAGCATCAGACCAACATGCACATATCACACTCACACCCACATATACACTCTGAGGGAGGCTTGCACACACCATCCTGCCAACATGCACATATCTCGTGCACCTTGCACCCCCACACACACACATATACCCTGAAGAAGGCATGCACTGCTGTCTCCTGTACATGTCCTGTTCTGTAAAATGCAGGAACCTTGCACTGCTACTGTGGCTGCAAACAGTGTATCACTTCTGTGTGCAAGGAAGTATGCACTGCTCCTGCCATCTGTGCACGTGACAGAAGCTTGCTTTGCTGGTGCTCGTGCATACCCGTCTGCTACTATATGAGTTGTTCATGTCCTGTTAGTGTGTTTTTATGTAGACCAATAAGCAGATGGAACGTTCAACATGGACCAATTTGAACTATTGGGGTATGGATCATAGGCGCCCTTGTGTGAATGTGAACAGTGAAGACAGACAATCATCTTTATGCATATCTATACAGAATCAGATACAGAAGTATCTATATACATATTTGCAGAGCTTTAGGAATATGTAAGGCAGCTACATCTCTTAGCCTTCTGGTACTGTAGCACTGCTTTAAGGGACAGTGTGTCATCTTACAAAGAATGTGCTTCCCCCAGAGCAGCCGTGAACTCACACTGCCCTAGGAGCACCGCATTCAGGTGAAATATGGAGCTGCTGCTTCAAAGCTGCTCAGTGTTACACAGTGCAGGCGGCATACCAGCTGCACTTTGAAGAGGGGAAAGAGATCCCCTTCCAGGCGAGTGCAGTAGGTTAGTGCACCCGCCTGCAGGGGGATGTCTGGGGTGTTCATGGGACCTCCCTTTCTCCCTTTCGCGCCACCTAAGGGTATGTTTGCCTCTGCACATGCGTCCATAATATGGTGCGGGCGCACATGCAAAGCGATTCCCTCATACGATAGCAACATGTGCGCCAGCGCTATAAGTATTATAGAAGGAGGTACACAAGGGTCTGCGGCATTGGGCTTGGGAGGGAGGGCGGGGGGAGTGGCAGCACACGTATAATAGGGCCCCTGGAGCAAAGAGCTTCCCAGGTGAATTGTGGAAATAAATTCCAGTGCATGGATCAGAGAAGGTGAAAAGGCCGAAACCCAATTGCAATACACAATGTTTGGATGAGACCAGCTTTTTCTGATTTGCGGGTAGTAGATTACAGGGCGAGGATAATGGGCTACAGAACTAGAACTGTAGTAGGCATATGCCATACTAGTGCCAATAGCTAATATAAGGCCCTGTTTTTGACAGAGAACCTGACAGCTTGATGACATGGTGGGTGGGCTGGCATTGATTGCTTTCAACAAAGTATTCCCGCTTAGCTGTTGGAAACAGTTTCAGTTAAAATTGGACACAGCACAAGCAGCATACTCAAACTTTGGTGGGTGGGCTATTGGCGGGTTTGGCGGATGATGAGCATCAGCTATGCCAACCGATTTGCTGCACATGGTGAATAGGCTTACTAGTCCCTCCTTGTTGACTTTTGTAACCTCTAATGAGGACCGCCCCTGTTATGTGTGCTCTTTTTCTTACTGTTATTTATGATACTCTGTGAGCACTCTTATTTTTTGGTGCGTTACCAGCAGCTTGTTTTCATTCCCCGACAACAACGTGCTGTGCGCTTATCTTGTCTTGTTTATTTGTGGCTTGCCAGTTGGTCATTTTCGTTCCCCGATAACAACACGCTTCGCGCTTATCTTGTCTTGTTTAGTATTTACGTTTTTTTTTTGTTCACCGTAAAGGAGTTCAACCATTGCTGGCTTCCGTCCCTATTTCGAGTCTGCCATTGTTTAATTTTATTATTATGATCACATTCGCTTTGTGAATATCTTGTTTAATATTTAAAGGGAGTTCAACCATTGCCGGCAATAGTTTAATTTTATTGTTACAATCGACATGTTTTTGTAGGCACAGGGAGAGCCGAGACTTGAACCTGGTTCCCCAGTCCCAAAGTCTCTGTATGTTACGCCACATCCTCTCAGGCCACTCGCTAACTTGAAAAGTAAACATGTTTTGGTTTAATGAAGGATTGCCTTTAGTGTCATAATAACGTAGTTTTGGGGATGGGCTTGTTTTGAGTTTCTTTTCCTGGGCTGGGCTTACTGTGGGCTTGTTTTTATGAACTCTAGTGCTTGTTAATGTATGCCATGGCCACTAACCCAGATCCCGAAATGGCCAAGCTGACAGTGGACTGCATGGCGTGCAATTTTTCTACCTAAATGCAAAAGAACTGCTTACTGCAGCCATTGTAAGCAAGGTAACACTATTCATGGAGAGGCTGAGTGGGTACCTCAACAAGGGCACTCTAATGCGACTTGTATAAAAGTCCAAAATAATAATTGTGCCGAATGCCGAAGTAAGTGCCAGCAATTGTCCCATGCCATGTGGGCCCCTCCCTTTCTAGTCTTCCGCCATAAGAATAATTTTCGTTTTGTAAGCTGTCATGCATTGGCACTCGTACTGCTCACAGTTTACTTTAGGTGTGGTGCTGATTGGGGGCTTTGAGTAAAAAAACAAATGCACCATTGTCCCCCCCCATCCATACCCTTCCTGTTGCTTGTTACTTTTGAGGTCACCCAGGTATGCTTCGACAGGGTGTTAGTTCTCCCCTGGTGTGCCCAACCCCTTTCTTCCTGGCTGTTGTACACTGCCTCTGCCACAGGGCGGCTTGTTCTAAGGTGAGAGGCGGGCACACTGCAGGTCTCTCAGCGGCCACTGCTCGACCGACACTCTCAGAAGTTAAAGATCTTCTGGGGAGGGGGCACACCTTGGTTAGCAGAGAGCGGATCAAGTGGTTTTTGGTGCAGTAGCACCCAAGATAATGTACTACATGGCTAAAAACCTATAACGTCCCAAGGGCGAGACCTCTTGGCTATGACAATGCTTGTTTTTCAACTGGTGTCTTGCCTGTTCTGTTTATCATATATATAATCAGGATTGTGTAGCCACTGCTTTGCTTGTCCACAGCAATATTTTGCTTGCGTATAAGCAGCTGGCTGATTGTCCCAAGCATTTTTTGCATTTCCAGTTTACTGTATCAAGGTATGTTGTGACCATTTACGAAGGGGAGAGTGGGAGCTTAAAGACGAGAGAGATCATTCACCATATGAGAGAGTTTTACAGTGTGAAGTGCTGTCCCTTTTCTTAGTTTTCGTCCCCCTAAATAAAAACCAGTACAGAGCCTTTATAAGGATTTCCTGCGTTAAATACCTGTTGCCACATTTAGATAAAGAGCATCTGTACTGTAGTGAAGCATTTTGTCCGAATGAAGGACATCTTTTGTGAGCGTTTTGTGGGTGTTTAAGTTTCTAGCCAAGGTATCATTAAACTCACAACTGTTGACGGCTGAGATTCAAGTCAAAATCTTTGTGAGTGATGAGCGGAGATGTGGGCATAATTGATTTGAAGTTAGTATTGAGATTATCAAAGGAAAAGCCCATTTCACCAGAGTGATAGAGGGCCACAATGATGGCTTTAAGAGGTGTGATGATTGGTGTGGAATGATATTCAAAAGAGAATAGGGGAGTGGTTGGTGTCAAAGCAGATTTGGTCATGAAAGACATTCGAAGATTGACTACTGCACCATCTTGTGATTGTTACATGGAGTTTGGGAGATCACCTTCTGATCAGTGTGAAAAGTTGCTGAAGTGAGAGTCTTTGGGTTAAGCCAGGTATTCCAGATAGCTTTGAAGAGCATTTGGGCTGTGAGAAACCAAGTGGCCAGTAATGAAAGATGACTTGTTACACATAAATCGGTTATTCCAGAGACCTAAAACTTGTTAGGGTGAAAATCTATATATGATGATGAATAGAGGATTGGTTTTAAGGTTGAGTGGAGGTGAGGTTGGGTGGCGATGTGCAGCAGTGAGAGTGATCTTCAGGCTCCATACGGAAGATAGCAGGACTCAGGTAGACTCGGATGGGATAAATACCCAATCCAAAATAACAGATCTGTTTTAAGTGGGCCAGGCTGATTTTGGCAGGAGGCATCACCTGTCCTCCCTGTCCTATCTGGGGTGCAGTTATCTAAGTCTGTGCACACCATCTTTGCATTTTGGTAATTATTCTGTTAAGACCTTGTGAGGAATATTATGATGCTGGACCCTGAACCACTCTCAGAAATATCCCTGGCATTCAAACTGTGGGTGCACTGTACCCCTAGAAAATCTGTATGACAGTGGTGTGCCCAATATTGGGTGGATCAGGATGGTGTTAACCTCAAAGTCTATGAAGTAATGTGCCCTCAGAGACAAGATTCAAACAGCACTTCAAAATACAGTCAATAAGAAAGGACTGACTGAAAAATGAAGTGTGATATTAAAATTTAGGAAACACTATGTAGGTTTAATAAAAGTTAATGTGCAATAAAGAAATATGGACAGGCAAAAGCAGTAGCAATCTCATTAATATGCAGAGAAATCATTTGCCATGAAGGCTCTCAGTAAGATGTTAAGTACAAAATAACAGGCAAAATCAGAATTAGACTAAGGGCCTAATTTAATTGTTGGCGGAGGTGCCGCCCACCTAATTTAGAAATGACCCTCAAGCTAGGGGTAATTTCTAAAGCATTGGCAGGAACTGCAGTCACAGCTGTCAATTATGTTTGCAGTTTGGTGCAGGGCTTTGTCAACATGATGGAGCCCTTCACCAAACTGTTTTCTTTTTTTCTTTTCAAAAAGAAAATCCCGACGTGGGATTTTCTTTTTGAAAATATAAAAGAAAATTCTCCCTTAGTGATCGGTGTCCTCTCCCATAGTGAGGGGAGCATTTTAGCAGTTTCAGTGCCCCTTGCCTCCAGGGTTTTCCTGGCGATGATGAGCAGTGTAAACTGACTTCTAATTTCGCCCATCCATATTAGGGTGGCGGAATTAGAGGTTTGCCTCTGAAGGCCCTAATCACAGCAGAGACAGGGTAGTCTCCGCCGGATTCAAACAAAGGTTCATCCACATCTAAATTCAGCTGGTGGACCTCATTCTTGACGATAAGGATACTCTGCCACCACTGCAATGGAGCATCTTTACCACCAACAATTAAATCAGACCTTTAGTTTCAGATATGCGCTAAAATCAGTAAGAAATTGGACAGCATCCCTAGAGGCTCATGAAAGGTCCCCGGCTCACCTGCAAATTCAAGGGTTTAAATAGAGTTTTCTTGCATCAAAAAGTATTGAAACTGCAAAGTAAGCATGGGACGAGCATTATTATAATGTATTATAATTCATATTTTAAAAACGTCATTTAACCCTACCATCTTAGCACTATCCGACTACATGAATATTGAATGCCCGTTCTGACCTAATGTCGTCTGGAGGTGTTAGAACTAACTTGTTACATATTCAACAAGCATTTGTAATGCAATAGGTCTCGCATTAGGGTAATTTTGAGTTATTGGCATTAAAAATGATAATGTTTGTTAGAATTAAAAATATTCCAGCAGTACCATAACTAATAGAATATCCATAAAGCAAGGAAAGGGTGCAGTACCACAGGCTGTTACTAGGTGTTCCTGTGGAGCTGTAAAGGGACCTGTATTAGCAACTTAAGGTACTGCACCCTTAATGCAATTATAAAAATAAAAAAATACAAATTTGCAGCTGAGCCTACCTTTCCATTTTTTTTTATTGGAAGTATGCTCAGTTGCAATCTTTCGTCTTATAATTGCATTTAGGATGCATTATGGGCTACTCGAAATGCTATTTGAGTAATAAAATACAAAAATAATCACAGCTCAGTGGGCCCCTCAGGCTTCTGGACTCTGTTGCCACTGCACCTGCTGCACTATTGATAGCTATGGCCCTCATGTGTAGGGCAGTGAAACACTGACTGAGGAATGGTAAGAGCTGGTCAGCCTGGGCAAACCACATGGAATCGCAATTTGAGCTGAGCTTGTAATAGGCATATCTACCACTCAGTGGGCAGGGATGACCATTTTGTTCAACATTTCTTGCTAAAGATGTGAGTCTGTTGTTGTTGACCCACGAGAATGTTAGAAAATTTATGTGACTGCCGTAGCGACAGCAGCCCAGCAATATTTGTACACGATCCTTCTTTAAATATACGAACTATACTGAAGTAGACAGTACAAACAAGGGCACAAGGACAACATCGAAATAGGAAGAGAATAGTTATCAACACATGCCTGTTATTGCGCTTTTCGCTACTAACATATGAGAGCGTGTTTTTCTCCCACAAACTTTATTGGTTTTATATTATGCGCAGCACAATACATATGTCAGTGGTATTGTATAGCATTTTTGGTCCTATATTGGTTGATTACATACATTCAATATCTCATAATTAGTGCCACAGCATTGTGCAACCATGTAACACAGGGTGACATCAGTGCAAGAGTCGATGACGTACCACACACAGCCTGACAGCTCCTCTTTCCAAGAGACACAGGCCCCTGCTTATGTGTGTGTGGGGCCAGTCATGTGGTCGCCTTTGTTAAAATATGCATAATTGAAATGACTTGTTTTGTCCAAAAATCTCCCAGCAGTACCATAACTAATAAAATATCCATAAAGCAAGGAAAGGGTGCAGTACCACAGGCTGTTACTAGGTGTCCCTGTGGAGTTGTAAAGGGACCTGTATTAGCAACGGGATCAAGGAGCCCATCGGCCAGTCAGAACCGCCACCATAATCACATGCGGACGGTGTTTCCGCCATCGGGATTATGATGTCGTATTCCGACAGGCTTTCCATGACAGACTTTCCGACATGAAAACCTTGTCGGAAAGCAACTTTGGGGGCCCCCAGCAGGGCCCCCATTCATCAGCGGCCTCCGGTTGGGGGCCATGTAAATCCCTGCACCGTGTGGCAGGTACCATGCGGTGCCTGCCACACGGTGAAGGGATTTACAGTGACTCCCAATTCTCTATGGGTGCTTGTTTAGCGGCCGGTTTCTGACCGCCTCACAAGCTCCCACAGGGAAATGGGAGTCTGCACCCGCACTATGTGCGGTCGCATGTAATTGTGGTTTCAGACCGCCGACCTGAGGTCGTCGGTTTTCAAACCGCAGGGATACCGGTCGGAGGAAACTCCGACCAACATCCTAATTAGGCCCTCTGTGTCATGCACATATAGGCTATTGTGCATGAGTATATGACTGTACTCCTGACATTAATGTTTGTCATGCTTCAGAAGTATATGTCTGATGCTGCATAAATAAGCTTATTTTGTGAAGTATTCCATTTAAAATTGAAATTAACAGCTTATTTAGAACAATAGGTTACAGATAAAATTTTACAGTAACAATCACAGATGTGCATAATAAAGCCCCTTAATCACAGCTAGGTCAGGTCGATAAAGAACTTGCGGCACGAGGACGATGCGTCGAAAATCTGGACACGCTGAATCGATGCGGCAGCGGCGGCGGAACAGGCAGTGTATCGATTTCCCAGCCCCGGAGCAGGTGATCCATCGATTTCTTCAGCCGCACAGCAGAGCCTGCGTTGGAGTGGGTGCAGTGGACGTCGGTGGCACGGTGTTTGGGACTCAGGCTGCGGTGATCTTTCAGCTGCACAGCAGGCTCTGCATCAATTATTTGGCCACACAGTGGCAATGTGTAGACTTTTTAACCACACAGCGGTGCTGCGTTGGACAAACGGTCGCTGAGAGTCGATGCGTGGATTTTCTTCTCACATTTACCAGATTCTACTTCCAAGGGCCAAGGAACTGGATTTGGCACCACTTGGCAAGTCAGGGCTCTCAGCAGAAGAGCCCAGGCACTGGTAGGTGAAGTCTTTAATAGCCCTGAGACTTCTTAACAGGAGGCAAGTATGCACAAGCCTTTGGAGAACCTTGGAAAGCAGGATGTAGAAAGCAAAGTCCAGTCCTTTCACTCCCAGGACAGAAGCAGCAAGCAGCTGGCCAGCACAATGAAGCAACAAGCAGAGTGTCAGTCCCTCCTACTGCATCCGGCTCTTCTTTCTGGCAGAATGTCATCTTAGTCCAGAGTGTGCCCAAGTTATGGTGTCATAGCCCTATTACTTTAAAAAAATATATATATATCTTTATTAACATTTGTATTAACATTACGAGATCAGTTTGTATGGTCTCGTGAACATATATGAGGAGCATCAAAGCATAATAAACAGAGTGAGCAGTTTGGTTACATCATATACATATAATCTAATCCAATCATAGTAAATAAATGCCCCATTTCCACACATGGTACTTTATCCCATTCAAACCCCGTGGGTTGTCCTACATGGTCCATATTGTTTGAGTATTAGGGGCAAACCAGTGTCTGTGTAATCCCCCCTCCAACTCCCCCCCACCCTCAATTACAAACACCCCGCCATGTCTGATATGTTTCCTTTCATTATAACTACTTGTCTTTTAGCCTTACAGTCCATGTCCATTCATTGTCCAGTAGGTCCTCAGTGGGCCGTCTCCCCTGTCTCCTGCGTACCCTCTGGTCCGTTTCCTGCATGTGCATTCCCGCCATCCTCCTCGTGTATTTCACTGTCCGCTCTGTCGCTTATCAGCTTTCCCACCATCGCCCTCCACACCCGCAAGTCATCCTCCACCTTTTCATCCCTCCTATTCTGCTGCATTCGAATCATCTCGGCTGTCGCCCATTCCGTCATGTCTCGTACCCATTGTATCAGTTTGGGCGGTCGACGGCCCAGCCATGATATGGCAATCCGTCGTTTCGCCAGCACTAGTTCCAGGAGGACGAAACTCCTGCTCAGCTGTCAGTGACAACTCCTCCAACCACGTTAGCTCAGGAAGACCCATCAGCCCGGTGATGGGCCATCAGCATATGCAGGGCACACCTCAGCTCCCTTTGTGTAACTGTCTAGAGTGAATGCACTAACAGTCCAACTGTACCCTCCCTCAGACGTGGATTCCACAGGCAGGTAGAGGCACAGAATGGTAAAGCAAGAAAATATCTACTTTCTAAAAGTGGCATTTTCAAACATGCAACTTAAAAACCAACTTCCCCAAAAGATGTATTTTTAAATTGTGAGTTCAGGGACCCCAAATTTCAAATCTCTATATCTTCCCAGTTGAAAGGTACACTTATAAGAGGCAACAAGGCAGCTCCAATGAGAACCTGTGGAGTTGATAGTCCTTGCAATAGTGAAAAACGAAATTTGCAGTATATCACTAGCAGGACATAAAAACACACAAGTACATGTCCTACCTTTTAAATACACTGCACCCTGCCCATGGGGCTGCCTTGGGTCTACCTTAGGGGTGCCTTACAAGTAGTAAATGGGAAGATTTGGGCCTGGCAAGTGGTTGCACTTGCCAGGTCGACATGGCAGTTCAGAACTGAACATACAGACACTGCATTGGCAGGTCTGAGACATTGTTGCAGGGATACTCATGTGGGTGGCACAATCAGTGCTGCAGTAGTAGCATTTGAATTAAAGGCCCTGGGCACATGCAGTGCAATTTACTAGGGACTTACCATTAAATCAAATATGTCAGATTATGGATAAACCAATCACCAAGACAATTTACACAGGGGCAGTTTAGCACTGGTTAGCAGGGGTAAAGTGCGCAGAATCATAAAGGCAACAAAAACAGGTGAGAAAAAAAATACAGGAGCAAGACATAATGTTTGGGGATAACCCTGCAAAAAGGGCCACGTCCAAGACAAGTTAACAATCAAGTTCAGGTAAATCACTCTTAAGACCATACGATATAAGTATAAAATGGCAGCAGGAAGGCCAAGCCTCCTGAAAAAGTTTAGACAAAAAAGAATTAAACAGACCAACAGCTCCGTTGCTGCTATGCAAAATAATGACATTAATGTCTGGTGCTCAGAGAAAAAATTCGAATGCTCCTTTTTTATACATTCGCAATCTAAATGGTCCAAATACAAACCCAGGTGCAAGAATGCTCAAAATTCAGAAAGTAGCAAATATATAGGAACGAAATGATATAAGGCACAAAAGTACGAGCAACACCATCAGAATCATTTTGGAACCTCAGTCAAGAGTCTTCAATAGATAGGAGCTAAGTATTAGTCCAAAGCGTTCATCAGGGGAAAGTATGGGGCATAATGGAATGTCCTTAAGAGTCCATTTAAAGGGCAATTGCGTTTTAGGAAATGGTTCAGGTCGGAGTCCAAGGAAGGTTCTGCATAGGCTGCAGAGAGGGATTCAGCACAGACGTTCAGCATGTAGTCAACTAGAAAGTCTGAAGTCGTCTGCTCCTTCAGCCAGGGCAAACAATAAGTTATGAATTATGATTGATAGAGTCCTCGGCAGCTCCCCTTTGGTTGCTTCATCAATAGAAGTCCATTGTATTTGTTTCAATCTTTGTATGGATCACATGGTACACTCTGCAACATGGGGAAAAGGTCCCATACTGATCATGGGAACATTGTCTTGGTCACATTCTCAAGCCAGAGCGCAATGGTCTTTTATTTGTCCACAGGTTTCCCATGTGCCAGTCCCAGGCATTCCAGTCCCAGGCAATGTATCTAACACTGTTACAAGAAAGTATCATTTGTAACTCTAACGAGTATTAGAACACCTGCAAAGGATCGAGTCAGCAGAAGTGGCAAGACAGCGAATTTCATGAAGATGCAGCTAATGGCAATATAGGCCTTCAGAGCAGCGGCTATCTTAAGACATTCAGTTCAATAATGTACATTTAATATGCGTGTGCACATTCAAACATATAAGAATATTATATCTTTTAGTACTTTTAGTTCATGTATTACTTGCATAGGAAAAATAATAAAATGGCACATTTATAGGTATGCCCTATAACTGCATTTGAAAGTGCATACGTGTAACGTATATACATACATTCATTGGAAATTTAATATCATTTGACTTGTGTAAGAATGATACACACATGAGGATTACTAAGAACTATTAATGATATCTCTACGAGTTACACAGATGAATTAGCACACGGTTCATGATAATGACTGAGGTGTCAGAAATAACGTGAAGAGAATGTTTGGAAATAAACTACACATCACTAATATTCATTCTTGCAGTATAATATGCGTTAAAATTCAAATCTCTTAGTTGCAATGAAGCTTATACATTTGTTATTACTTGTTGGTCACTTTATTAATCCATGTCAATTTAACATTTTTAAATCACATATTAATTATTTATTTTAGTCTAGGATGGTCTTATATCAACTAAACATTCAAAAGCATTTTCTTTAAACTTTTAGTAAGCATTCTATGTGAGGAAACATAAATTCTACATTAAATACTCTATTTCTCTCAGTGTCCAATGCAATGTGTGCTTTAATCATTTTGTCACGTAAAGATCATGTGCGAAAGGCACGTTCATTTTATGTGTCAGATCTCATTCTCACTAGACTGTGACGTGCAAAGAGTGTGAAACTTTGCGCTGCACCATTCCTCTAGGCGTGTGGTCCTCCTTGTGCTGCGGTGCGGGGTGGATTTTCATAAACAGAGGCACCGAAATAGCTTTGTTCATTCATAATGGATTCATCACCATGTAGGGAGTAAGATGGAAGCCACGACAGACCATCAATTATTTACATGTGTACATTGATTTCCTTCTGCTGACCATTAGTGTGTGCTGCTCGTTACTCTATGTCTCTGTGAGTTATCCCGTATATTCTTGCTTGTTTGATGGTGGTGGGACAGGTGCGTTATACTTCGCGGTCCACGATGATGTCTACAACGTTTGTGAGCACAGTGTGATGTGTGAATTGTGGCGGGGATTGCTTTCTGCACGCATCTCTTCAGGGTGGTGTAGGTGGGTCACCCCCACGGAAAGGTTTGTTTCTTTTAAGGAGCCTGTCTCCACTCCGTTGCAGCCGCCGAAGATCGGACACACACAGGATCTCAGCTCTTCGCTGTCGGTAAGAGATGTGTGCTAAGCTTTCGGGGTTTGAAATGTCCGCGTTAGAACTCTTGGCGTAAATCTGTCGCTGGCGCTGGAACAATTTCAAAGTGGGGGTGCTGCCCAGGGCCGGACTGGGAACCGAAACCGGCCCTGGCAAACTGCTCAGCCGCCCCCCCTGGGGTGAGGAGGGGGTGCAGCCGAGCAGTTTGCGAGGGCCGGTTTCGGCCGATTTTGTTACTTGGGGCCGATGTTGCCGACCCCCGGTAACAAAAACGGCTCCAGAGGGGCCCACAACCGGCCCCCACCCTAGCGGCCCACCGGAAACGCCCGGTGCCCGCTACGGCCAGTCCGGCCCTGGTGCTGCCATCAATGTTGCATCACTGAAGTCATAGGGACCGCGCACAATTCGAGGGCCAGTTTATCAATCCTTTCACACAACGCAACCTCACAGGTCAACTTGCTGCGCTGCGTGAAAGGGAGAGGGCAGGAATGTGCCATATTTGCCAATATTTGGCTCCTTCCTGCTCTCTCCGTGCGCCAGTGCACAATCTGCTGAGGCTCTGAGGCTTTTTCCACTTTCTGAGTGTGTTGCAGAATGGTGGATGCGTGGGAACACCTTCCAAGGGCAGCGGAACGCAAGGCAGCAACTTGCGCTCCCTTGCGTTGCTCCAGATTCGCCAAGCAGCGCAGGGCCACGCAAGGCGGCCACGCAAGGGGGCCTTGCTTTGCTTGGTAAATCTGACGTTAGTATTGCGTTGCACTTGCGACACCGGGCGTGACGCAAGGGCAACACAATACTATGATAAATCTGAAAGAAAAGGATAGCAAATGAGCAACGCCTATTCAGCAAGAACGTGATAATGGTGCTGGTGGTGCACTTTGCAGCACACTTGAGCAAATATGTTACAAAAGCATATTGTGATAGCACACTCACTTAGAAACAGCCCAGTTTCCTTGAAATGGCCACTAAATCTGTTTTATTGGTGAGCCTATATAGTGCACAAATAATAATATGTGGAAAAAGGGCTTAGCGGATATTTATTGTTAGCGCATCACCAAGTAAAATTTCTTGATTTGTTTTGATCCTGTTAAAATCTTTGGGTCTGATTTAGAGTTTGGTGGACTTCATGATACTCCATCTCAAAGGTGATGGACATCCTGTCCGCCTCAGTATAAGTTCAGTATATCCTAATGCACTTATAATAAAGCGGAAGGGACATCCGCCACGTTTTTGACGGAGTACCTGCCCGTCAAACTTTAAATCGTGCCCTGTTTCCATCACACTTAAGGATGAAAATATGCTTCATTTGTCCTTTCCTAATTGCTGATATATTATGAAATATTTGTATAGTTCATTTACAGGCATATAAAATTTGTTGTGTGCTAGAAAAAAATACATCCTGCAGCCTTTCCTTTCTTACCCCTGTACCCCAGCATGACTGCTTAACAAAATCATTTCACTTTGCAGTCCAAGAAAAATAACCACCGATTTCCATGTTAAAAGAATAAACATCAAATTTTCCGACATACCTGACATTTGACCTCTGCCTTTGAAAGAACAACTAATATGGCAAGAAAAAAACAAAAGGCATCTTTATTATTCTTTCACCTTCTGAACTCCCAAAATCTTATTTTGGCTGCAGTACCCCACACCTCTACTTGTAGGAACTATGAAATCTGTGTCTACAGGGGGAGCAGGTTAGAGGAAAGCACAGTTAGAAAGCAGAGAAACTCTATAGACTGCTTCTAGCGCTGCCTTCAGTAGCGTGTACTTCAAGGTGCTCTGAAAGTGACATGTTTGTGCTTAAAGAGAAGCATATGTTTTGAACCTTGTATACCTAAACGGTGGGTGAGTCAATTCAGTACTCACATCAAAACCATTCCAGCAACAGCAGTGCCAAAACTATTAAAATACAACAGTGAGTACCAATTGATTATTTGTGGTGATGTACAAGGAACAACTTATTTTGTGAATATTCAAACCATCCACACATGACAAGTGTGCTGTCTTTGTATTCAGGCAATGTGAGAAGCATTGTCGTGTTGCGCGAGTGACCAAAGAGGTGCTCTTAACTTGACTTGGGACCTAGCGCTTAGTAGTGTGATGGATGAGAGTCATGAAAGATAGACGTGTAGTTTATGGTTTGTAGTGTACTGGCATCTGTGATTAGCTCTGCAGGTTCCATTATGATGTTTATGATTTATTTATATTTTGGGTCCAAATTTATATGAGGACTGTAGCAGGAATCAACCACACAGAGATTTTGGCTTATAGAGAGAGGAGAGAGCGAGAGAATCTAGCAGGATGGATTGGGATACAGTCGTTCCTTGTACAATTCTTCTTATAGGTTCTCAACTATTACGACTCAAGTAACGGTCAGAATATATTGCTAGTTAGGACCTGCAGGTGTGTTCTGTTATAAAGCCCGTCAGTGGTCAGCAATGTGTAGTAGACGTCTTTGAATGAATGAATGAGGGATCTTATACTGCACTTGGCTACTTAGAGAGCGTCCCGGCGCTATCGTGCTTACAAAGGAGAGGTATGCTCTAGAGACTGAAAAAAAGTATGTTTTCAGGTGTTTGTGGAAAACAGTCTCATCTGAAGTATTTCTGAGGTGGACTGGTAACTGATTCCAGATGGAAGCCATATACAAAGAAAAAGAGGAACTCCCACGCCTGGTTCCCTTAAAGTGTGGGACAGCAATCAATTAGGCCTTCCCAGAACGAAGAGCCCTACTGGGAGAGCACTGTAGGATTCTTTTTGTCAAAAAGAGGGGACCAACTCCGTGCAAGCACAGTATGCAAGCAGTACATTTTTAAAAGTGATTCTTCTATTGACCGGGAGTCAATGAAGCTTTTTTAAGAAGGAGGATGTAGGAGTGCGCCTGGAAAAATGGAATGGGAGACACGCTGCTGTGTTCTGCACTGCCTGCAGGCATTGAATCAGAAATGCTGGAAGACCAAGGTATAAAACATTGGCATAGTCCAATCTATAGACAACTATTTTCTGGGCTTCCCAGCAGTGGCGTAACGAAACTTGAAGGGGCCCCCCTGCAGGGTACTTGGAGGGGCCCCCTCCGAACTCAATCTTGAGCTCTCCAGCCGAAGTGCGGTGCTGAGGGGGCCCCCTGGAGGTTGGGGGCCCCCCGCAGTGCGGGGGCTGCGGGGGGGGGCTGTGTTACGCCCCTGCTTCCCAGGGAAGTCAGACTAAGAATTTCTTCAGGGCCTTAATTAACCAGAAGCACACCCTTACAACTGAGGAGATTTGGCCTTTAAAGGAGAGATAATCATCAAATACAACACCCAAGTTTCTTGCAGTGCCTGTGGGTGGCGGAGGGGTGGGACCACCCGTAGGCCAACATCCCAACCAACCAGAAGACAAATTGGGCCCAAAGAGAAGGATTTCCGTCTTCTCTGTATTACATTGCAAGAGATTTGTTTTCAAAGAGTTGAAGACAGTTCTTATACAGACAGAAAACGATTCCCTAGCTGAGTCCGAAGCACCCTCATAAGAAAAGAGAAGCTTGGTATCATCAGCATAGGAAATTATCTTAATACCAAATGATTCCACTAGGGGAGCATGCAGGGACACGTAAATATTAAACAATGTAGGGCTTAATGCCGATCTCTGGGCAACTCCACACTTAAGAGTTTTAGCTTGTGAGAAGTAAGGTTTCATCCAGACTAACTGTTCTCTACTGCTCAAAAAACCTCTAAGCCCCTTCAAGGCTGAACCGCCCACACCAATATCAGCCAAGCGTTGTAAAAGAAAATTGTGGGAAACGGTATTGAATGCCGCTGATAGGTCTAAGAAAATTAAGGCAGCTTTCTGGCCCTGATCCAAAGTCAGCTTGATGGAATTTGTGATTTCAAGCAGAGCCGTCTCCGTATTGTGGCATGCCCAGAAGCCAGATTGAGAAGGGTGAAAAAGATTGTGAGTTTCAACGAACTCCACTAGCTGTTGTTTGACAATGGTTTCTAGGATTTTTAAGTCCGTGGGGAGGAGAGAGATTGGTCTGAAATTGGAGAGGATCAAGCTATCAGCCATAGGCTTTTTTAAAAGGGGGATATTGTTGGCATTTTTCCAAAAATCAGGGACAATGCCCCTCTGAAGAGAGGAGTTGAAGAGGCTGAGATAGGTTCAGCCAATGCTTTCTGCAAACTTTCTCAGAATGTGGGGGGGCAAGGATCAAGCGGTGAGCCCGATTTGCAGCTCAAGAAGTGGGCCAGCAGTAGATCTTTCCCCGTTTGCCTAAATTGTAGAAGCTTGTGTTTACGAGTGGGAGCCATGACCAGAGGTCATAAATCCCCAGGGGCCGCCACAGTAGCAGACATTAGACATTGTCTAATTGTTAACAAGTAGTTAGTTATAGTGGAATGCTTGATGAAGACGATAACATGATTGCATAGTTGGAGGTGGCTGATTGGTTTAGTTACTCAATAGTAGGATGGAGGACAGGTGCTTCTGATACAGGTAGCTTACCTATATCTGTCATCATGTCATCAGCAGCTGCCTACAGGCATTGGTTTATGTCGTGGTGCGTTTTCTTGCGTTAGGTTGTATTTCCAGTCTCAGTTTGCTAGGACTAGTAGTCTGAGGGTTATCTCAAAAACAGCCAGATTTTCACTTCTCGTTTTAATTTCTGCTTCGTTATGCTCTGCTCTGTATATTTCTGGGGAAGGAGCTCCAGAGTTTTACTGCTTGGAGCTGGAAGGCATAACATATTTAGTTCCATAAGTGGGTGCAACGATCCACAGGGCTAAACTCAAACGTAGCGCAGCACCCTGTTTTGTGAGATTTTTTAGATTCATTTGAACTTCAGCTGTTAAGTTAATGATCCTTTTTCAAGAGGCCCCTGTAATTGATGAAGAATACCGGACTGGTGTCATGTGTTCATTGGGGTGCAGACAGTGGACAAGTCTTGCTGCAACACTGAGCTCCTAGTTATAGGTTGTTGCCATAACCCAACATGGAGACCACAGGGGTGAAACTAGCTTGTAGCTTTTGTTATTATACAAGGTATGATGCGAATCATTGTTTTCAGTGTGTAGAAGGTGTTCCTGGTGAGTTTGGTAACATGCGGTATCAGCAACAGGCCCGAGGACATGGTTACCCTGAGGTTCCTCACTTCTTGTGATGTGGCTCATGGGACATCAAGTTCTTTGTTCTATATAGTTGTAGGATGCTGTTTGTGGCACTGTCTGCGTACCATGATCTCTGGTGTTTACTGTGTCGAAATTTAGTTGGTTAGTCATCAATTATGCTTCTGTGACGCGAAGGCATTCATCAAGTAAGGATGTGTGGAGGTCCCTACCAAGAGATGTGAGGGCAATTTATTCGGGGGAGGGGGTGAGAGATCACCATTGAAGATCACACCTAGATTGCATGCTTCATTCACAGAGGCAGATGGGGTACCCTAATCTTAAGGCCAAGAGAGAAGGAAGGGGGTTCAACTTACTGGTCCAAAGAGCTGTATTTCTGTATTCTGGCAATTAAAGCATTGCCTGTTCTCCATTCAGTTTTGAATATGAGGCAATGAGATAGACTATTAAGGTTGTCATGGTCATCTTCCAGCTTTAGATGGAGCTGGGCGTCATCTGCAAATACTTATTACCCTGTTCTAAGGGATCGTGGATGGCTGCCTGGGCAGCCATATTTTCATCACTAGGATGAGAGGTAAGGCGAGCCATGTGGCATGCCAAAGAGAATGTCAGCGGCTCTTTAGGGGAATGGTCCCACTTTTAATTGATGTGTATGTTTATGCAAGAAGGAGGTGAGCCATAGTAGTGCAGTACCGCTGATGCCAGCTGAAGTGAGCAATTGGTGTTCAATGGGGTCGAAGGTGGCAAAGAGATCAAGTAGGATCAGTACACAGGATAACCTTGGACATGGGCACAAAAGAGCTCTTCCCTGATGTTCAATAGAGTGGTATCAATCCCCTCACCAGCATATGGGAGCCCACATTAGGTGTGTAATTGTTTAAGATATCCTTTAAGACTGATGTAATGATTGCATGTTTGAAAAACTGGGGGGTGAACCTGATGACTCAGGTGACGGTAAGGAGGTTGGTGGTGATCAGTAAGAGTAATGGGAGGCCGACTTTATTGAGTTTGGCATTGGTGAAAAGCCAAGATGGAGAAAATTGTTTCAAGACAAGATGTTCCTTATTTCATATTCAGAACTGGTGAAAAACTCGGAGTGCTAGCACTAAAAACGATGGGAGATGAGGACTATGTAACACTGTATGATAGCAACAACTCAGACCCTCAGAGAGTACATTTTATTGACGAAGAACGAAACAATGACAGGAGTTTATTACATAGGTCTGATGATGATGCAGGCATGTTGGTGGAGGCACTGAAAGACACCAACCTCTTGAAGGTGTGGAAACGTTACTTGCTACATTTGGAAGATTCAGTGATGCAGGACTGATAGTATTTCTTTTTGCCCTTGAACATGTAGATTTGTAGCTTCTGGAATGGACATGGCAGGCTATGCAATAAGAAAGAATTTGGGGTTTGATCTGTTGTTCTGGCAGTTTAACTTGGTGCTTCAGTTACAGCAGGCTTGCCAGTGTACCATTTGTTAGTCTTTCAGGGATGTTTCCTGAAAAAAGAGGGAGCAAGGGGGTCATGTGCTTTGGTTAACTTTGAGATCAAATGTTCAAAAATGACATCATGGAGGGCCCATGTTTTATGGAGTCATGGATCCACTGACTATCATGTTGTTGATAGAGAACTTGACCAGGAAGTGGTCCGATCATGAGCGCCAATGGATATCAAGGAAGTGGAACTCTGATGTTGAACACAAGAAGCCAAGGCGATGGCCTCCATCATGTGTTGGTTCTTTGACTAGCTGGGTAAGGGCAAAAATGTCCACATCATTGATTAAGGTCTGGCAATATGCCTTGGAAGGAACCCAGTTGTTCATGTTGCCCATGATGCTGACTTGGTCTGAGAGCATCAGGACATGTTGGGCAACATCTCAGATATCATATTGGAAGATAGCAAGGTATTTCTTGGGTGGGTGGGACTAGAGAACAAGCTCGGGAGGTGGTAGGTGAAGTAAGGTTGTTAACTTAAAGATACCTGAATGAGGCATATGAGGGGGGACAACTCATGATGGATCAAACTCAGCCCGCCATCCATCCCTGTTCTCTATTTTTCTATAAGATACTGTGATTTGGAGGATGGAGATCGGCTTTGTCAGCTGCGGAGGAGTTACTGAACACATCTCGGTGATAGCAAGAAAGTGTAATCTGTGGTACGAAATGAGGTTGTTCATGTTGCAGGCATTGTTGGCTGTAAATTGTTAGTTTATGAGGGCTCCCAATAGGGAATGCAAAGGATGGGAGTAGCGATATAGACCGATCTACGTGGAAAGCGGGGGAAGAGGAATGGGGTGTGGGACTAGAGCTCTGCTGAAGGTAAACAGGGAACTGCTGGCAATGACATCTGAGGTAAAGAAGGACATATAGAGACTACATAAATGCCTGAAAGCTTTCTCTTTCCATGTGATGTGATGCTATACATCAGACTGCACAGAAGGGGATGTCTTCACCTAGAAATGACATATCTTCTTATATGCAGGTACCAGGGTGTTTTCTGCTCCTGTTGACATGTTGTCTTATATCCTGTGGGACAGAAGTGTCTTCTTCAAGTAATGAGGTGTCATTTGACAGTTAAGCCCATTATTGTAGACTGCTCCAGGATATTTAGTACCCTCCATAACAGGGCATAAATAAATGTCTTGTCCTAGAGATGAAAAATTGTGCAGGCATCCACAGTGTTTTCTTCTACTGTTGACATGTTGGTTGTTTACCTTCAGTACGGTTCTACAAATGAGGCCATGAGTGGAGCTTGCTCTAGGGAATTTGGTGCAGTCCATCCTACTTGATAGAATTGAATGTGCTGTCCTTGACATAAAATATCCTTCTACATACAGGTACTGATTAGGTGTTGTCTGCTGCCGCTGATAGGCTGCATTAAATCCTCTGGGACAGGAGTGAGGCACCATCTGAAAGATGAGGGCCATGAGTGAAGCTTGCTTCAGGGAGTGTGGTACCCTGCATCAGGCATGGCAGAAGTAGATGTACTTGAGGTGCGGTTCTTTCTTATGCAGAGGCGAAGGGAGTGTGTCTGCAAGTTGACATGTCTTTGATTTTGTGGGACAGGAGTTACTTCTTTAAGTGATGGAGCACCATCCAACAGACAAAGGTGATAAATGGGGATTCAAGTGTTGAGGAAATATAATACTTAAAGACAATGAACAAAGATTTAATTTGTGGAAAACACAATCACTTGACTAGAATGTTTTAAGGCTTTAATTAGGTAGCTACACAACTCAGCAATGATTTTGGTGAAGAGTAGGTTACATCAGGTGTGGCAGGAGCGGGCAAATTCCCCAAGAATTGGGATTTTTTCTTAGAGGTTAGGGATAGGTGTGGATATGGTGTAATATGTGTAAGATGGGGTAAGGAAATCTATTCTTCTCCGATTATCAGACAAATAGAAATTGAGTCTTTTATAGTGCTACTCTGTGTGACACAAACCTACAAGTTTAGGATTTCGGCTTAATCGCACTGGGTCAGAATTACCAAGCATCTAATCCATCAGCACCCCAGTCCTTAATAACCTTTCACGGTTTCTGTTTTTTGCCTCGCAAGAGGGAAGATGTAGCAAAAAAGCACGCTTTTAAATAAACTCTCTATCCTTGTTTGCTGACTATTTTAATACAGAGAATGCTTTCCTGGTGTATTTAAAGCCTGGCGTTTACCTTTAGCCATGACCATTTTCCCCTCTACCATTACTATGACAGTATGTGAATAAGCCCCTCTAGAAGTTTTCTGCTACATGCAAAGGCAACCGTTGCAGCTGAGGCTGATATTCTCTTTGAAAATTATGTTAGAAAGTGTTTCCAAATATCCGCTTTGTATACCAAGCATGACTCTTAAAGTTACAGGCTGTTACCATATCTTGCCTATAGGCAGCTTTAGCTGTGTGATGGAAGCATATCGATTGTATCCAATATATACTCAAAGTTATCTTTGGGTCTGCCCTTCGCTCATGATGTGATGGCTTCCTTGTCTATCTGAGTTCACTGCTCCTGAGTCAAAGTCTTTCCTCCGTATTCTTCTATCTGTTTTTTTATTTAACAAGCACTGGCAAAGCCAATTGGTCCCCCTTTTTAAAAGCAATGAGGACCAATTGGCTGTGCTAATGCTTTTTGCTGATGCTATTCCACATCATCAAAATGTAATCAAAATTGTTCTTTTCTGATGCCGAACAGCATTGTTAAAACCAAAAAAATGAAAAAAGCACAATGATGTGTACATGCACATACATCATGATGCATGCGCACATGTGTCATGGTGTTACGACGGTCTAGTGAACGCATCATCACCACCATTTTTTTCTACTTACCATTCCAAGATGATAGACGCCTATTTTGGAATGGTAAATAAAAAAAAAAAAGAATAAAATGTGCACAAAAGCTTGTGTTACGAAAGGAGCGACCTGGTAGCAAATTGCAGTTGCAGACCTCTCCAAAAAATATATGCATAAATGATGTAAAAAGTACTCACAGGGTGTTACTACTTTAGATAGGAATGAAATCCAAGCAGATAGACCGAAGCCTCCCTGAAACATAGGACCGTTGGTACGTATATTGTCAAATCAAGCACTTGGAATAAAGCCCTAAAGAAATTGCGGAGAAGGGAAGGGAGAAAGACTGGAATAACTCATGTTCACCACCTGTAAACAAAAGGCAATTCACAATCATATTCCAGTAGGTCTCTAGGTGTTAGAAATCTAGATAGGTGTACAATGTTAGACATGTAGAATTTGTATTGTAACTCACCACCTGGAGACTGTTGGACCGTCACCAACATGTGAATTCAAGAATTCTTAGATGAATCTAGCTGAGTCAGGTAAAGCGAATAGTAAGTAGCAAAGGCAGATACCAATACCGACCTAAGGCAAACTATCCATAGGTCCTCAAGAAAACAACAAAGATTAAGTGAAGGAGAAGCTGTGTGGCTACTAAAACAAAGACCATGGGAGCCCACCAAAATGCGTAGTTGTCTAGTGAAGTCCATCTGGAAGTGTAGCCTCTTATACTTTTCTGCCTACTGTGACCCGGAAGAGGAACCTGGTCGACATCTTGGGTAGGTATGATCTCTATTCCCCACACAGTGAACTGCAGTCATTTTGGAATGGTTAAGACACCAATGATTGTATGTATGGTTCCCCAACTTTCATCTCCCAGATAGATGTAGATTCCATGTTACCTTCCTGTTATGTACCCTTGATTTCACTCATGTGGACTTTGGACCACAAATTTCAATGCTTGTGCGACATAGCCTCAGAAACTCCCTCATCTCCCCCCGGCCTGCACAGTTTGGAGGAAAATCTATGATAGAAGGCTCTTACTAGTTGAGGGCGGTTAGACCTGGCACCATTGGCGTGGGTCTCCCCTGCATTTTTTGCCTTTGCCTCCTGTATTTTTGCTGTGTGTTGGACTCCGTTTTGCTGGTCTAGATGCTTTGGGCACTTCGCCACTGCTGTTCAGTGCCAAAGTGCATGTGCTCCCTTTGTAAATTGTTGTTATGGATTAGTGATTCCATGATTGGCATATTTGATTTACTTGTCAGACCCTAGTATAGTGCACTGTGTGTGCCCAGGGCCTGTAAATCAAATGCTGCTAGTGGGCTGCAGCACTGATTGTGCCACCCACAGAAGCAGCCTATAAAATGTAACTCTGGCCTGCCATTGCAGAGCCTGTGTGCAGTCTGGGACTGCCATGTCGACTTGGCAAGTGCACACACTTGCCAGTTCCTAAACCTTCACTTTTCTACATATTAGGCACCCCTAAGGTAGGCCCAAGGTACCCCTGTGGGCAAGGTGCATTGTATGCGAAAGGTAGGGCATGCCCTGGTGTGTGTGGCATGTCCTGATAGTGAAATACTGCCAATTTCGTTTTTCACTATTGCAAGGCTACCTGTTCCCATAGGACAGAATGAGGAGTTTGTTTATAACATCTTATAAGCATGACTGGCCCTGGGAACAAGGTAGAAAAATAAAGTTTAGTATGCCTGAACTCAGAATGTTAAAATGCATCTTTTAGTGAGGGTGATTTTTACATCTGTGTTTGAAAATACCACTTTTAGAAAGTAGGTATTTTCTTGACTAACCATCCAGTGTGCCTCTGCTAGGGTTGTGTATTGCCTATCTGGCTTTTGGATGACAGGGGCTGGAGAGTGGCAGTGGCTCCAGAAGTCTGATGCGTCAGGGCTGGGCTGAATAGACCTGGGCTGCATTTAGAGTAGGGGGAGGAGATTTCCTTTCACCTGAATGGGCCTGGTCTGCCTTCAACAATGCTGACTCCACCTCCTGCCAGGAAGCTGCACCAGTGAGGACAGAACTGGTTTTGGCTAGGTACAGACACTCTCTGCCTTCAGAGAACAAAGGATTTTGGTGTATAAAAAGAGGGGCCCAGACCACAGACTTTTAGATCACTTCTGGGAATCAAGAGGAACCTTTGCCAAGGAGAAGAGCCGGAGAAGCTGAGGAGGAATACTGCCCCTGTGCTGTTTGCTGTCTGGGGTTGGCCTGCAGTGGCTGCTTGCTGCCAAGGAAAGGAGAAAAGGAATTTGCTGTTTTCTTTGTCACCTGCTTGAAGAAAAGATCTCCAAGGGCTTGAAACTGAACTTGCCTCCTGTTCTGAAGTCTCAGGGACACAAAGACTTCACCCCTTTGTCTCTCTGCATCTGGAACTGCTGTTTCAGTTGCCACAGAAGGAAATTGCAACACCGACGCCGGCGAGCGACGCCGTAACCTGCACCGAAGCCGTGGGCACCGCTCGTGAAGAGCACAACGCACTGCCCCGACTTGCACCGTAGGCCCGATGCCTGCTGCCGCCGTGCTGCATCGACTCCGAAGCCGTCACCGAGGCCGCTGCCTGCACCGGAGCCGAGGACACCGCTCGTGACGTCCACAACGCACCGTCCCGACTCGCACTGCAGCCCCGACCTCACCGACGCGGTGCTTCATCAATGCGGAGCCGATCCTCGACGTGGGTGACTCCCGAATCCATCGACATCGCACCGTCGTAAGGAGCCGCCGCCTCGCCGCCATCGTGACGTCACCTCCCCGACACAGTAAGGAACCGACGTCTCACCTCCCCTGCACCACAGTAAGGAACCGAGGCTTCACTCCCCCAGGGTCGTAAGGAACCGACGCTGCCCGGCGTCAACGAAGCAACACCTCCCCGACGCTGTGCACCGTCTTTGTTTTTATCGTTTCCAAGGTACTGTTCTTTGTGGGCCCAACGCCGCACACCTCGCGGTCGGCGCCGTACTTTGGGATTCTCATCTGTCATGACGTTGTTATAACTCCAGGTGTTATTTGTTGCTACAAGCTTTATTTGAGTGAATTATCTATTTTTGAGGATATCTTGATAATTGTATTGTGGATTTTTGCAGTTTGGTCTTGTTTTGGTTTAGATAAAGATTACTTATTTTTCTAAACTGGTTTGGTGTCCACTTGTAGTGTTTTCACTGTATTACTGTGTGTTCACAAATTCTTTACACACTGCCTCTGAGATAAGCCTGTCTGCTCGTGCCAAGCTACTAAGGGGGTGAACAGGGGATATTTTAGGAGTGTATCCCCCTTACCCTGACTAGTAGCAAGGGTCCATATTTGGACAAAGGTACCTCCCTCTGCCAACTAGAGACCCCCATTTCTAACAAGGGCCATTAACAAACAAGACAGGTTCCCATGTTTGATCAGATGGACCATACCCCTGCCAGTCTATGAGATATTGTAGCTGTTCTCAAACCTGAAAGAAATTGAGGATATGAACAGACCTCAAACTCAGGTTCATCCCTGACTTTGTGGAGCAGCAATGGGAAGAGAATGAGCTGGGAGAGAATTAGAGGGGGGCTAAAATAAAAACAAATGTTTAAAAAAAAAGCTGAAGATGGAGAAAAGAATACCTGTGAGGAGGGGTGAGCAACACGAAAAATGTGGTGGAATGAATAAGAGGGGAGAAGCAGTTCGCAGGGAAGAGAGCAAGAAAACACATATGTTCCCACGGAGTACTAGAAGAAAAGAAATAAACATTGAAATAGCCAATAGGTCTGGCTTGCATTTTGAGTCCTCACTAAATTCCAGGGTTGGACTGGGAACCCAAAGCAGCCCTGGCAATTTTGTCAGACCAGCCCCCTGGGGGCGGGTGGGAGGAGGTGGGGATTCAAGTGTGAAGAACTGCTGCTTTTGTTACCGGGGGCTGCTGTAAAACCAGCCCCCACTGCTGCACAACCAGTCCCCACGCTTCCAGCCTCCTGGGGAGATGCTCAATGCCCGCTACAGCCAGTCCTGTCCTGCTAAATTTGCTTTAAAAAAAGCCTACTGCATTGAGAAAACAGAACAAACATGTTTTGGCAAAGCCAATAGGTCTCACCTTTAAAAGGAGGATGCAGACCTGCTGCCTTTGACAGTGGTTGTTTGCATTGGCCCTGCCATGCCCAACACATATGCGTGAATATGTCACGACATGGCACAGGTGTGCATGTGTTACGATGCATTTGCACTTATGCATTGCGACTTGTGCACATGTATGCATCATGATGCATAGATGGCAGTTTTGTTTATTCTTACCTGTTGAACATGGCCAATGGCTATGAAAGAATGACAAAGTGAAAACAAAACAAGCACTGGCAATGCATTTTGAGTTAAAAGCTAGACCTATTAGCAACGACAGAGCAACACACTATGCAGGCACCAGGCACACCTCTAGATATCCATAAACACAGACAGATCTTCTCTTAGTCATACAGCTAATGAAGGAATATGCTTTTCAGCACCAGGACATCCCTTGAGAGTAACAGTGCACTCTACAAATCAATAAGCACACATGTTTCAAACAAATACATACGGAGTGATCAGTGCAAATCCTAGGGACCGTTCACTCCTAAAAACCTTAACAGACAAACCCTAGTGGCCTGCTATAACTACATAGAACAAAACTTATTACCTCATATTAAAAAAACAAGTAATACGTTTCAATAATGTTCAGTATGCATGTATTAAACAGACAGTATTAAGACTAAAAAGAACAAACAAAGACGTAATAACATACACCACCTACCCACAGGTAATGAACTTTCAGCCTTTTTTCCACTCTTTATACTTCCTTAGATTGCATTCTATGTCACTATCCTAAAAAACCCCTGCATGAAAATTATCCAGAATTATTGCTTCCTACCTTTCGATTTAAACGATACTCTTGTTACACTCCGTGCTCTGTCTCCTTTAGTACCTCTGAGAGTAAATGTCTGTGCTTTTCCCTCCACTATACCTCAGTAAACTAATCATACTCTTCTTTCCAGATCATAAACTCGTTCCTTCTGAGTAACAATTCCCGCAATACCTAACCTAGCTACTCATCCCACTCCCATAAATAACAATTTCTCCCTCTGTGTAACCTCTGCGTGCAATCTCACAATATCTAATCTCTTCCACCTTATTTTTGTATACCAGTTTTAGGTCGAGCCTAGGCAGCGCATGCGCTGCTCTGCAAGGCATGCTGTATTCGAGTGTGGACTTGAAGCTCCGTCCATTCTCCGCCCATATTTTTAATTGGCTTGTGTCATTGTCCTTTGTAAATGCTAGCTTCTCTTCTTAGGACGTTCAGGTGAAGGGGATAGAAAGAATTTATAGATAAGAGAAGCTTTGGGGAAAGAAAGAAGAATTGTACGCAAGGAGTTCTGAACCAAAGGAGAGGAGGTGGAGGGAAGCGAATAAAAGGAATCAAGAATAATTGCCATAAGAGTAGAAAATCTCTGCAAAAAGGAGAGAGGACAATGAAAAGTGAGTTGAAATTGAGGGAATGAACAAGGTTCTAGACCATCAAATAGATCCTTAACCCAGACTATCCCCCCAAGTCTCCAAGATCTCCAAAAAATGGGTCTATTATTAATCAGAATCCGGGAGTTATGCCATATTGGAGACTCTAAAAGGATTCTCTGGAGAAGGATTTTGTATGAAACAGAGGCTTCAGAATAGAGCAAGAATGTTTAAATAAAGGGAGAGAGGTAAGAGGGGTCTTTACAGAAAAGGACAAGATTTCATTGAATGAGAAGGGGGAGACCAGCACACGTTCAATAACGCACCATAAAGGGGTATAGGAAGACTGCTCCTCTAGGAGCCATTTTGCGGTCTGGCGTAGGCAAAAGGATTTGTGATACAAACGAAAATCAGGGAAATTAACACCTCCATTAGATTTTGTCTTACGGAGAGCTGATAACGATATCCTGGACTTCTTACCGTTCCAAAGAAACCTAGAAAGAAGGGAATCAATTTTCTTAAAGTAACAGGCAGGTATGTGGACTGGAAGCATAGAAAGGGTATATATCAAGATAGGTGTTATCATCATCTTAATGGAATCTAACCGACCCCACCAAGAAAGGAAGAGGGGATTCCAAGAAGAAAGTAGTTTGTCGATCCGAGCGAGAACCGCCGTCATATTTAACTTAACAGAAGAGGAAATGGAATTGGAGAACAACAAACCTAGATATTTAATTTTAACGGGGGACCAAGTAAATCCTGTAGAGGAAAAAGAATGTGGGAGACAAAATTTTGTAAGGGGTAGAATTTCTGTTTTATCCGAATTAATTTTATAGCCAGAGGCTAGCTTCTCTTCTTAATACCGCTTTGTCTTCTTTTGTAACCTCCCATTAGGACTGGGCCTTTTACTTCTGTTGTTACTCTGTATGTTTTATTTAGTCTGTAAGCACTATTTTCTTTAATGAGTTTCTCCTGCTGCAGGCACGACATGCCTTCCTGCAACATTCAGCGCGCCATGCACGCTTTCACTTTCCAAGCAGCCCGGGACAATGGAGGCCGCTTCTTTGAAGTGAAATTGGTCTCGCATTTACTAGAGTTTGAGCTATTAGCATTGTAAATGACAATGCCTTTTATTTATGTGTTAATTATCAAAACAGATAAATATAAGGCATTGTCGTTTACAATACCAATAGCTTATACTCTCGCAAATGTGAGACCTATTGCATTGCAAATGCTTGTTTCATCTTGCATGAACTAACTCTAATACATACACCCTAACTCCTATTAACTTAATACATCACTACAAATTGAAGGAAATTATGCAAACTGTTTCCTCAGAGCACAACACTAACCCAATAACTAACAAATGTACAAAAATAATGGAGTAGCATACTACCCACCATAAACAGCTTCAATGCCTTTAAAAGGGTAGCAAGTGCTATATAAATACAGTTACAATAAAGTATATACAATACATGCACCAAACCAATAGGCACACGCGCACTCAAGACACGTCTTTGAGCAGTCTATAGATAATAAGGGTTCTTTTGTTTTAAAAACATTTTTTTAATTGGTTTTATTGAATTACAATATACATACAACTTAGGACACAGTTACGTCATATCGAGGCATACCAGTACACATTTATTAATACTCAAAAACATGAATCAGGCATTTAAGGGACTCTGTTTAAACAATTACATTCATTGAAACAAATCGCAAGCCACACAGCTTTACCATTCTGATTTGCTGACCAGAGTCATACGTGAGGTCCGACTCTTATTCAGTGGCCCAGCTGATGAAACCATGCCACAACCTGTGGACTCCATACTCATCTATGTTCCTACTTCCTGTGACATTGCCTCATTAACAGTGATCTGTGGGTCTGAGTTTGCACTAGCAGTTTTACTTAAGAGATATGTTTGGTATGGTCCCCAGCAGCTCTTGGGACGGCTTCTGGGTGGGAGCAGTTCGTTATATACATCGGCCTGTGTATTACAATACAGCATATCAGCATGCCATTCTTTAATCAGTGGCAGCGGGCCGCCCATCCAGCGAATTGCTACACAGCGTTTGGCCAGGAGAAGTCCGATGGCTAGCAAGGGTCGCACTGTCTTATCTATGGAAAGATCCCACCCTAACAGTGCCATCTTTGGGTCCGGCTCTAGATCTGCACTAATAATAGTTCCCAGCTCCTGAAACACTTTGCCCCAGAATAGCTGAATACCAGGGCATTGCCAAGCTAGATGCCAGAATCCCGCCTCTTCCACATCACATCTTTGGCAGCGGGAGTTCTCTACCAACCCACAACGAAACTGGCGCTCAGGGGTGCGGTAAGCCCTATGTAAGAATTTAAAGTGGATAAGTCGGTGCCTCCCATTAAGAGAGACCGACCGGGTGCGGGAGCAGCAATACTGCCACTCTTTGTCACTTAGTGGGGTGCCCAAATCACGCTGCCAGTCCAGTCTAACTCTGAGAACTTCAGACCGCCGAGTTTCCTGCAAACTGGTGTAAAATTTAGTGATCAGTTTAAGGGGTTCCTTGACCTTAAGAAGAGTGGTGAATGCCCCCATAGCCTGTGGTTCCAGCACATCTTCGCCCAGGAGGGCGCGCCACGTATGTCTGGCCCTAAAAATATGAAACAATGCTGTGCCTACTGGCTGCATACCCGGCCGCTGCAAAGCCTCCCAAGTGACCAGTGTACCCTCCTTGAAGAAGTCTCCCATTGTATTGATGCCTGTAGTCTGCAGTGCCTGCCTTGCCCCCACGTCTTGACCCAGCGGGAACCACAAACACCAATGAAGAGGCATCTCTGGAGAGTACAGGAAAGCCCCCGCTTGCATGTGTAATAGTGTCTGCCAGGCTTGTGCAGTGACAGCTAGGGAATCAAATACGCGCAGTCGCCGAGAGGCCGGGTGGGTAAGTGTCTGGGGTAGCGTGCGTGGTTCCGCCGCATCCCTTTCCAAATATAAAAAGGGTGTATCCTGTGGGCCATGTATCCAGTAATGGGCGAAAGTACTGTTTGCAGCTCTGTAGTACTTCTCTAAATCTGGGGCCCCCAACCTACCTAACTCATAGGGCAAAGTGAGGGAATCCCACCGTATTCAAGGCTGTTTACCAGCCCAGGCGAGCCGTATCAACTGGATACGCCAGCATTTGAATAGGTGTTTTGGCAGGAGAATAGGTATATTTTGGAACAAAAAGAGAAATCACGGAAGAATCACCATTTTTATAACAACGATTCTCCCCATTAACGAGAGCGGGAGCCTGATCCATTTATCTACGTCTTCCGTTAGCCGTTGTGTGGTCCTACCGTAATTTTCCCGAATCACTAGCGCTGGGTCGGTATGAAATTGGATGCCTAAGTACCGCACCGCCTCAGTAGTCCAGCGCAGCGGAAACTCAAATGGTCGGTTCCGCAGTGGCAGGAGTGAGGGGAAATATGATGGACTTATCCCAATTTATTCGTAATCCCGAGTGGCCACCAAACTGGACCACCTCTCGCAGTATGGGGGACAGGTTAACCTCCGGGTTATAAATGTATAGCAAAGTGTCATCCGCGTAGGTGGAAATATTCTGGGTATACTCGGGAAATCCTAGCCCTCTATGTGTGTGATATTCGCGGATGGCATAGGCCAATGGTTCAGCCACTATCCCGTACAACAGCGGGCAACCTTGTCGTGTTCCCCGTGTAATATTAAATGACTGGGAAACATCATCCCCGACCCTCACTCTGGCAGTGGGCGATGTGTATAGCACTGACACTAAGTGAAGGAAGACATCCCCAACCCCTATCCTGCGCAACACCGCAAACATGAAGCCCCACTCGACAGAGTCTAAAGCTTTCTTGGCATCGAGAAATACTGCCGCAGCTTTGACTTCTGGGTTCAATCTCTGCACCACTCCAAACAAGGTTCTCAGATTTTGAGACAAGTTACGACTAGGAACAAACCCAGCCTGTTCTGGCCGGATAATACCGGGCAATAATGGAGCAACCCTATTGGCCAAAATTTTGGCGTAGACCTTGGCATCCACATTAAGCAGAGACAAGGGTCTGTATGAGGAGCAATTACTAGGTGACTTCCCTGGTTTTAACAGTGTAACAATGACAGCTTTGCGCATAGAGGGCGGCATGATTCCATACGCCGCCATTTCTTCATAAAGCATTTTAAGATAAGGAATCAATAGATCCTGGAATTCTTTATAGAAGACCACCGAGAGTCCATCCGCCCCCGGTGCTTTCCCAGCCGCCATCCCATGCAGCGCGTCGCGTATCTCATCAGACTTCAGAGGCGCCATCAAATGCTCTCTATGTTCAGTCGCTAGCCACAGCATTTTAATATATGACAGGTACTCCTCCAGGGCATCGCTGTCCGTAGGGATTTGGGAAGAGTACAACGTCTGATAATAAGAGCGAAAATGAGCTGCAATTTCCTCAGTGGTGCGCAGCGGACTCCCATTTTTGTCCATCATGCCTACCATTTTATCTAATTCCTTCTTGGGCCTCAGTATCCCCGCCACGTGGAGCCTGGTCTCTCCCGCTCCCCATAACTATGTGCTGTGGCATATTTCCCCATGTGCTTGAGTTCCTCATTAGCTGGGTCTAGGAACTCCACCAATTTCTGCTTGAGGTTTGCAGTAGTTTGGGCAGCACCCGCCCCGTTCAGATCCCGTTCCATGTGTCCTATTTCCCGTTCTAAAGTCTTTAACCTGTCTCGAATGGAGCGCAGTACTCCCGCATGCGTGGAAATCACCACTCCCCTGATATATACCTTGAACGTTTCCCAGACTGTGGTGAATGATTGGCCCGAGCCTAGGTTATTTGTGAAGAAATCTTCTATCGCCATTGTTAGTCCCGCTTTGAACACAGTGTCTAATAATGAGTACGGTGGAAAACGCCACGTGTATGCAGGAATTCGCGGCACGCCGAACCATAATGCAAGCTGAATTGGGGAGTGGTCAGAATATGTTCGGGGAAGATGCGCACAGGTCATGTCTCTGGTCTCCAACCCCCCGGATATTAACCAAAAATCTATACGGGTGTGAGTGTCATAGACAGAAGAATAATGTGTGTAGCCCCTCTCTATGGGAGATCTATGCCTCCAGATGTCTATGAGGCCTTCTGTGTGCATTATATCCTTTAACGCTACTGCAGCTGCCGCTGGGCGCCTGGGCGGGCCTTGGGATCTATCTACATTTGGGTCCAATATACAATTAAAATCGCCTCCCCACACCTGCGGGACACCCTTCCACTGCACCACTGCACCGAATTATGATGATCCCCAATTTTACAATACACTGGCGGCTAGCCAGTGTATTGTAAAATTGGGGATCATCATAATTCGGGCCATACACTCCCACCAAAAGAAATTTCAAATCACCCTTTTTGCAGAGGGCTACCGCGAACCTACCCTGTGGATCTCTGAGCAAACCTGTCATCTCCACTCCCGCCTTTTTATCTATCCATATCAGGACCCCTTTGGCATGGGAGGTGTAGTCTGCAGAGTAGCATTTCCCCTGTAATTTACGGTATACGTCCCCGCTGCACTCCATGGTAAGATGCGTCTCCTGCAGGATCGCAATTGTCACAGAGTGTCTCTTTAAGTAGGCACATACTCTTTGAACCTTCCTGTTATCATTTAGGCCACGTACATTCCAAGTCATAAGACAAAGACCCTGTATTCTCTGACCCTCAGAGGCCATTCGGTGGGTATAACCACTGCAGTGAACAGACCCCTATGCCTGCGGTATGCGCTGTGTAGTAATGTCGTAGCAAATCTTCTACATTATACTCAACCTTACATACAAAACTAACCTTCCCTCCCACGCCACGAAAACCCACAACAATCGCGGCTATCTGAATTCCCCCCCCCTCCCTGTTCCCTAGAAACAAACAGAAACCCCAAAGAAAACAATGCAAATAGTGTGATACACTTGGGGGCAGATGTTGCCATCACTTCTGTCTCCCTACGCCACCCTATCCACCCCCCTATCCGCAAACAACCAAAGCAAGTATCGCTGTGAGGGACGTCATGATATATTCCATGCATCTAGTGGTGTTGTGCCTGTGTCAATCAATCAGCCGCTGTACCCGAGAGAGCTTTTCAGGTCCTCCCCAATCAAGACACTCGAAACACTACACGACTAATTAATGCCTACCACCCCAGTGCCACATGGCACGCTTTTTACCCTCATTGTCTCATTTTTCTCCTTGTGTTGTCCATCTCAGCACTGACCACTCAGTCACTCTTCTTGCTCTTGCTCTTCGTTAACGCCCGGGGAGTCCTCTGTGTGTGACCGAGCGGTGCCAGGCGAACCCTGTCATTTCAAGCGCTGTACTTTATCTTTAATAAAGCGCAGGACAGCTTTAGGGTCAGTGAAGAAATGCATTTTACCGTCCATTCTGACCCTTAATTTAGCAGGATAAAGCATGCTGTACTCCAGATTCAGGTCACAGAGTCTCTTCTTCGCTGGGATAAAGAGCCGTCGCGCTTCCTGCACCTGCATTGTGAAGTCAGGGAATAGAGATATTTCTACACCTTCATGTTGAAGAGTTCCCAGTTCACGTGCTTTTCGCAAGGCCGCATCTCGATCCATATAGTTCAAAAACCTCGCAATTATAGGTCGATGGGCTGCTCCCGGGATCGGCCTAGGCGCCAAGGAGCGATGGGCTCGTTCTACGACAAGAATTTCCGAGAAAGTGTTCCGGCCAAGTAGTGTGACGAGCAACTTCTCTACATACTGTTCCATGTTGCCGATATTTAACGACTCTGCACCCCCAAAATACGAACATTGTACCGCCTGGATCTCGCTTCAAGATCCTCCGCTTTTGCCTGCAGCGCTCGCAGAATCTTGTCCCTTTCTTTGTCGGTCTCTGCATCTGTGCATACAATATCTTCCATGTCAGATATGCGCTGTTCCGCCGTGTCAAGCCTGTCCCTGTGCTTGTCCAGCCTTTCTGACATCCTGTCCATTCGGAACGATAATGCGTCGATTTTACTGTTTATGTTTGAAAGACTTTGCTGTATGGTGCGGAATGCTTGCTTCACATCTATATCTGCCACTGCTTCCTGATCGTCCGAAGCAGCATCTTGCTCGGTGGGCGTGGGATTCCTCCATCTAGGGGTTTTACGAAGATCAAAGTGTAACTTAGACTGGAGCTTGTCCGTTTTGCCCATGATGCGGCAGGGACCTACACAACTAGGTCGTGCCTTGCAGGGTACCACACTGCCTCGAATCGATGCTTTCCGGGGGCCTAGTATTGCTGATTTTCGAGGATCGTGTTGGGCCTCAGGGTCGCCCACCGCACTCGCCCTTCGACTCACACAGCTCGTCTTCCGTGCCCTTCAGTGGGAGAAGTAATTGTCCCCGCACCGCTTTCTGACAACCCCACCGCGGCGTTATCTCACGCTCGAGAGAGTCACCACATATAGGCCCAAGCAGAACTGTCCAGCTTTCACACCACTATTTTACCAGGCCGCTCTCTCCGGGATCCCCGGGACTTGACATGTACTCTGCTTCGGCTCCCGTGCATTCAGTGTTGTATTCCTCTTAGGGTATCCGTATATAGGTTTTCCTGTATCATGTCCTTATATAGGCACAATTCGCCCTGCCCTTATATAGGCATAAAATCCCAGTCCTTATTTAGGCATTAAACCGTGCACTCCAAATACAGGCATGGTCTCCGACATCCGTCCACCCTAACGTCACAACGAGTTCTTGAAGAACAGACACTTAGGCTTCGGGAGTTTCCCTAGCGCAGGACTATTGATTTCTTCAAGGACTCATCTATTATGCATGAACCGTTATACCTTAGGGGTTCATTCATGACGTCTTCCGCTGTCCGAGTCACGTCAATGCTAACATTCTGAGGTACCTCTCAGGTATAAATATACCTTCCCTAGCCCTTGTAAACTAGAGGAGACCTCGACTTCAGAGGAGCCCGTATCCCGGCCTGACGCACTGAGAAGACGCTGTCATCCCTGCACGCAGAGAGTCCAGCTTCCAGTGATCTAACTTCCCTCGCGGGGTGTTGGAGTCCGAGTCTGGCAAGAGATTCCCACCTCTCTCATTCTTAAGGTATGGAGCTGACTAGAACCTAGAGGGACTCTTGGCATACTAGGCATACTAGGCTTAGTAAGGAATACTTCACCTACTTCATACCTCTCCCTACACCTAGGTTAGGTTAGGTACACTGGGGTAGAACTAACTTAGAGACGCATCGTATGAGTACTCGCATTTTTAGCTCATGTTATTTATGTATGTGAATATACGCTAAAAGATAATGCTATTTATTTCTACTGCTTACACTGTACATTATTTATCTTGCATACTGTCTTGTGATCGTAACAGCACATATCACCTACACGAGAAACAAGACTGTTCAATAAATCCTTTTATTGAAACGCCCGTCTATTCTTTCTGTGTAACTTTGAGGAAACTAAGTATGCACGATTGAGCTGAGTGAAACGGTTATCTATTGTTTCCACGACTCTGGGACACGTTCTGATTCTAAAGGGAAACAAAGTTGTCATGTTTTGCGGCTGCCAGAAACTACTCCCTTCTTGTTATCCAAGGAGTTTCTAGTGGCCTCTGAGCTAGCTGGCACAAGTAATTAAGTTTAATATACTCGATAGGGACATACCGACCTTAGTCCTATGTCAAACCTATAGGGTATATTATTCCAATGCGCAGAGCCTATTAGGGAAATAGGAGCTACACTACATCAGGAGTCCTGTCCGACTGTCCCAGGCACCTCGTTCACCCCTGCACAAGCCAGTGCCGGCCCGGCTCTCGGCCCGATGCGTACCGCGGAGCTGTCCCAGCCTTCACTCCTCTCAGTGCCGGGGCCCTCGCGTCGATGCTGGTGTGTCGGTGCATCCGCCCCAGGGGGCACTACGACCCACGGGAGCAGAGTTGCTGCTGAATGGCGGGTGCCCTCCGTTAAGCGCTCCCGCTCACTGTTCTAGCGGATACCTCTGGGAGGGCCACCAACACGTACTCTCAGCCACTTCCGCCGCCCTCTGGCTCCGGGCGTGTCGTTCGCTGCGTTTCCTCGCTCACCTCTGTTGCGCCGGGCTTACCGCAAATGACTCTCTCGAGGCTCGCGTCGCCCCACAGAGGGGTCACTCTTCCAGCCTTCTTGCTTCAAGCTGGGGCGTAATTACTGGCTGCGCAGCCGGAGGGCCTCGCGTTCCTCTGCGGCCGATGTGCGTCACTGGTGAAAACTCCTGTTTGACCACACCAATTTGAAAGCCGCCCGGTGCATTGAGTAGCGCTTAACAGCGGCAAGACAGCGGTCCCTCTCAGCAGGGTTGCACTCAGGATATATGCTAGGATTTTGCCGGATTAATGGTGGCGATCGGGAGAGCTACCCTAACTCGCGGCCATCTTGGAGTCAGGCATGCTCCGTCCCCCAGATAATAAGGGTTCTGATATAAAATCTGCTAGTATTGCAAGATAAAAATTGATGTGTCAGTAACAGGCATTCCCCCATGTTTAAACCAGATACTTCTGCAACCCGCACCGGAGGATGGATGCAAAGATATGATAACCAAAAATTGGTGCACTATCCAGCAAAAAAGAGAATAGCAAAAGCCAGACTTGAAGCTGTACGCTTCAGATTGAGAATCTTAGATTATAGCCCTATTTGCCCTGAGTGACTTTCCTTATGTCATTTATATAGGTTTCTTGAGATACGGTCTGGCAGCCCATGAATTGATGGAAGTGCGAACATGAGTCTACCAAATAAAGGGCACTAACTCAGATGGTTACTGGACCCTCGAGGCTAGCACAGAGCAGACTAACCATGAAAGAAGACTGTTTACTGAGACCACGCTTAGCTCCCAATCAGTAATTACCTCTGTATGACATCTTCATTGTCGTGTGTGATGCTTTCAGTGGGTTTATCACGAGTCAGTAGGAACATTCATGCTTATATAATTAGACTGCGACGCATAAGAATGTTTCAAAATGTAGACTTTCTAATATACATTGTTAACCAGCATTATATCTCCCAGAAAGTCCCATTTGCTACTTAGTAATAGTTTTCCTTACCGTGCATCTTGGGAGGTGGTTAGTCTGTGTTCATCCCTTCCACAGTTATCTGTAGCCACTGCAAAGGAGCCCCAAGAGTGCACCAAAAAGTCTGATGGAAGTCCGCTGAAAGAAGTCTTTTTTTCATCAACAGGCTTTGACCCGGAGCAGGAGAGGGACAGATAGCAAAGGGGAAAAAGAGAAGGAAGAGAATCTTCCTCCATTTCAAAGTGGGCACCAGGTATAAATATTGTACCCTTAGACCCAGCTCTTCAGTACACATCTGGACCTGTGGAAGACCCAGAAGAAGGACTGCTGTGCTGCGCTGCAAGTGAAGGACTGGACCTGCATCTTGGACCCAGGACCACCAGAGTGCCTCGAAGGGCTAGTTGGCTGGCCTCCTGACCAGAGCCTCAGGGACAGAAGGTTCCAACTACATTGAACTCAGCACTTGGACTCTGCTTGTTGTGAGTCCTAACCTCCCAGGTGGTGCCACCCCTGGGAAGTGGGCCTGGAAGTGCTCTGCCAGACAACTGTGGTCTCAGCAGAGCTGACGCATCGGGGCGCAGTGCGACGTATTGCCAACCAGAAACTTCACAACAGAGCCGCGGAGCGATGAATCGCCGCTCCAGATTCTGCATTGGGACCACTGTGTGGTTCGTCTCCAGCATGGGACTTTGCATTGTCATCCGCAGCCTTCGAGGAAGTGCTGCTGTGTGAGACATCCTCGACTTAGGCCTTCGTTTCGCAAGCCCCTCGTCGACGGAATCCCTCAACTACGATGCAGGACTCCACATCACAAGCCCCGCAGCTTCTTCAGAACCAGACGGTGCGCAACGTATTTCGAGACAAGTCATCGTATCGCAAGCCCCTCATTGAAGACATCCTCGACAACGACGCAGGACCTCACATCGCAGCTGTGAAGCTCCTAGGGATCGCCGCTGTGCGACGCATCTTCAACGTGGGATTAGGCAATGCTCTGCAACCAGAATTTAAGGTACTTTTGTTCAGCGGGCCTAATTGGGTCCCTGTAGCCGGCCCACACTCCTCGCGGTTGGCCTGAACTTGTGATTTTGTCCTGGTCCGACCAGATATCCCCAGTTGGTGCTTTTTAGGGTTCGCCTGCACCGCGCTTGCGCTGTGTTTTTGTTTAATATATCTTAAAAAGGGGCTTTTATCAGTTCCTGTAGCCGATTATACTGTGTCCTTTTTTTGTGTGGAGCTTTTTTTTGTTTACTTTTCCTGGCTGCATACATTGAAACCCTGTCGCACATTTTGTTTACTTTCCCTGGCTGCACACATTGAAACCGTGCTTTTGAAGATGTGTCCGGCACGGCTACATTGATGCCCATAAGGTCAAGCTGGAATTACCCAAGTCAAAAAGGAAGATCATCCTGGAGTCATTCTGAAGTCATCCGATGACTTCAGCCAGGCTATTCCTGCAATTATCTGGGGAAGTCATCCCAAGCCATCCTGAAGTATGCCTATAGGGTGGAATATTCAAATGAGATGACTCCTGGAGTCATCAGAGAAACTACTCCAGGATTGCTTCCTGATTACTTCAGTGGAAAACATTTGATGATCTTGTACTACTGCAGGATGATACCATGATGATTTCAGGATTAGGCTGGATTACTCCAGGATGGGTTCCTGATTATTTCATTGGAATATATGTGATGATGCCTTACCACTGCAGGATGATCCCAGAATGATTTCAGGATTAGTCTGGATTACTCCAGGATCACCTTATGAATATTTCAGTATGGGGCTGTATTATTACAGAATGATCTTGTGATGACTTCAGAATGAGGCAGTATTACTCAAGGATGATCCCAAAATATCTTTAGAATGGGATTACTAATCGATGATGACTTCATGATGGGGATGTATTACCTTAGGATGGGTTCTGGCTGTATTACTTACAGCATGACTATTTCAATATGCAGATGTATTATTCATACATCTGGAATAGTAATGTGTAAACCTTTGCCATACACAGGAAATTAGGAAATCAGCAGTTTTTTTAGTTTGTTTGCAGAGCAGATTACTCCAAAAAAACAAGCATTGGTAAACGCATTAGGTTTCACCTATGTGATCAATAAAAGGCTGTTTTTTGTTATGAGTTGTAGGTTGCCGAGTAGTTGTACAATATCAGTTACAGAAAGTCTGTTAAAGTGTTATGACTCATTTATGTTAAAAAAGGCAAAATATTGTGCTGTTACTAGTGGTTTAGTGCGGGTAAGCAATAGCAAAATTTTGAAAAATGAAAGAGGGAAATAATAGAATTAATTGATGTAATAGCAATATTATGTGTTTAGTAGAGTTCTGACAACTTTTGGGCCCAGTGCCACTGCACCTGCTGCACCATTCAAATCATGCCCCTAATGCCTGCAAGGTAACAGCACTTGTGACTGCTTATTTAGTAGTTAAACATAGCAATATGTTATGTTATGTTACGAAGATTTCTAAAGCGCGCGATTACCCGGAGGTGTCCTGGCGCTGGTTACTACTCTAATTGCTGAGACCGGAAGGACAGGAGTTATTCATCAAAAAGCCAGGTCTTCAGCCCTTTCCTAAAAGCCAAAAGATTATCGGCGTTTCTCAGATGAAAAGGCAGACCATTCCAGGCCTTAGCTGCGCATAGGGAGAAACTTCTGCCACCCCACTGGGCTTTTTTTACGGGTGGGACTGCAACCAGTTTGGCTCCCAGTGATCTCAGTGTTCTTGCCGGTCTATACCATTGAAACTGGCGTTCTAAATGTTCTGGTCCCGAACCCTGCAATGCCTTAAAGACCATACAAAGAGATTTAAAACACCCGGAGCCAATGCAATTTTCTTATCTCATTAGAGATTGGGGAAAATTTAGATGAGCCCGTAAGAAGTCTGGCCGCAGCATTCTGGAGCAACTGAAGTTTATTCAGAAACTTTTGCTGCATGTTAAGATATAAGCTATTACAGTAGTCCAGCCTTGACAGAACGAAGGCTGTGACCACTGTTTTCCGGCTCCCCAAAGGGAGAAGCCGCACAATTTTCTTGATAGTTCTCAGGACATGTACTGTTGTTGACACTACTGCATTAACCTGGGCACCCAGAGACAATTTCTCATCCAACATAACTCCCAAATTTTTCACCTTTTTAGAGGGAGATGGAAGAGTTCCCAGAGAAGCGGGCCACCAATTGGGGGTCCAGAAGTTAGTGTCATTTCCGAACAACATCACTTCGGTTTTACCCGAATTCAGCTTAAGGCAGTTATCTGCCATCCAGCTCCCTACTGCTTCCATACAGATCTGAAATTTATGATCTATTCCTAGCTCTTGGCCGGGTAGAAGAGACACCACAATATTTGATGTTAGAGGAGTTCTGACAACTTTTAGCCCCGGTGCCACTGCACCTGCTGCACCATTCAAATCATGACCCTATTGCCGGTAAGGTAGCTGCACTTGTGTTTAGAGGGGTTCCTAGAGCTTTGGAACCCGGTGTCACTGCACCTGCTGCACCATTGAAATCATGACCCTATTGCCTGCAAGCTAACTGTACTTGTGGTTGCCTGTTTAGGAATAACATATAGCAATACTTGATGTTTAGTAGGGTGCCTGGAGCTTTTGGTCCTGATGCCATTGCACCTGCTGCACTATTGAAATCATGACCCTAGTGCTTGCTAGATAACTGCACGTGTGACTGCCTGTTTAGTAATAAAATATAGCAATATTTGGTGTTTAGTGGAGTTATGATAACTTTTGGCCCTGGTGCCACTGCACATGCTGCACTATTTAAATCAAGCCCCTTTCAAATGCAAGGTAACTACGATTGTGACTGTCTATTTAGTTTTAAATGTTAGCAATACTCTGGGTTTAGTGGAGTCCCTGGAGCTTTTGGCACCGGTACCACTGCACCTGCTACACCATTCAAATCAAGGCCCTTTTAACTGCAAGGTAACTGCAATTGTGGCTGCCTGTTTAGTAGTAAAATATAGCATAGTTCTTATGTATTAACTTTATTTTTAACATGCAGTGTTTATTACAACATTTAGAATATGATCATAATGACCAAATAGCTTAAGTTGAAAAAAATCAATCACATAATGCCTACGAAGTGCAAAGAAAAGTACTGGAGGCATGAATAGGAAATGCCACAAACGTTCTAAGGCTAAAGTATCTGGTTTACACAACTAAATAATAAAAAGCAAGCATACCAGCATACTGTTAGAAGCTGTCTGCTTTTTCTGTGGGAAGTGATCTTATCTTGGCAGTGAATTGGGCTTAAACAGTGTGAACAGCTCGAAGAGATCTTATCTTGACAGTAAATCTGGCGTAAACAGTGTGAACAGCTATTGTAGAAGTACCTTAAATGCATGCAGTCAGGGGAAGTTAACAAAAAAAAGTTCCACACAAAAGCAAAGGAACACTAATTCGGCCATGGGAACTGGTAAGAGCCCCCTTTTAAGATATATTAAATAAAAGAGATTTCACAAGCAAAGAGCAAGCGAAACCTAAAAGCCACCAATAATTGCTTCAGGGGTAGTCTACAAAAAGAGTGGATTCCTTGTCTAAACACATGTAAACCTCTCACTATTTAATGTGTGCACAAAAAACAGAAGAGGGAACCGGAAAAGGCACACCTGGCTTGGAATTTACTTCAGCTTGCCACATAAAATGCACCCAGCCCTTCCTGCAAGTGCTTCAGGATATGTTCATGCTACTCCAAAATAATTTCACTATTACTTCTTTACGAGTTTACTATTATTGCCACTTACTACTGCAAGTTAATAACAATGGTGTGGTAAGCTATTGCACTAAGCAGCAAGCCGCTAATAATATTATTGCACTCCTCTTAATTTTGCCTCACCCGTATTCTTTTATTTTGATCATTGTCATTCCAATCAAGTAATTTTGTGGACAGCAAATGCTGGGGGTGAATTATGAGTCATGTTGTGAAGGACTTTGGTAAGTAATGAGTGGTGTGGACTGCAAATGATGTGAAGTGGTGAATAAGTGCTGCAAGTGGCTGAGTTTTGAGTGATGGCAGGTTTAGATCTGAGATGTGAAAGAAAAGTTGAGAGGCAGAATAGGGTTACATATTTCTGTGGGTGAGATGTGACTAAATGGCTCAAGGGACTGATTGCATGGGTAAGTGATGTTTAAAATGCCCGAGGTAGGTGAATGGTGTAGGCAAGTTGGACAGAGAGTGGCTGCAAATCATTGCTGGTGTGAGTAAAAGGATGTGATTGTGGCTATAGTGGCTGGTGGGTGGTATGGATGACTGGTGTTGTGAATAGCTGAAAATGAATGATGCATGTAGCTGAAGAGGAGTGGAATTAAAAGGTGTTAACATTTTTGAGGTAGTAAGCAAGTGATAAGAGTTGTTGAGAGGAGTGGCGTAATGACTTAGTAGTAAAGCAGCAGAGGCGAATGGCTATTGAACATGCATAGAGTGAAAATGGTTTTGTTAATAGTCAAAGGATGCAAATGCCAGAGTAATGTGGTGAGTGCTGAAGTTAGTGGTTGCGATGATAGGTAGTTGTGTGATAGTGTGAGTGGTTGGTGCAGAAGGTAAGTACTGCTGCAACTGCCTGAACGCTAGAGAGTGGAGTGAGTGACTGGTGCAGTAGGTTGTGCTGCGAGTGTGTGTCATAGTGGTGTTCTGAAGGGATGACTGGTATTGAATGCAGCTGAATGTGTGTTGTGAGGTGTTAGTGAACAGGTGATAGAGGCAAGTGTTATTGCATCTCATATGTTTAGTGTCTCAACTGGTGTACTGGGATGATAGGAGTCAATGATTAACAATTAGTTCTGTGAGTCAATCAGTGAAACACTTTATTTCAGTCAATAGGACCATAAAAACAAATACATAAAATGCATCATAAGTCGGCAATATGCACAAAGTTAACAAGGTTAAAAACAGCAAGGATAAAAAAGTAAATTCAAACCACTGCAAGACCCTCCCCAAGGCAATATACAGAGAACTATTCACATGCATCCCCATGGAATATAAAGTGCACATCCACAAGGTATCACCGATCAACCATATTAGTAAAGTGCAAGTGCTGTAAACAGATCTACATTAAAACAACATAAAAAACAACAAGTCAGGAAACGTACAAGCATGCTAAGGCCAGTTATCCTGGCCTCGCCCAAACCTTCCAGCCCAGGGTGGTAGAGGGCTGCAGGTTCATTCAATGCCACGTGGCAAGGACATGCATCTACTAGAGCGGGAGACCCCGGTATTTTCTAGTCACTCTCACTGCTAGTAGGAATCTGCTTAAGCATTAAACCGTTGGCCTGCTCGTATCTGTGAGTAATCAGTTTTTGCTGATATTGCTGTGCAGTACTGCAAGTGGCTGAGTGGTGCTTTGTGAGGGTGTTATGGTGAATGAGTAAGATAAGCAATTAGTATTGTAATACAGTTATATGAGTAGTGTTAAAAGTGAGTGGAAGGTGCTGTTAGCATGTGGATGGATGAGCTTTGTTGCACATGGCTAAGTGCGAAGTTAGATGGCTTGGCACCGCTAAGTAAACACAATGTCTCTCAAACGACAGTGCATGCGCTGTCTAAGGAGACGCCTAAAAGCAGTTTAGGTTCAACCCCATGATCACATCAATGCTTGCCATCTTTTGCGCAACTACCAGTCTAGCTTCAGATAATGCTGCAGCATGAAACCGGCTACCTTACGCATCATAGATGATGCCATCTTGACCAAATATGAAGATGAGCCCTGCCTTCTGATATTACTCGACAGCTCAGCAGACTTTGACAGCCGACCATCATACCCTCATATGCACCCTGGAGTCTCTAATTGAATTCACCAGCAATGTCCTTAACTGGTTCTCTTCCTACCTCTCCAACCAACACCAGTTGGTTCACAAGGGCACGTCCAGGTAACAAAAGATCCCTATAATCAATGGGGCACCCCTTGGTTCCAAACTGTCTCTTGTCATCTTCAACCTATACATACAGCAGCTGACTCAATAACAAGAACCTTGACGGCTTTGAACCCCAACGTTCACAGTATACCAAGTCACTTTGAATCACCCTGGACACCAACCTCATCCTCAGGGAATACATTGCCATAAAACAAATACATCCTTGTACCAGATCTCTCATCTAAAGAAAAAAGTCAAAACATTTCTTCCAGAAAGCAACTTCGGATCTCCTGTTCAAGCAGCTGTGATCTTCCCTCTGGATGGTGGTAATGCCCTGCTACATGGCTTTCCAGACGCCACACCGGCACCTCTTCGGAGAATCCAACATGATGTACCATATCTTATTCTGGGCCTGAAGAAATACAATAACTTCACCCCCATCCTAATGGCAGTCTGGTTTATTTTCAAAACCAGCTGCATCATTTATAAAGCTATCACGGGCAGCACCCCTGCTTATCTTGCAGATAAGCTCGCCATCTCTGGTGGATCTCTGCACACCCACAGCCAGGACACCACCAGACTGCAGACTAAGTGTAACAAGCATTTGCAATGCAATAGGTCTCGCATTTACGCAAGTTTAAGCTATTGGCATTGTAAATGACACTGCCTGTTATTTAGGTTTTAAAAACGAAAACAAAAATAAAAGGCATTGTTATTTGCAATGTCAATAGCTCAAACTCGCGTAAATGCGAGACCTATTGCATTGCAAATGCTTGTTATGGCGTGTCCTGTGGGCAACGTGGGCAGGTGGGGGCAAAGGAACACGTACAGCAGACAGGGACAGTGAGGTCAAAGCAACACAGACAGAGAGGCAGGGCAAAACAACACAGACAAAACGCAGGGAGGGGCAAAACAGACGACATTTGAGGAGTATGGGGCAAAGCAACACGGACTGCAGGGAGGATGAGCATAAAGCAATAAGTACGGTGGAGCAAAGCAACTCGGACAGCGGTCAGGGAAGGCAGGCGCCTTTTATCTTATTTATTTTATTTTATTTATGTGTTTTATAGAGCGCGAACTTGACCCGTTAGGGTATCAGAGTGCTTTACAGGAAAACATAGCCATGTACAGAATAGGCATAGCATCATCCAGTTACGGATCGAATGAGAGAGGGCAAGGTGCAGGATACATAAGGGAGATAGGCACGTATTTACAGATTAAATATCCAAATAATCAAGACGAGATAACATATTTACAGATTACGTTAACCAATGTTCGCGACAAGGCCCCAAGTTTCTGATGGGGTGAGCTAGATAATCCGAAGGGGGCAATAGATGGCCATAGATCAGGGCCGTAGTGGTGGTAGAGGCAAAGTTTAAACGAGAAATTTACCCATAAGGAATGTTTTGGCATCCTTTTTGAAGCGAGTCAGAGAGGGGATTCTTCTGATGTCCGGTGGGAGAGAGTTCCATATTCTTGGAGCAGCCCCGGAGAAAGCCCGGTTGTAAGTTTTTTTTTCCCCGAAAGCGTGCAGGTTGGAGCAGGAGGTCTCTGGCAGATCGGGAGTTTCTGATTCCTCCGGAGATCACAAGTTTCTGCCTCAGATATGCAGGGGAGTTAGAATATAAGGCTTTGTGCGTGATGCATGCTACTTTGAGCTGTATTCTTGCCTCCAGGGAAGCCAGTTGAGGGCTTTCAAGTGCGGGGAAATATGGTCGTATTTCCTCGTGCCGGTGAGTAGTCTGGCGGCCGCATTGAGGCCAGGCTTTTAGAGGTGCCAGGGAGATCTTGGGTAGACCCGAGAGGGTAGAACAGCCATATTCCAGTCTAGAGATGACAGGTGCTTGGACTGCCATTTTTAGGTCGGGAGCATCGAGGAAGGGTTTCAATTTCCTAAGGTAGCTCAGGTGGAATCTGGCTGATTTGGCCATTGAATTGATGTGGTCCCGCATGTTCAGGTTGCTGTCGAGGGTGATTCCCAGGGATTTGGCCGAATCCACGATGGTCGGTGGGCAATTCAAGGCTGTGATAGCCTTAATCCATGATTGAATCTCAAGGTTGGTATTGGGCGGGTCGATCAGGAGAAATTCAGTTTTCTTTGCGTTGAGTTTGAGTTGATTGGATGCGAGCCATTGTACAGTGAGTTTTAAGGCTTCGTTCAGGGAGAGGATCTCTTCGAGAGATGAGGTTTTGATGTAGATCTGAGTGTCATCAGCGTACATATGATAGGAGATATTAGCAGTGCGTAGTACTTCGGTAAGCGGTTCCAGGTAAAGATTGAAGAGGGTGGGGGACAGTGTTGTTGATCCTTGAGGGACTCCAACCGTGACCGGGGATGGTGCCGATAGGTTGCCGTTGACAAGGAATCTCTGGGACCGGTTTTGGAGGAAGGACCTGAACCATTCTAGAACAGTGCCATCCAAACCCATCCTGAATTTGAGGCGTTCGAGTAGTTTTTCATGGTTGACCGTGTCGCAGGCCGAGGATAGGTCCAAGAGGATTAGGAGACAGGTTTTGCCTTGGTCAAGGGCTTGGAGAGCATCATCAACGATGTGGAGCATAGTGGTTTCGGTGCTGTGCCCTGGTCTAAATCTGGATTGGAAGTCATCGAGCAGGTGGAAGTTGTTGATGTGTTGACTTAGCTGCTGCTGCACACATTTCTCCATCACTTTGGCTAAGAGGGGGATGTTGGAGATGGGTCTGAAGTTGTCAGGGGAGGCTGGATCCAGTGACGGCTTTTTCAGAATGGGGAGGACTTGGCCGGCTTTTAGAGAGTCGGGCATCGTTCCCTGCCTGAGAGAGGCGTTAATTATTGTAGTCCAGCTAGGAATAATGGATTGGGCGACGGCAGCTAGGCAGTTGGAAGGGAGTGGGTCATTAAAATGGTTATTAGGGTTTTAGGGAAGATAGGATTTTGGACACTGAGTCGTCGTCATAGAGTTTGAAGTCAGTCCAGTGAGCATGGTTTTTGAGTGAAGCCTGTGGGGGCGATGTGGTTGGAGGAGGCGGGTCGAGAGGTGTTTGAGGGTATGTGATGGAGTTGAGTTCGTTTCCAAGGGCTGAGATTTTGTCAGCGAAGAAGGAGGAGAATTCCTCTGAGGATATAAGAGACTTGGGGGTTTCTTTTGAAGTTTTGGCCAATTTATTAGATTGGTGTTTGACCAGTTCGAAGAGCTTGTGGGGTCTGTTCTTGGCCTTCTCTAGTGCAGTTCTGAAGAATTCTTTTTTAGACTTGAGTATGTTCCTGTTGTAGGCATTTCTGGCCTGGCGGAGGAGTTTTAGATGTGCGGCAGAGGGGTGCTGCCTCCAGGATCTTTCAGCTTGTCGGAGGACTCTCCTCTCGTTGTTAAGGGATCCCGTGAACCAGGGGTTTCTGTCTTTGATTTGGGTTCTTTTCAGCTCTAGTGGGGCTAGATCATCCAGGATGTTCGAAATAGTCGCAGAGTAGTGATCGTTGAGGCCGCTGACTGTTGTGATATGCGAGGGGGGGGGGAGGTCGGATTTGCAGCGAGCCTCGAGTTCCCTGCGGTCCAGGTTCTTAGTGTCTCTGATCCAGCGTTTAGGAATCACCGGTTGCAGTGCCCTTGTCATGTGGGTGCCAGGTAGGAGGAAGGTGATGGCGTGGTGGTCAGACCAGTCGCATGGGTCTATAGAGATAAGCTTGACTGTTGATTCTTTGGAGATAATCCAGTCAAGGGTGGCCCCTTTTGAGTGAGTTGGTAGTGAGCAGGCTTGGGTCAGGGCTTGATCGGCCAGGAGGTCCTTGATGGCGTTGACATGTGAATCCTTTGGATCGTTCCAGTGCAAGTTAAAGTCACCAAGGAAAATATCTTTGGCACTATTGGAACTCTTAGCTGTGATGATTTCCATGAGGTGGTCGGTGAAGGAGTCGTTCATGCCTGGGGGGTGGTAAAAGATGTGCATGTTGCACAGTAGGGTGGAGTTGCTGTGAATAGCGAGGGCGAGGTATTCGCAGGATTATCTGAACCCTCGGTTAAAGTTCTTATTAAAAAAAAACACAGTGGCCAGTGCGGGCCAAACGCAAAATAGGGTTAAAAAAAACAAGATTTTCATGTTCAATCTGACACTACTGCAGTCCAAAGGAAAACGGGGATAAAATAAAACATTTTCGTGTACAATCCAAATACAAAGTGCATTATTTCAAAATAGACAGACACTGTGGTCAGTGGTGCAAGCTGGGCGACAGCTAAGGTTAGTGGCAAAGACTGAGTATGAATGAGCGCTGGTTAGCAGTGACAGCAGGGAGAATGAGCTGCAGACGGGTAAAAGCAGGGAAACGGGCGGAAGTCAGTGGCGTTAGCGGAAGTAATTAGGTAAGGTTTAGTGGTGAAAGCAGGAGAGCTATATGTAGTCAGTGGTCAAAAGAAATGTGGCCCATCTTTAGTGAATGAGAAAAGGAGGAAACGGAGCTGCAGTCAGTTTTGATGTAAATTCTATAAAAAACACACAAGTGATGTCCAGAGACGGCCTCGTCGCAGCCAATTTGCATTTGCACAGCCATTCATGCTTCAGTGTGGTTACCAAGCAAAGGCTGGCGCGTTTCTCTGGGTGGCAAATAAACCAAACAGCCACCGGAAGCGACCCTAGAACATACAAGTACCAGATGATCATTAGGGTGGTGTTCAATTTTACAGAACACAACACTACTAAAGGCGCAAGCACCCTCCACCACCACCTTAGAGGTCCTCAGTGGCGTTAGCGGAAGAAATTAGGTAAGGTTTAGTGGTGAAAGCAGGAGAGCTATATGCAGTCAGTGGTCAAAAGAAATGTGGCCCATCTTTAGTGGATGAGAAAAGGAGGAAACGGAGCGGCAGTCAGTGGCAAGAGCAGAAACACTCAGCTGTAGTCTAGGGTTGAAAGCCAGACTCCTGGCTGTAGGTAGAGGGGAAAGCAGGGAGACCCGGCTGCAGTTATGAGCGAAAGCAGAAATACTCCACTGCGATTTAATGGCGAAATCGGGCTCACCAGCTGCGCTCAGCAGCACAATCCTGGCGCATACCAAGGCGGAAGAGACGCCGCGACGAAAGAGACGCCGTGCACGCCGCGAGCAAAGAGACGCTGTGCGCGTGCACAATCTCCAGTCCGGATGGGCGAGCAGGAAAGGAGACAGGGCGCGTGCACATCTCATGTCCCCCTTCGGCCGACAAACCAACGACAATAGATCTCGCCAAGGCGACAGCGCATGCGCTGCGTCGCTAGGCGAGACCTAAAAAAGAACAAGCATTGGCAAAGCCAATAGGTCTCGCAAATACAAGAGCTATTGGCTTTGACAATGTGTTTTTGTGATGTTGTACACCAGTGTGGCTGCTGTTTAGCATGGATAACATTTAGTTGCTTGGAGTGTCATAGAGTGTGGGAGTAGAGTGTTGTAGAGTGGATTTGTTGGAGTACAGTGTCGCAGAGTGGAGTAGGGGGAGCAGAGTGATGTAGAGTTGAATAGAGGGGAGTAAAGTTCAATGGTTCAGTGGTAGAGAGTGTCGTAGAGTGCAGAGGCGTAGAGTGGAGTGACGTGGGATAAAACAGGGTGGAGTCGGTTGGAGTGGATTGAGGTAGTTGGGTGGATTGGAGTAGAGTTGGGTGGACTGAAATGGGGTGAGGTGGATTAGAGTGCAGTGGATTAGATTGAGGTGGGTGCATTGGATTGAAGTGATAGGACTAGGGTGGGGTGGATTGGAGTGGAGTGGAATGTGGTAGTTTCGATTGGACTGGACTATGGTGGAGTGGACTGGAGTGGGGTAGACGACTGGGGTGGGCTGAACAGGGGTGGATTGGATTGGGGTGGAGTGGATTGGAGTGAATGGGGTGCACTGGATTGGAGAGGGGTGAACTGAAATGGGGTGAGGTGGATTGGAGTGCAGTGGATTAGATTGAGGTGGGTGCATTGGATTGAAGTGATAGGACTAGGGTGGGGTGGATTGGGACGAATTGGGAGTGGATGGAGTGGAATGGGGTGGTTTCGATTGGACTGGACTATGGTGGAGTGGACTGGGGTGGGCTGAACAGGGGTGGATTGGATTGGGGTGGAGTGGATTGGAGTGAATGGGGTGCACTGGATTGAGTGGGGTGAACTGGATTGCATGAGTGGGTTCTACTGGGTAGATTGATGTGGGGTGGACTGGAGTGAGGGGGATTGGATTGAGTGGGGTAGATTGGATTGATTGGGGTGGATTGGATTGAGGTGGGGTGGACTGGATTTGAGTGAACTGGACTGAAATGACTGGAGTGGGTTAGATTGGAGTGGGTTGGGCTGGAATAGGGTGGGCTGGACTGGATATGATTGGATTAGAGTGGGGTGGATTAAGGTGGTTTGGAACGGGGTAGATTGGTTGGGGTGGATTAAGGTGGACTGGACGGGACTGGGATGGATTAAGGTAGATTAGATTGGAGTGGGATGGATTGGAGTAGGGTGGGTGGTTCGGGTTGGAGTGGGGTGGCATGGATTTGTGTGGGTGGATTGGAGTGAGGCGGATTAGAGTGGGGTGAGTTGGGATGGAGTGGGGATGATTGAATTCGGGTGAGATGGATTGGAGTGGGGCGGATTGGACTGGAGTGGGGCGGATTGGACTGGAGTGGGGCAGATTGGACTGGAGTGGGGCGGATTGGACTGGAGTGGGGCGGATTGGACTGGAGTGGGACGGATTGGACTGGAGTGGGACGGATTGCTTCGAATTGGAGCGGGCGAGATTGCTTAGTACTGGAGTGGGGCAGATTGCTTAGGATTGGAGCGGGCAGATTGTTTTGGATTGGAGCGGGCAGATTGTTTTGGATTGGAGCGGGCAGATTGTTTTGGATTGGAGCGGGCAGATTGTTTTGGATTGGAGCGGGCAGAATACTTTGGACTGGAGTGGGGCAGAATGCTTTGGGCTGGAGTGGGGCAGAATGCTTTGGATTGGAGTGGGGCAGATTGCTTTGGATTGGTGTGGGGCAGATTGCTTCGGATTGGTGTGGGGCAGATTGTTTTGGATTGGGGCAGATTGCTTTGGATTGGTGTGGGGCAGATTGCTTTGGATTGGTGTGGGGCAGATTGTTTTGGATCGGTGTGGGGCAGATTGTTTTGGATCGGTGTGGGGCAGATTGTTTTGGATCGGTGTGGGGCAGATTGTTTTGGATCGGTGTGGGGTAGATTGTTTTGGATTCGGGTGGGGCAGATTGTTTTGGATTGGTGTGGGGTAGATTGTTTTGGATTGGGGCAGATTGTTTTGGATTGGAGTCCATCATCTGCTGCACAATCTGCAAAGTTTAACAAAAAAGTGTTTTCTGCTCAAACAGATCAAACTTTACTAAAAACGTGGCAACATGGTTGTTGTGCAGTGGAAAGTGCTTGGCAAAGGTCGGCTGGTCATTTTTCTATTGCTTATTGCTGTATTTAGTATTTAAACTGGTACTAAAGAGGAAAAATGTTTGCCCAGACAGTATTAGCATGTGTAAAAAATTATAAAACAATGAAGTAATATGATCACAAAATGTGCAGCATTCCGCTGCATAAGTTGCCTTTTCTTTCCGCATAATTTAGTTAACCCTGTCGCCAAATTTGTTTCTCCCCTGCCTCCTAATGGCAATGGTCCTGGAGGTTGTCAAGACCACCACAGAGGGTAAAAATCAAAGCATAAAGCAGCGTTAGTATGCTTCCAACATAAAGCAGGAGCTTCCAACATAAGAGTTGTCACATTTATGAAGCTCTCTTCAAATGGCATATTGTCTAGGCATTGATGACTGTTGCTGTGTACATATACAGAGCTACTCCAATTGTGAGATCCTACAGCTGCAGCGTTTTCCACATAATCCACCATCTGCTGCATAAACTGCAGAGTTTAGCAAAAGAAATTGTTGATTCTAGCTCAAATGGATAACACGTTACTAAAAGGGGAGCAACATGTGTTGCTGCACTGTGGAAAGCCCATCACAAATAATGACTGCTCACTTTACATTAGTGTAAGGAAGTGGGTTTCTGTTGCAGTAACCCCCCCACTTTTTGCCAGACCACTGATGCACTTTGACTTGATGTGCCCTGGGTCCCTGCCAATCAGGTTCCCAGGGCCTGTGTTCTTTCCCCAAAACTGTACCCAATTGGCATCTCTGGCCACAGGTCAGCCCCTGGTAAATGGTACCACAGGTACCCAGGGCACTGTGACCAGGGAAGACCTCTAAGGGCTGCAGCACTTATTGTGCCACCCTTAGAGGCCCTGTACCTTTATAGACACACACTGCCTTTGCAGGCTGCGTGTTTTGGTGCAAAACAAAGTGAAGAGTCGACATGGCACACACCTCTGTGGGCCATGCCTACAACCCACTGCCCTGGCATAGGTCAGTCACCCCTCTAGCTGGGTGCACTATACCAGTGGTGAGGGTACAGGTGCATGAGCCCTGTACCCCTACAGTGTCTAAGTCCATTCTTAGACATTGTAAGTGCAGTGCTGCCATTAAGAGTATATGGTGCTCGGAGTTTGTCATTACGAACTCCACAGCACCATAATGGCTGCACTGAAAACTGAGAAGTTTGGTATCAAACTTCTCAGCACATTAAACCCACACTGATGCCAGTGTGGGATTTAATGAAAATGCACACAGAGGGCATCCTTGAGATGCCCCTGAAAAACGACCAGCCTCTGGTGGGTTCCCTGACTGGTACACACCAGCCTGCCACCATGAGACATGTTTCTGGACCCCTAGGGTGGGAGCCTACGCTCCCTGAGCCCAGAAACAAAGCCTTTCCTGGGCGGAGGTGTACACACCTCCCCAGGCCAGGAAGAGCCATCTGTGGCAGGGGAGCTTCAAAGGCCTGGCAGCCTTTGTAATGCGACCCCCCAGCCTCTCCTGCTATCAGGAGCAGGCCCCCTTCCTGTCTCCCCTCCCTTTCGGCGGGAAGACAGGTGGGAAAAACTAGCCATCCCAGGGGGTGTGCCCACCTCTGCCAACTCCACCCCTCAGGTGGGGGAGGCGAGGTGAAGCCCACTCTCCAGTGCTCGCCATCTTGCAGATGGCAGGCACTCCCCAATCAGGACTAGGGATTGTGCTCACTCCCCCACGTGGGGTGAGCACACCAAGGGTGTAGTCACCCTAAGGTCAGTAGCCCATTGGCTACTGACCTCAAGACCCCTAAACGCCCCTAAATACAGTATTTAGGGGGCAGCCCTGAACCAGGAAGGCAGATCCAGCCTACCAACAAGAAGAAAAGAAGGACGAAGAGCCGTGCAGAGCTAACAAGAGGACGACGCCCACTGACTTGGCCCCAGCCCTACAGGCCTGTCTCCCCTCGAACCTGCTTCTGCGAAATCCCGGCGTGTCCAGCAGCCAGCAACCTCACAAACCCCGGAGGACCTGCCTGCCTTCACTTCCAAGACTGTTTCTCCTGTGAACACCGGTCGTGTTTAAACTGCAGCTTCTGGCTCCGGCCGGACACCGCGAATCCAGCCCACTCTGCACCTGCCGAACCCGGCCCGAGCTAGAGTGGAAAAACACCACAAGAAGGTCACCCCGGCGATCCTGACCCGAGATCCGGCGACTCCTGACCCGCCTCAAGCCTCCAGACGACGCCTGCAGCCTCAATCCAGAGGCCCCCCTCTACCGCGACCAGAGCGGGTAAGAAAATCCGACCCTAAAAGGCACCCCTGCACCCGACGCCCCACGGCCTTGTGTGCCCCAACCAACGGTGCCTAACCAACCCAAGACATCCAAACTTACCCCTCGAAGTGGTGGTCGCACCCAGAAGGTCCTCGTCCCCGAGCCTGCAGTGCTTCTTCAAACCGGAGGCTCTCCATAGAAAACAACAGGGCGTCCGACGTCGAAACAGCACTCTGCACCCGGCCGCCCCAGTGCCGCTGAGGGTGCACCTTTTGTGCCTACTTGTTTCCCCTTTTGCCCTGACCTAAACCCTCGGAGCTTTGCTCCCACAACCCAGTGGCCTGCTTGCCAGCAGCCACCAACCGGAGACCCCCTATCCTCCATAGGATAACCTTGGGCCTCAACACTCTGCACCCGGCCGCCCTAGTGCCGCTGAGGGTGCAACAACAGTGCATCACTGACCCTGGGAGACCCCTGAGTCTGACCCCAGAACCCTAACCCCAAAGACCGAATACTTACCTCGAAACCGATAACCTGTTTTTCCTCATAGGATAACAATGACACTTTTTTCTCCCAAAAAGTTTCTGTGTCGACTTTTGAAAACTAAGAATATTCCTTAAAAATCGCACAAATAACCTAAACGAATTTTCTCAACTATTTGCAGGAAAGGTCCCAGTGCTGAATATAGGTATCCAGCACTGATTAGGAAAAAGTAACGTAAAAGTAACTTACCTGTGAATTGAATTTCCTTCCATAGGATAACATTCGTGGTTCTATGTGAAAAAGTTTCTGTCAACTTTTGAAATACAAGAATATTCTTTAAAAATCGTACATCTAACTAAAACGCATTTTCTCAACTGTTTTCAGGAAATGTCCCAGTGCTGAATCTAGGATCCAGCACTGTGTTAGAAAAAGTAATCCGAAAAGTAACTTACCTGCAATTTACAGGAAAAGCCTATGTATTTCAATGTACTGGTCCAAAAAGTTTCTAAGTGTGGACTTTTGAAATCTGAAAATATTCTCTAAAAATCGTACAAACTACAAAAACGTAATTACTTACCTGTTTTAAGTAAATGTCCCAGTGCTGAATCTAGGAGTCCAGCACTGGATTACAAAAATAACGCAAAAGTAATTTTACCTGCATTTACCTTAAAAGCCATTCATTTCAATGTACTGCATTTACTAAGTATTGCATCCCCTGTAAATCAAATCAAGTACAATCTTCATTGCTTTTTAAAACTGTGTACAACAAGTAACTTATTACTGAAAAGAATTGAATGCTTACCTGTATCAGGCTTGCTTGGTTCTAAAATAAAATAACAGTATATTTTTTATACAAAAACAATTGGCCTAGAGTCCAGTTCTTGAGTGTGTGAATTCATTTGCTGACTGAGTGTGTACATCAAATGCTTAACACTGTCCTCTGATACTGCCTTACTGCTCGACCAAGCAACCACTATTAGAGAGTAAGGTTCTATCTAACTTTAACCTCTGCCTACCTTTGGGGACTCTTGGACTCTATACACACTGTACCTCACTTTGGTGCAGTATATATAGAGCCAGTTTCTTACAATTAGTTATTGCTGTATTTGGGTGTTAATCTGAAAATAATGAGGCGAAACATTTGCGCAGTGTAAACCTGCGTACAGGTGTCAAAATAATGAAGTAAAACTCAAAACAAATATCACGCACTATGCTACATAATTTTCGGTTTGTCCCCGCATAATTTAGTCAGCCCTGCTGCATAATTTGGAGCTTCCCTCCCTCTTAATTCAAGTGGCTCCGTTTATTTATCACACAGCACCAGAGCACTGTGCACGGCGGAGGCGATTTTGATTTAAGGGTACAGGAGATGAGAAATGTACACAAATAAAGGTACAGCCTAACAGAAACAAGCAGAAAATGTGGAGGATATACAGTTTTTTGACAGGATTAAGCGTACAAAATCGACATGGTTCTGCTGCAGTGGCAAGATTGGAAGAGAAAGTGTGGGCACCGGGTAATAGAGAAGACGTGAAGAGAGCGGGGATGGATATTGGCATACGGAAAAGGCGAGACAGTGGCGCAGGGTATTCAGAAGGGAGACCTTCTAAGAGGCAAACATGTCTGTGGACATTACAAAGTTTCAGACGCCAGGAGCGGCCCACATGCCGGTGACTAGTGTGAAATACGCTGCACACAGCATTCCGTGCATTACAATGATACTAGTTTTCTGCCTGGCGTGTTTTATGCGGCCTTTTATTTTATTCAAATTTAACTCGATTTGTTTAAACCCAGGAAAAAGGCGTTCTTTTACAAAATGTTATCATTTACATCAAACACGCATAATCTTGCCAGGCGGCATTTGTTGTAAGAGCCTTCCATATGTTTAAAGTATGACCGCTTTCTCCTTGGCCCCAAATGCGAGCTCGTCCATAAAAGCAAAGGAAAGGTGAATGTCTCTGAAGTAAACCATGTTTTCACTCAGGAATGACTCAAGCGCTGCACTGGTTCCACTGTTACATTGCAACAGCAGGACTGGCCTTGCACTATTACCCCGACCGAGTTAGCACCTTCGGGCCTTGTATGTTTTCAATGGCAGAAGAGACTTGGTCCCCCGTGTGCCCTCTATTCACAGCCCAGACATTTCCTTCCTTACCGGATATCTTGGATTCTCGTACGTCCGCCGCAGTGACACAGAGAGCGTGCAAAGTCAGGTTAGTAGTACATTTCCCCAGTACTACACTGACGTGTGGATTTTGGCTTCGATGTATAATTGCCCACTCTCCGTTTCACTGGAGCGATGTGATGCTGGATGAGAGGTAGCCTAGTGCATCACCTCTCTTAAATAAGGCGCCTCTTTCAATGGCGACATGTCTGGAGAGTTTCCCGCCTTCGAAACCACAGATGAGACAGCCCAGAAGTGTGAAGGTGGGAAGCCACAATTCTATTACAGGACCGGAGGCTTCGTATTATGCTTCTCTTTCTATTTATTGCCACACACAGCAGCCAATGAAAAACTTTGTTATGAAAAATAAACTACATTTCCCATGATGCTCATGGTATACATCACATCCTGTATAGCCCCATAAGAGCCACCATCACCGGAACTCGTCCTCTTTCTTTGCTGCTCACGCAGTCAGATAAGTGCTCCTACGCTATATCAGTATTGAACTGTGCTTATTTTGGCCTAATTAAGGTGTTTGGATTATACGCGATCATCGCGTTTGCTTTGACTGTGTTTGTTGACCAGCGCGACCTCCCGCCGGTTTTCCGGCGCGTATGCTCAGCGGAGGTGCGCGCTCTCTCACAGATGCTTAAAAGCATCTTTTAAATCTCCCGCTCTTAAGCGGACACCAGCGCGATCGGCAGCGTCTGTTTTGCCGGGACACGCGCAGTTAATGTACCGCTCCGCCTACGGCGGTGTCTTGTCTTTGTAAATTTTAAGCGCTGAGGCCCCCTCATCGGCCGTATGCGCTCGGAGCCCTCCCTTTACAATTTTCCTCATGTCTCGATGTGCGTAGCCCAATTGGGCTACTTCTAGTAGGATTTGGGCTACGCACATCGAAACGACCCGTTTTTGCTGTATGGTGCTCTGTACTCCTTTTTCCCCACTGAGCAGTTCACTGACGCCTGGCTGGCTGTAATTAATAATTTGGGCCTGGAGGCAGCACACCTCCATTAAAATACCCTGCTCTTGGCTCCTTTTACGCCCTTTGGGCTGAAAAAACCACTTATACAGCTGTTGCTGAGGGACTAGGTACTACTTTGGTGTTTGTGCTCTGGGTTGGTCCCCCATTACTCCTCGAAATTTTGTCTGCCGCAGTTGCAGGTTACTAATAACTTTATTGATCCCACAATGGAAGAGTGGGTGCATTATGACGAGGATGAAGTTTTCTATGAAGAGGAAGTTCCCAATCCTTCCTTAGAGGACAACATTGTGGAGGCCCTGGACGCCTCGGTTCAGGAGTCGGTCAACAAGGCCCTGGAGAAGACAGTTCCGGGAACTGTACAACAGGCTCTAGCTACTGCCTTAAAGCCGATCACTAAGCAACTTGAGCAGTTTGCTAAACGTCATGGGTTTACTGCTCCACAGGGCGATGCCACTGACGCTCCTAAACCCTGGCCTCATTCCGCCTCCTACTATTCACTTCCTCATCCCGACGGGGACACGGCAAAAGCTAGAGGCACCGACACTGACCCCGACTCTACGGGGTCTGACACCCCGGACACATCCCCTCCAAAGAAAAGAATGAAGAAATCAAAGAATACAGAGGTACCCATAGCTACCCCTTTTACTTTTAATCCAGCGGAGATTGTTCACCCCAGATCCTCTGATTGGTTGCCGGCTCCCGAGGTTGCGGCCTACTTGCATGACAATATACGCAAGAGCTTTGACAAAGAGGTGCGAAATCGCCTACGGTCAGAATGCCCTAGACCGGACGTTCCCGATAAGGTGACGGAAACTCCGGATATTGACTCTAGTCTCCTAACATTCTTAAAGAAGTTCACCAAAGATCCCAAGAAAGGGATTGATCGTGCTTAGCGGGGATGCCAAGATAAGCTGTTGGACGTAGTAGGACCTTTAGCTAAGGTACTGGAGATGGCGTTGCAAGCGCAGGAATCTGGAAATGCAATTGACCCCCATGTTCTCGCCGGATGGACCCAGCGGGCTATATGCCTTTTGGGCAACGCCAATTGTGCCATTTCTACGGAGCAGCGCAAATCTATCCTCATGAAAATGGACTCCAATCTCACGGAGTTGGCTGCGGCGGAGCCTGGTCCGCTGGCGGATGGAAACCTATTCGGAGACCGTTTTGTAAAGGATGTAGCCAAATATGTGGGCACATTCACAACTCTAGATAAGGCCCAATCTGGCATTAAAAGAGTTTTTCAGGCTGGTGTTTTCAGCAGGGCCGGACGAGGCCGAGGACGCTCGTTTGGCCGTCACTTTTCCCAAGGTCCTCAGAGAGGTGACTTCGGTTGTGGCAGGGGAGACTGGGACTCCACCCGTGGTGGCACTTTCTACCCCACCAGACAACGCTTTAATAGACGGCGTTTCAACAGAGGATATTACCGGGGAAACTTCCAGAACGCCGAATCCTCAGGTGAGCGCTCCGGACCTTTGTCCGTTACCTCTGGGGGGGCGTATTCAATTCTTTTATCACAATTGGGTTCACTTGTCGCAAGATGCTTGGGTACTGCAGACAGTGCAGGGTTTCCATCTAGATTTCTTCCAGACCCCCGTCCAGATCAAACTTCCCAGACAGCTTTCTTTTTCCCAACTAGAATGCGATTTTATAGATTCCGAAATCGCAGGGTTGCTGCAGAAGCACGCGATAGCATATTGCAGCGAGGGCCCTCACGGCTTCTGCAGCAATATTTTTCTGGTTCAGAAGAAGGGTGGAGGTTACAGGTTGGTACTAAATTTGAAAGAGTTCAATCATTTTTAACGTACAAACACTTCAAAATGGAGGGCATACATCTTTTGGCGGATCTCCTCAAACAAGGGGACTGGATGGTCCGGTTGGACCTGAAAGACGCCTATCTATCTATCCCCATTTTTCCTCCACATCGACGTTTTCTAAAATTTCAATGGCGGAACAAATGGTACCACTATTTGGTCCTTCCTTTCGGACTTTCCTCGGCTCCTTGGTGCTTCACCAAGACCTTGAAACCAGTGGTAGCTTACCTCAGGGAACAGGGGATTCGTATGATAATTTATCTAGACGACATTCTTATCATGGCGCAATCTCCTACACTGGCAACTCAACATTTAAACATGACCATTGCTACTTTACAAAACTTGGGTTTCGTGATCAACGAACCAAAGTCAGTTCTGTCCCCTTCCCAGACAATAGATTTCTTGGGCTTTGTCATAAACTCGTTGGAGGCTCAACTGAGTCTGCCACGCTCCAAACTTCGGGACATCAAGAAGGAACTTCGTTCCCTGTTATCCAAACAGATGGTATCAATCAGGGTGCTTGCCAGAATGGTGGGCCTTCTGGCGTCATCCATTCAAGCAATTTTCCCAGGACCCTTGCATTATCGGGCGCTTCAAAGGCTCAAGATTCAACATCTGCAAAAGGGTCTCTCCTATACCGATCTGGTTCCCCTCTCCCGAGACGTACGGGAGGAGCTTCAGTGGTGGTTAGGCCACGTCGAAGCCTGGAACGGCAGAGCAATTTTCGGTTCTCTGCCGGAAGTCATCATAGAGTCCGATGCCAGCCGTTGGGGCTGGGGTGCGCGCTGCGGAAATATTTCCACAGGAGGGCGTTGGTCCTTAGGGGAACTAGATCTCCACATAAATTGTCTAGAACTGCTGGCGGGATCGTTTGCGATCCGGACGCTGTCACCCAAACAGGTATCGTGTTGCATCCTCTTGCGGATGGACAACATATCAGCGGTTCAGTACATCAACAAGTTGGGGGCACGAGGTCGTCCCTGTTGGTGGAAATAGCGAAGGACTTTTGGCATTTTTGCCTCAGTCATCAAATCTCGGTCATAGCCGAGTACATTCCGGGCAAATCCAATGTAGTAGCGGACTGGAATTCCAGGCACCTCAGGGATTACAGCGATTGGCAATTACACTCGCAGATGGTGCAATGGCTTCAGGCAATATGGGGACACTGCGAGATAGATCTTTTGCCTCCAGACTGAATCGTCAGATGAACAAGTTCTTCAGTTGGAGGCCGGATCCGTTGGCTCTGGCGACGGATGCCTTTTCCCAGAATTGGACACACAATCTGAGCTATGCCTTCCCTCCTTTCATCCTGATCCCCGAGTGTTCACACAGATAATGCGCCAGGAGGCGGAGGTGATTTTGGTGACTCCACTGTGGAAGTCGCAACCCTGGTTCCCGCTACTATTGGAGGCCAGTTGCGACCTTCCCAGGAGGATTCCGTGGTCCTCAACATTGCTCCAGGGCCCTCACGGAGAGTTGCACCCGATGATAACATCGGGGCAGTTGTCCCTGATGGCCTGGAGACTTTCAGGCAACGTTGGCATATGCCAGGATTTTCGGAACAAGCTTCCGACTTTATCAATCAGGCCTGGGCCCCTTCCACCAGGAAACGGTATTCGTCAGCCTGGAAAGGCTGGGTTCGTTGGTGCGTGGAACAACACGTGGATCCCGTGGGGGCAGGATTACCCTATGTTGTGAATTTTTTGTCCAAAAAAGCTGCTGATGGTTTGGCATATCGTTCTATCAATAATTTCCGTTCAGCCATTTCAGCGGGTCATGCTCAAATAGAAGGCAAACCTGTAGGGATGCACCCATTAATTTGTAAACTCTTGAAAGGTATTAGAGTGGCTAATCCGCCTAAACCAAAGTATTCCTCTTTATGGGATGTGTCTCTAGTTCTTTCCTTGTTCAATACATGGCCCACAAATGACATGTTGACAAGGAAACAACTATCTTCCAAATTGGCCATGTTATTATGTTTAGCAGCCTGTCGACGCTCATCGGATATCAAAGCTCTGGATCTTACAGGTAGAGTGTTTACTCCGGAAGGAGTTTCTTTTAACATTACCTCCAGAACAAAGACAATGTCTCGTACTGTGGAATATCATGCTTTTCCTAGCAATGCCAAGCTTTGCGTTGTTCAATGTCTTAAAATGTATGAGGAATGTACCAGGTCTCTTAGGCCTGATGGTGTGGTGCAATTATTAATTGCTTTACAGAACCCCTTCAAGCCTGTCACTGCGGCTACTATAGCCAGATGGTTAAAATCTGTTATGCAAGAAGCAGGTGTTGACATTCAAGTATTTGGGGCACATTCTGTCCGAGGTGCTATGGCCTCTAAAACATTCATGTTGGGTTCTACTGTACAGGATATCATGCATTCTGCAGACTGGTCCTCTGAATCAACATTTAAACAATTTTATTATAAGCCGGTGGGTGATATATCCTCTGTAGTTTTTAATCAGCGTTAAACTAGCATAATACTGAAGCCTCCGGTCCTGTAATAGAATATAAAATTGGCTAGCATTCGCGCCAAGAATTTTCAATTCTATTAAGGACACGGAGGCGAGGATTATCCCACCCGATTATATTACAGTGTTGTAATTAATACCCACCCGTTGTGTATGTATTCTGACTTTACAGAAGTTACGGGTTGTTTTATCTCTCATTCTTTCAGGATCTGAAAAGAAACGGATTAAGGGTAATCCTGGTTAAAGAGGACGTACTTCCCAGTTGGATTGGTTCTTCCATGTTGGAGGTTTTGTTGGACTTCAGTTATTATGTTGGACTTTATTGTTCGAAGCAAAGAAAGAGGACGAGTTCCGGTGATGGTGGCTCTTATGGGGCTATACAGGATGTGATGTATACCATGAGCATCATGGGAAATGTAGTTTATTTTTCATAACAAAGTTTTTCATTGGCTGCTGTGTGTGGCAATAAATAGAAAGAGAAGCATAATCCTCGCCTCCGTGTCCTTAATAGAATTGAAAATTCTTGGC